>JAUMHQ010000041.1:1486684-1499483 GCA_032361165.1 Enteromius paludinosus | reverse complement strand
CTCTCATGGATGGGGTTTTGGTTCCTTGCCGCTGTTGCCTCTGGCTTGCTTAGTTGGGGACACCTGATTTCTAGTGAATATTATCATCTTGACTACAGAGACCGTCTCTGCATTTGATAAGTGCATGTTTTGATAATAACAAAGTTTCGGGAGCAGCGCTAACTGAATTAATCACAGCTGCATCGCATCCCCTAATCAATCTCCTTGTTAAGATCACCCAATCACATCCTCCTTACATACTATAAATAAACCTGTATCCCTCACATCCGCATCTCCCTTTGTGCAACGAACGCCAGTTCTCCGCCATAAGTTAAGATGTCTGCTTCAGGTTTGTCTGACTACCTCCGCGAGGAGCCCACTCCTCCCAAGCCTCAAGCCGCTACTCCGGCCAGCCAAAAAGCCGTCGCTCTGCCTCAAAATCAACCAGAGGCCACATCGTCAAGCAGAGGCCGAAGGCCTACTAGGCCTCCCAGCTCACCAGCTAAGCGAGCCCGATCTTTCACCAAACCATATGCCAAAACTTTAATAACCATAAATGCCATAGATCTTTTTGCCGCTATCTTCACATCTGCTCTTTCTGTGGGGGGCCCACTCCAAACTCATCTACTCTGCTCTCAATAAAAAAAAGTATTTATTGTCTCCTGTCAATGTTTCTCTTTTGTCTGTCGAATTGTCATCCCGCCCTGATCCTAACTTCTACCATTATCTATTATCAGGTCTAACACAAGGATTCCATCCCGGAGTTTCCTGCATCCCCACCCAGTCTCACATTTGCCCCAACCTTCAATCAACCTCCACTGAACCAGACACCGTGGATGCTCTAATCAAAAAAGATGATCAGCCTATTTCCCTTACCACCCTTCAGTACTTTTCGGGTCAGCCCAATCGGTATTGCAACCCGAAAATACTGAGGCAAAAAGAGGTTAATCATCGACCTCTCCTCCCCACACAATTCTCATATTCCCATTAATAATAATAGCATTAATAGCCTGATTCCCCTCGAAGAATTCGCCCTGCTGTACCCCAATGTAGACCAAGCCATAGAAATAAAAAAAAAAAAGTTGGCAGAGGCGCTTGGCTAGCAAAAGTAGACACAACATCTGCTTTCAAAATCATGCCCATTCACCCCGACTAACACTCAAGGACGGGTCTGAGAAACCAGAATGTGAATAAATTATATTTATTAAAGAAACACAAGGAAGAGTAAATCACATAGTTCATATCAGCATCAAAAAGCAAAAATGCAGCGATCTCCCTGATCTGACTTACTCAGGTAAGTGTTACAGGATTTGTCCGTAGACTGTGGGCATAGTTAGAAAAGTAGGTGATTTACAATGCAAGTATGCCGGATGGCACGTTGGTCCTCAGCACAGCGATCTCCCGATCGTCATATAAAATCCATTAGGTGCAGTGCAATGCTCGTGATACAGGTAAGGGTGCCCAGTGAGTATATAAGAAGTGTCTTACTTCCACGGATGCAGATACCAGGTAATTGGAACGAGGCATGAAGCGCTGGCAGCTCAGGTAAGTATCACAGGTAGGTTCAGGTTTCCTCAGAGTATCACAGGTTTCTTTCACACAGGTCACAAACGTCCAGGAACACAGGATTTCAAAGCAAGGTATGCATTAGAAGCCAGAGAGGTGATAAGCTCTGTTACCTTGAGCTCAGCCACTGAGTGACTGGTGAAGGTGCCTTTTAAACAAACACTCTTTATTGAAACATGTGTGTGTCGTTAGTAGTCTGGAGATTGGGAGAGGTTGCAAGATCAGCCAATCGTGCAGGCGTGACATTATCTCCCACTCCCGGACAGTGTGTCCTCGCACCTAAACGCAACTACTGAGGGAGGGAGGGCGGCATCCAGGCCACGGGGTGGAGCTGAAGGTGAGGACAGGAAGCCAAAGAGCCAGGTCAACGGCAAGGATCCAGAGGGCCAAGACGGAATCCATGGTGCTGGCAACCAACACGGATAAGGGGATCCGGAGGGCCAAGGCGGAGCCGGAGGGAGGGAGGAGCCTGACCGAGCCAGCAGGACAGAGGGACAAGGCGCAGCCGGAGGAGTGGAGTCCAGAGGCGACGGATGGTCGACGCCCCACCAAGGTGTAGCCGAGGGTGGACCGACAGGCACCGCAGGAGAGGAGGGAGCTAGGACCCATGGAGAAGCCGACGGGTCCATGGGACGAGGCAGAGTTCTGACTTCGATGGCTGCAGGTAAGGTTGAGGGACGCCCCAGCCATGTTGGTTTCAGTGGGTGGGAGGGTGGGACTCTCCGAGACCCCTTTTCTTCTGTGGTCTCTGGCTGTGGTGACTCATACAAAGTGAACTCGGGCTCTGGCAGCGTAGCAGACTCTGGCTGTGGCTCTGGCTTTGGCAGCATGAACTCGGCCTGTGGCTCTTGCAGTGTGAACTTGGCCTGTGGCTCTTGCAGCTCGAATTTGGTATACTTAGGCTCTGACTTAGACAGCATGAACTTGATACACTCGGGCTGTGGCAGAGTGAACTTGGGCTGTGGCACTGGCTCTCGCAGCGTGAACTCGGGCTGTGACTTTGGCTCTCCTGGTCGTAAACTAGGGAATGGATCTGGAAATGGCTCTCCCGGCCGTAAACTAGGGACTGGATCTGAGAACAACGGCTCTCCCGGCCGTAAACTAGGGACTGGATCTGGAAATGGCTTTCCCGGCCGTAAACTAGGGACCGGATCTGGAAGGATCAGCTCCGGCATGTCGGCCCAAATCTGGATCAGTACAATGACTCCGCTGAATGGCGAGGCGCAAGCCGGGCAGTGAAGAGCGGCCTACTGACCGTTGCATGTGCGGCCCTGGAAGAGGCGTGAGCCCATTTAGTAGACAGTGGAGGATTTCCTTGGGGCTGACCATTTTCTTCCGTGTCAGCGCTGGGTGAATCCTTTTTGGTTAGGGCTGAGCTTCTGTAATGCTCAAGGACGGGTCTGAGAAACCAGAATGTGAATAAATGATATTTATTAAAGAAACACAAGGAAGAGTAAATCGCATAGTTCATTTCAGCATTAAAAAGCTCTTAATGCAGCAATCTCCCTGATCGCTGCTGCTGTAGGCAGTGCATCAAATGTCCCTGATTGTATGCAGACGGTGAGCAACACAGGTAAGTGTTACAGGATTTCTCTGTAGACTGTGGGCATAGTAGAGAAGTAGGTGATTTACAATGCAAGTATGCCGGATGGCACGTTGGTGCTCAGCACAGCGATCTCCCGATCGTCATATAAAATCCATTAGGTGCAGTGCAGTGCTCGTGATACAGGTAAGGGTGCCCAGTGAGTATATAAGAAGTGTCTTACTTCCATGGATGCAGATTCCAGGTAATTGGAACGAGGCATGAAGCGCTGGCAGCTCAGGGAAGTTCCTCAGGTGAGTATCACAGGTAGGTTCAGGTTTCCTCAGAGTATCACAGGTTTCTTTCATACAGGTCACAAACATCCAGGAACACAGGATTTCCAAGCAAGGTAAGTATTACAAGCCAGAGAGGTGATAAGCTCTGTTACCTTGAGCTCAGCCGCTGAGTGACTGGTGAAGGTGCCTTTTAAACAAACACTCTTGATTGAAACAGGTGTGTGTCCTTAGCAGTCTGGAGATTGGGAGCGGCTGTTCCAGGATCAGCCGATCGTGCGGGCGTGACACTGACTTTTGGCACCTTTTTGGCATCCAATGGCGAAACCAATTCTATTTCGCCGTCCACTTAACCTTCGGATCCAAATCAGTCCCAAAATTTTCTACATACTCTCCGAAGCCATCTGCTGGATCTTGTCTAACAGCTACCAGATCCACCACCTCATCCACCTCCTCGATGACTTCCTAGTCATCTCCCCTTCCCATGCCCCTCCCGCCACTGACCTATCCTGGGTCCTAAAAGTTTTTGACCGCCTAGGCATTCCCATAGCCCAAGAGAAAACTTTACACCTGCATTACATTTCTGGGCATTAACCTTGACTCTCAGAAATTCGAAGCATCCCTCCCAAAAGAAAAACTGGACAGAATCATTATCGTCTCCACAAATTTCCTAGCCCAACCCCAGCACACCAAACGAGAACTCCTCTCAATTTTTGGGGCATGTCAACTTTGCCATGCGCATCATTCCCTAGGGCCAACCCTTCATTTCCCACCTGCTAACTCTAGCCGCTTCAGTCTCCTCCCTCGATAACCCCATAATTCTAACAGACCCCTGCCTCCGCCAAATCCAGCTTTGGATTTCTTTTCTTTCCCAATGGAACGGCCATTCCTTCTTTTACAAAGACTGCCTGGCCAACCCCGTTGACATTCAACTTTTCACAGATGCAGCCCCCTCTATAGGTTTTGGAGGCTTTTATCGAAACCGATGGTTCGCTTCCCCATGGCCCGCCGAACTAGCTGAAACTCCGACTCACCAAGCCTCCAGTGCCCTTTTCAAGCTATGCCCCATCGTGGTTGCTGCTGCCCCATTGGGCAAAGAATGGGCCGCTTCCTGCATAGTCATTCACTGCGACAACGAAGCCACAGTCCAATGCATAAATAAACACAGCTCCCATTCCCCCGCCATCATGCCCCTCCTCAGACGTCTAGTCTGGATTTCTGCTCTAAACCAATTTGTTCTTACTTCCAAACATATCCCTGGAAAAGATAATATTATTGCTGACTCCCTGTCTCGCTTTCTTTTTCAGAAATTCAGGACACTGGCGCCAGATTCCAACCCCCTG
Source organism: Enteromius paludinosus (assembly GCA_032361165.1). Classification (NCBI taxonomy): domain Eukaryota; kingdom Metazoa; phylum Chordata; class Actinopteri; order Cypriniformes; family Cyprinidae; genus Enteromius; species Enteromius paludinosus. The sequence continues at coordinate 1,494,780 of JAUMHQ010000041.1, read as the reverse complement.
CCGACCCCTGTACCTCCCTATTCACAGCTAATATTCCCCTAAACCACCCCTTAAGACGCCTCTACGAGCATTCCCTCAATTCCATGCTGCAAGCAGTAGCCCCTAGAACCCTACAATCACCGCTTGGAAAGCTTTTAAAACTTTTAAAAGCTTTACACCTAAGTTACAACATCCCCTTCCCAGATTTCTCACTCCTAACCATAACCTCCTTCATATCTTATCTTAACGCTCTCAGATTCCTCCAGGTTAGTTCCATCAAAGGATACCTTAGCGGAATCCAATTTTTCCATAAATTCCTATTAGGCTCAACTATCACAAACGCTCAAATTAACCTCATCATTAAGGGCTTCCAAAAAGGAAACCCCGCAGGCGTAATTAATCGCAAACCTCCGCAGAAGTTTCTCTCCAGCAACCACAGAGCCACACATCCCTTGCCTCCTGCAAAGGTCGTTTGCTTAAAAAAACAACAAAAAAACCTTTGCTAAGACCTTCTCTCCGCATCTGCAAAGTTCCCCATTCCCCTCCACAGAGGTCACTTGAAAAAAAAAAACCCTCGCAAAACTTGCTTCCCGTCTCCGCAGAGGCAACCCTATTTCCTCCGCAGAGGTCGCTTGACACAAGAAAAAAAAAAAATTCACAAAACCCGCTTCCCGCCTCCGCAAGGCTTCCTAAATCTTGCCTCCGCAGAGACCATAAGCAACTGCCAAAGCACCATCTCCCACTCCAGAGGTAAGCAACACCTCCGCAGCTCGTTTCCGCAGAGACTCTTGCCCTTAGTCTAATACTCCCACCTAAACCCTTATATTTATTTTTGATTGATGACTTGCTGCTTTTTTCTTCTAACTCATGTCTCTGCTTCTTCAACAGATCCGGACGCATAAAAAAAAACAAACAAACAAACAAATCCAAGCATCTTCTGGCTTTTTTGCGGGGAAGCAATTTTGGCCCTCTGTCCTCTTAAAAACTTTTTTTGGGGGGCAGATGGAATCGAGCCGGGCGCCGAACCCTTGCCCTCGCTAGGGCTCAGCCCACCAGGGTTCGGAGCCTGCCGCTCTACCGCCACGCTTCCCAGACAGAATGCCAAAATTTCTTATATTATTCCATTTCATTACTGAGAAAACGCGAACTCGTGAAATAAATAGTATAATTCTTGTCATTATACATTACCATCACTCTGTTCTCCTACTTGATAATGTTCAGTGCTTTGCTACATCTGTATTGTCAAAAGCGCTATATAAACAAAAGTGACTTGACTTATTTGACACAGTAATTCCCAAATATATTGTTAAAAAATCATACAATGTGATTTACAGAGTTTTCTTTTTAGATTCTGTCTTCCACAGTGGAAATGCACCTATGCTGAAAATTTTAGGCCCTTCCATGATTTCTAAGTAAGAGAACTTGCAAAATCACAGGGTGATCAAATACTTATTGACCTCACTGGACGTGTGTTCATACCTGATGACAGGCTTCTGATAGGAGGAGTAGGCAGCTTTCTCCTCTGATGGCGAGATGAGTCCAGCGTCTGTGTCTGATGCAAGAAAAGACATTAAATCACTAATATTCTTAACTCATTAACTAAATTTGAATGTTCAAAACGTGTAACATTGCTCAAACTCACCATAAGTTTAGATTTGTGCTTGGAAAACCGTGTGCATGCAGATACATTTAGACCTGCAGTTTTGAGGGCTGATATTCTTGCCTCAATATCTGAGATCTGCAGAGAATAGACAAACTTCTGAATTTACACTTGAAGAGATTGATATTGTGTCAATAGCACATTTAGGACCGGTTTGTATTATGTCACATGCAAGCACACACCTGAAGCTCAGACTGCTGCACCTGGGCAGCAGCAGTGGCCACCTGATCTTCTAGGAAGGCCAGTTCAGTCTCTGTGGTGGAGCTGCTGATGCTGCGAGCACAGTCTTCTAAGTCACTCAGTGCCCCCTCTAGGCTGTACACAGCACCTGCAGCCAAATACACCTGCAAACAGTTTGCATGACCACAAAATTAAATCAGAGACATGAAAACAGATGAAAAGGAAGAACTGAATAACGCATACAGTACATGTGAACACCAGGTTTTATTTTTTTGTGGGGTCCAGGAAGTGTTTTAACACAGTTCAACACATTCTTGCTAAATAAAAGCATTCATTTCTTTGTAAAACCTGAATAAAATGTAACAATTTATTATCACATAATGTAAATAATACATGTACATAATTACAATGTAAATATTAATATAATGAAAATTATAAATAGATTACCTGTTCTGTAATAACATTAATACTTTTTTAAAGAATTTAAATAGAAATATAACAATACTATGCATTTAATTTAAAATCTTTCTCTTCAGGTTTACCCGTACTCCCTTACATTTTCCTCCATTTTAGTGAGGTGCTGGTCCAGTTTCCTGTTGCCTGGGCCTGAGGACATGGGTGTGCTAGCCGTAGAAGAGTCATGGCTTTTGCCTTCTGCCTCTCCAAGGAGTTCTTCTGTGGCATTTAGAACCTTCAGAACCTCTGTGGTGATGCTGCATAAAGATGCAGCAGAGTACTTCTGCTCCATATGCATTAGAGAACACATAAAACAGATGAGAAAAGCACTGATAAATAGATATGCAAAACCCATAGAATGGCATATCTGGTGCCCTTAAAACATATTTCCATAAAAGCCATAAAAACATTCATAAATAAAAGAATACCAAAAAATATTTCTCAAATTGAAATGTTGGGAAGATCTCAACTTCCATGTAGCTACATAACAACATAAAGGGTTACTCCACCCCAAGAATGAAAATGTTGTCATTAATCACTTACCCCCATGTCGTTTCAAACCCATAAAAGCTTTGTTCTTCTTCGGAACGCAATTTAGGATAATTTGAATGAAAACCGGAAGGCTTGTGACTGTACCACTGACTCCCATGCAATTTTCAATGTCAAGGTCCAGAAAAGTATGAAAGATATTGTCTGAATAATCCATCTGGCATCAGTCTTTCAACCATAATGTTATGAAGAAACAAGAACTTTTTGTCTGGAAAGAAAATATTGTGTTCCAAAGACGCACACCACTTTTACTGGTGTGGAACGACATGGGGATAAGTGATTAATTAAATTTTTTTCTTATAAAGCTGGGATGTATTGATCATAATGATCTGTTGGATTAATAAAAAGATAAAAGGACAGCCCAATCTCACAGCAATTCATACATATTTTACAAGGCTATTTTACGACCTCACTCTTATACGAATTCATACGATTTTTGCTAAATCGTAAGTATTTTTCGGAGTACATTATTAAATCACCATCATGTTATTTATAACCAGTACAACATATTTTTTTCATTGGAACATAGTGTAAAAGGACATGAGGGTAAAAAAATAAAGACAGAATACAAATGTTTGAGTGTACTATTGCTATAAGAGAAAACGGGTCAAGACACATTGTGCCAAAAACTCTCACTCTAACACCAGAGCACACGTCATCGTAAGACTGTGAAGGATGTGGATGAGAAGCACATTTGTTCTTGTAATACATTTTTCAAAGTGTATCAAGGCATTGGAGTATATTTAGAGTACTAAGTCATCAATATGAGAAGTACATATTGATGTGCGTGCTTGTGTTTGTAAGACAGTAACCACCCATGAGAGAGGGTAATATGATGAGATAAAATGACTTTTCAAGATGAGAAAGTGAGAATGAAAGAGACAGGAAGAAAGAGCGGGGCAGTGTGATTCAGTAATGAATACTTGAGGAATCAATTAATGGTTGGGTTGGTTTATGCTTTGATCACAGAAATAATTGATCCAAACTCAGTCCTCAGAGCATGAGTGGCTCAAACTCTGAAAGGGTCAGTGTAAAAATGAACCTGTATAGTGAGGGAACATGTAGAAAACAGATACTGTAGGTTTAAAGAGTTCATAAAATCTAACATCCAATGGAAATTTTAAAGATCCTCAAAGACCGTATTCACACATATTGAAATCTTAAAATGGAATAAAATGTAGGGCATGTTTATAATGTAGCAATGCTTCTTTAAAATGGGATTTGGGTTGGGAAAACTGGTGTCTTATTAGGCTAAATGTTATAGCAATGAAGACACAAATCTAAAGTTCAAGAAGTCTGACAAGACAATAATTAAAAACAAAATTTACATAACTGTGGCATGAGAGTTCAATGAGGAAAAAGAAAATCTGTACAGGTTTCTGGCAGGATGTGTCTTTATATTTTATATGCATCAATGTAATGATTGTGATTTGTAGCTGAATAAGTTTTTAAATTATCTCAGTTAAATTATTTTATTATTACATTTTAAAGCCGTATCTCACATTTTCAACCAACCATATTACTGCATAGTTAAAAATGTATAAAATTGTGACACCACTAAAATGGCATTTAGAAAATATTTTTAGATTTCTTGATATGAAATATATTATTCATATTTGAAAGTTGATGAAAAACATGAACCAAAATACAACAGTTTGTCTTAAAAATAAAGGTGCTCAAAAGGTTGCCATAATGATGCTGTCACGCTGGCTCTCTAGCATGTAGCACACAAGGCACAGAACTTGAAGATTAATTGGTTTTTAGTGAACGAAGCAAGACAAGATACAACTCACACATGGGGTAAACACTTGAGGACCGACACTGGGGATTCAAACACAGACACTTAAATACAAACACTGACGAGGACAGAACTCAAAGCACATGGGGAACACAGCTGGCACGGGTTAACTCAATCAACTAAAATATGTTTAAATTTGGCATTTGTATGCCGATGCATCGTTTCTATCGTATCTGCATCGGTAAAACCCAATTAACTTTTTTATTAATTATAAGCAGACATGCTATACTTTCATTCTTAAGAAAGTGGAATTTGTAAAATATGTCGTGCCACTATAAAATATACAGGCAGCACCACGAATGTGCAACACACTTGAAGCGCTGACACAGTGTGCGTTTGGAGACTCCTCCTCTGCTACAGTTAGCGGGATGCCGGGTGAGCAAACGATGAAAAGTTTTTTTCAATCGCAGCTGCTTTACGTAGCCGTTTTAAAACTGCATGCGTCAGTAGGGCATATTGTAAGCAGCGCGTATGCAGAGCAGGAGTTTGTGCTTTCACACTGCCAGCATTTGTTCCCGCTGCGGTTGTGAGGAGAGAGCCACAGAGGCGCAGGTTGTGACTGTCAGAAATAAACATGTCTGACTATTCTCACATTTTGTTTAAGAAATTTTGCCAGGCAACAGAAGGCTTACATGCAGAATGTAAGAAATAATTCCAACAATAAAGTGTATTTGGATTGAATAATTGAATTGAAAAACTAATCTTAAAACTAACAAATATCTCTAGTTTTATTCATTTAACAGGCCTTTGAAGTTTGGGCAAAAACTCATGTACATTATGTGATTTTGTGCATTTTATTTTTTCATATGGTGAGTGTCCAAGCCTTTTTTAATCTGTAAAGACATTCAGCCTTAAAGCGTTACAGAGGAGGGCTCCCAATACCAGTATACCTGTATACTTGTTTCATTGAATCATACTGCATCGAATCGTGTTGAATCGAATCGTAACAGGGGAGTATAGTATCGCATTGCATCTCTAGCTGCTTCATGTATCTTTCATGTATCGTATCGTTGGCAATTTAATTTTTGATCATTAATATGCATTAATAAGATCTTAATTTGGATGACTTTAAAGGTGATTTTCTCAGCATTTAGATTTTTCTGTACCCTCAGATTCCAGATTTTCATATAGTTGTATCTCGGTCAAATATTGCAAAAATGTATACATCAACAGGAAGCTTATTTATTCAGCTTTCAGATAATGTATAAATCTTAATTTCGGGAAATTAACACGACTGGTTTTGTTGTCCAGGGTCACATATATATACATACATATATATTGATGTTTAATTCTTATAATTGGACAATCTATATGATTGTTATATGATTCAAGGTTCTACATAATGTTTACATATATATGTAATGTAACAGGTTTGCATACAAATATGCAAATATATGGTAAGTTTGTGATAATAAGAAGAAATGTTTCTTTTAAATTGCCATTTTACAATGATTTGGAAGTTGAAAATTGGAGTAATGGCTGCTGAAAAGTCAGCCACCACAGGAGTGAATTACATATTAAAATAAAATAAAAATTTTGGTTACACTTTATTTCGATAGTCCATTTAGACATTCTACTAACTATAAGTAACTACATGTCAACCAATTCTTGTTAATTCTCAACTACATGTCTACTAACTCTCAGAGTAGACTGTTAGGGTAGGTTTAGGGTTAGTAGAATGAGTTGACATATAGTTGTAAAGTTTCTGATAGTCAGTATGTTGTAGACCCATCAAAAAATAAAGTGTTAGAAGATATTAAGCAGATAGTCTACTAATACTTTAATGACTGTTAGTTGACATGTAGTTACAAAGTTACTTACTGTTAGTAGGCGGACTATCCAAATAAAGTGTTACCACAGTTTTTTTCAAACAACAGCTTGTTCTGCTCTCTATATCATGACCAGTAGGAGAAACCCAAAGAAGAATTTCCCCCAGTGTGCACATCTGACTCTAACAGACTCTAAAATGACATGAGCAGGTTGTGAGGCTTGAGTATGAATGGACTACATGTTTGATTCAGGAGGCATCTCTCCTGCTCTACTGTGTCTTCTCATCATGATGTATCTCATCCGCTGTAGGACACGATCACTCAGACCCTCCTGAGGCAACAGGAAGGTGTGGAAAGAAAGGGAAAATCACAGACACAAAGAGAGAGATCGGACAGAAAGACAAATGAGAGAAAAAGATAGAAACAGGTAGTGGAAAGAAAGAAATGAAAGACAAACAATTAAAGGAATAATAAAAAAAAATGTCATCATTTACTCACCCCCATGCCATTCCAAACCTGCATGACTTTCTTTTTTATGGAACCTGTTAGAATCCCAGAGGATTGTGCTGGTTGCTGTTCTGAACTTCCAAATGGATGCAAGTACACAATTGTTTCATAATGGGGTCAATGCACCTTTGCATTAGCTGGATCATTAAATCAGTGAGCGGAACTGAATGACCAAAATTAAGATATAGGCCAGATATAACTTTTCAAAATAAATTTATATTCCAAAAGGGTTTTTGTGGGTTCTTAAAATCAACTTCCTAATGAAACCACATTTTAAGCAAGTCATATAGATAACAGTCTCCAAATATGTTTCTTTGTGTATATTGGTTTGGAAAGACACAAGGTTCAGTATGTCATACAATAATTGTCCTGTTTGGTTAACTATTCCTTTAATATAATGGACAAAAGGCCGGCTGGAAATGAAAAGACAGGAGCAGATGCAGGTGAAGAGGATCCACAGAGGAAGACAGTGCTGCTCTTATTGTGTGCATTCCCTTGTCAGCATCCTATAGATGTTCTTACAAGATCTAGAGAGGTTCTATATTCATTTCTGCAGACTGGTTCATGTGTCACACATTGCCTCATGCACAATACAAGTCAATAAGTGGCAACACACAATTGGTTCTGTTCACGTCATCAGACATGCTTTTCTGTGTTCACTTGATCATGGCTTCTCATTACCAATGAGAGCAAAGATCTTCATTCTGAGTTCGATCAGTAAAATAAATGTAAGTTTAAGGGTTTGAAAGAATGCTGGAAGGATCTAGTGGAGCAGGCATCTTCTTGTACAAGGCATCATATAATTTACACAAGTAGGACGTCAGACTCCTTTGATATTCCTGATACCACATTCAACCAGTCACTAGCCTCTGGTTTAGATGTAGTGCTGAGACTGGTTGACAGAAATGTTGATTTACGATCAACTAAGGATATTGATCCACAAACTCATCTCTCTTTTGTAATGACATTAAGTTGCAGTTTATTTTTTCTTTAAAAAGATAAGGAAAGTTGGGTGCATAATATCACTTGACATTCACATCAGAGAGTGAACTTGGACTTTATTCTAAACCACAGTGAACCACCTTTGTTCTTACAAACACAGGTCCTTCTCAAAAAATTTGCATTGTGATAAAGTTCATTATTTTCTGTAATGTACTGATAAACATTAGACTTTCATATATTTTAGATTCATTACACA
>JAUMHQ010000041.1:1399308-1428580 GCA_032361165.1 Enteromius paludinosus | reverse complement strand
GGTTGGGTTTAAGAATGCATTATGCATTAACTATAATGCATGAAGAATACCCTTATAGTGTATTATACATTCTGGCTTCAAAAGGAAGTGTTACCAAAATTTTGAATCTGAATATTTGAATGGTTTGATGAAAAGAATTGTGAATTAAAAAATTACTATTATCTTAAGTAATTAGTTACAAACCTAAAGGGTTATTTACAATGCAAAAATTTGGCCTAGTGTTGGGGACTAAAAGAGGGTAAAAAAAAAACAAATATACAGACAAAAACAGCATGTGCGCTTTAAGGTAAACAAAACAGGTTTAGACTACCTCTTCTGCTGTCTATCACAGAATTCCCGAACTTTGTCAGACTCCAACTGCCAGAAATTCTGAAACATGACCAAGTGCATTTGACAGAGAACAGAACTGATTGGTTCCATTAAATATGCTTTGTTCAGGTGAATATATAAACATTTCAGGTTATATATGCTTTTGAAGGCAATCTATTTAATATGACAATGTGCTCGTTTTATTGAGAAGATAAGACAGACCACGGTCTCCTTCTCAATGGTTTTGAGAGACCGACAGTCCTGCTCCAAACACTCCAACTGCTGCACCACCATGTTCTGGAATTGCTCTAGGTGCTCCAACCTAGATGTAGAACAGCATGGTTTGTTTTTTCTGAATCTCAGCAATAACTATGTTACTTAAAAGAGAGCAGTATAAGGGTTTAGTCAGGTAAAATGGTGATATGTTTTGACTAGATTTACATTGTTTATAGACAAAACAGGACCAAACCAAAGAAGCTGCTGAATGCTAATGCTGTGTTTTGTGCTCTGTACCTTTGATTGTGTACGGTTCCCAAGAGAGAGGTCACATTTCTCTGACAGTCTGTTAAAGATTGCAGGGATCTGGCTTCAATCTTCTTATACCTGCTCTGGATCACAAAGAAAAGAACTCCATGATGATTAAACAAATCAGATGTTAGTTAACCCATCATGTCTCTCGGTTTTGCTTCTTTCATTCAACACAAATGGATATCATTTTGTCCAATGTTTGAGTCAAATGCAATGGCATTTTTTTCTACTTCCTAAATAGTAAATTGTTAAAATATTAAGCCATAATATTAGCTTTGCAAACTAGGGCCTTTCCCATGAAACCAGTTTAGAGTGGTAGCCAGACTCATTTTTCCGTTTAATTTGTGCAAACTCTGGCAATAAAAACTGCTAAAAGCTGAGCCACTTTAATGGTGCCTAAAAGCCATAGTAACTTACGCTCCACAGCTAGCCTGATCCAAGGCAGGCTGTTTTATCAATATTGTGAGCAAAGGGACCTCTCTGACGCAATAAAGCCACTCCTGTTTTTCTTGCTCAAGGTTAAACGGGCACTAAAAGATTTTAGAGAAAAGAGCAATGATTATATTATTATTATTATTATTATGAGGATTAGGGGACAAGCTCAAATGTGCAATGGCACCTTTAATATGTGAAGTCTGAATAATATGAAGTCTAAAAGAACATGATCAAATTTCTGCTGAGCGAAGGCAAAAGACCGAAGATTTGATCTAGGGCGAAATTTTGTTATTGGCATTTTTGGGACACTTGAATCATTATTTATCATCATTCAATAAAGAGGTTGCAGTTAGATATTGTACTCACAGTAAAGTGTGCTCTCAGCTGAGTTTTAAAGGAGTTAAAAACCGCTTTGACACCAGCACCCAGCTCTTCCTCAGACCCCTCATCCACCAATGCTCCAGTTACTTGTTCTGACACACAGACACACACTTTAGAAAATTTGGTAACGCTTTATTTTAAGGTGTCATAATACAAAGTTATTACCTGATTAGGTATTTAGTAGTAGCCATTACTTACATTAAATAAAATCTATTTGTGTGACTAAGTTATGGAACAAACTGTAATAACAGTTTGTAATTATGTAGATGTAACAGGCAGCTACTGTTACACATGTAACAGGTCGAGTATGTTTCACATTCACAGCTACATGTAGTAGCTATAGATCCCCCAAAAATGAAAAATTCTGTCATCATTTACTTACCCTCGATAACTTCCAAATGTGTATGAATTTCTTTGTTCTGCTGAACAAACAGGAATACATCTTAAAGTTTGTAACCAGGCTATTTTGGGTCACCATTGACATCCATAGTATTATTTTCCCCCTACTATGGAAGTCAGTCGTGACCCAAAACAACCTGGTTAAACTACACCTGGATAATACACTTTATTTTTAAGTAGCTTATGCCTGCATAATATTCTGTAATTTTAATGTAATTAAAAAAGGTATTGTATGTATCTAAGCTGTGTGCTAATAAGTTAAATCAAGCTACGCAGCTAGAAAAGGGGTACAGTGCTAATAAGTTAAATCAAGCTACGCAGCTAGAAAAGGGGTACAGTATAGATACACAAGATGTACATTAAAGTACAATCTTGATACACTATAAGCAGCTTATGCCGGTGTAATATTTTGGAATTATAATGTAACAGTAGCAACCCATTATATTCACATAATTACAAACAGTTCCATAACTTGGTTACATGGAAAGTAAATTTTATTTTATGCAAGTACAACGGCTACTACTAAGTACTTACTAGGTAATTACTCTTATGGATGCCATTAAAATAACGTTACCAAGTTTTTTTGTTTTTTTGTTTTTTTTTACAAAATGAAGTTGCCCCTCCAAAGATTTTTACAGACTTCTGGGTACAATGGTGGTGAACAGAGAGCGCAAGCTTTTCTCATTTGGCATTCGTGTCACTCTTTGCAATGACTAGCAGCACACAATAGTGCTTTCGTCAAGTAGAAACATGGAGCAGACTTGGAAAATATGGAGCTTGAGCAAAAAAAAATAAAAAAAAATAAAAGAAAATAAAAGAACTTAACATAGAATCACTACGGATTTAAACAAAATACAGGAATTTTACATATGATTAGGATTTATGTTGTAGATCATGCACCACCAACAACAAAATGTATGAAATTTAAATATATTCCCTGAATGCAGTGTTCTGTATAAGATGCTTTGGATAACCATCTGCCAAATGCTTAACTGTAAATTTGTGATGTACTTTAGCAGCTTTCTTAGCTACTTCTCTTCAGCTCCACTTTTCAAGGAAAAAAAGTTGGTTTCATTTCAACTTCAAAACCTTAAAAAAAATAAAATAAAAATCTGTGACTAGACTCAATATTCTCACATGCACTGGAATGCTGATTGTCAAAGGTCAAACTTACATTGGTTCAAAACAAATGTGACATCCTCTAAGCTGTCTGAAGACTGAACACATTTACCTGCAGCATCCTCTGGTGGGCTAGACATGAAAGGTCCACTGGGTTGAAATGTTGGGTGTTTGTCACTTTTCTGGAGAGTTGAGGTTTCTTTATCCAAATTGTGCTGAATAAATATGTATATATTTTTATACGTAAACATGGATTATAAGCACGCCACATTGAAATAAACTTGTACCTCTTCAATAATACTGTCGAACTCCTCCAGTGGTAAACTGGTTTCAGTCTTGTTGTAAAAACCTTGGGTGGTGTCAGTAAGGTCAGTATAAGCGGTCTTCAGCCTGAGATATGCCTTATGTTATCATACTCGCCTGAATCAGCAGTGGACTCTTTGAAGGAGGATGAATCCATGTTCAGTGATATCCTTACTTTGGCTTGAGGCTGCCAGTCATCACTTGCCACGCTTTCCTTTCCTTTGGGTGTAGAAAACTAGGAAGAAAATTCATAAAGACCACTTATATATATATATATATATATAGCGCTATTTTTCTGCACTGCAAATCTACTGGCAAAAGTTACATTCTACCTTATAGAGCTCCTCCTCGTTACTGCTGGGTGATGAAAGAGGAAGAACTGTGTAAGAGTTACAGAAAAATAAATAAAAACACAAAAGTTTCCGAAGATCTGAAGGATTTAATAAAGTAATGTAGTCCTAAAGAATGAGTAACTGATAGCCTGCCTCTGAGTTTGCCCTTAGATCTAGGCTTTCTCCTGCTGTAGACAGCACGTGGAATTTCCTTACGGAGACCCCATTCATCTGAATGAATCGCCTTCATTTTCTTCTGCAATAGTACACATATATATTTTTTTCCATCATTACATTTGCTTTTGTCCAAAGCTACTTAAAATAGATTTTCATTTTTAAATTTATTTAATTTATTTTTTGTCGTGTACAATGCCAGATTTACTAGAAAGCTTGATTAGACAAACTATGGCATTCTTAAGTGTACAACTGTCTAATATGCACAAAATTAACAATTTCTGCAAATAACGGAGCGTTAACATTGTTCTAACTAACCTTAACAGGAGTTCTACCCAGAGTGTCAGGAAGGGATTTCGTAGACCTGATAAAGAAATGCATGTTTTACAGAAACTCCCGTCAGTGACACCAACACTTACATTTCATACAGATTTAAAAAGTAGATGAGCACTGTCTGACCAGAGACATATTACAGAAATAACACTTACCCATTAGATGATGATGTCTGGCAGAACAATACAGTCTTGGCACGTACAACCTAAATTAAAAAAAGCCAATCTTAATTTGCTTTAAACTTTAAAAGAGAGAATAAAGAGAATAATAGAAAGGTTACAATTTAACTAAAAGGCACAATTAATTTTACAAGTTTTGCAGCAGCCATTCAACTTTATGTACATTACAACTGGCCAGAATAAGTTGAACTAGATTAAACTGACTCAAGAAATTCATATTAAATAGGCCAGCATGAGGGTGTTGAAAAGGACAGTGGACCTGATATGTGTCTCTGCACACCACTGACCTGGTACCTCCACAAAGCAGTCATGAACGCTATAGTCTTTGGATTCCTGTCATGTGACTTCCCTGACCGGTCTGTGTCAAAAGTATCACTCTGACATTGAGACACCTCAAGGATCACCTGGGGCAGCCATATGCAAACCTACTCATATGCCAGAAAACTGTAAATTTTCAACAAGTGCCCATTTAACATTATTCCTTGTCATTTACCATCCAAAATGTGTTCTGAAGTATCCAGTATTAGTTATTGGGGGAAAGATTAAAAGGCAGCAAATGGTGACACCTGCTTCAGCACAGTAGAAAACAAACAAAAAAACAAACAACTATTTGTAGCCCACTAATAGTCTGAACTGAAGAACACTGTAGATTTTGTTCAGGCAGCGCTTGAGATGATTAATAATAACCCCGTCATGTTCGCAGTGTCAATCATATCTACAAAGATATTTGTGTAATGTCATGACATGGTCTATATGTACCCATGGTTTAGCTCGGAATTAGACGGGCTGTGTGTCGTCTTTTAGTCCACCCGGTGAAATCGATCCGGGTCTAATTTTAACAGTTTGGCTATAGCCCTATACCAGACCAGTGAAGAACTTAAACAAAATAGCCTTAAAATTGTTTACATTTAATTTTTGCCCATCCAAGTTTTTTCAACCTAAAATAATTTGAATGTTTCAAAAAATAATTACTTGAATTTGATAATATGATCCACGTGCTGTTAAATGTTACAATCATGCATTCCATATTATAGATAATATCCAACCGTTTTTCATTCTTTAAATAAAATGCAGTTACTAATCCCAGCCGCTAGATGCGCTGCTGAGGCACGAGGCTCTTATCAGGAGAGCAGCGGCCAAACGAACGATGAAGGACATTTCTACTTGGTCTTGTAAGTATTTGTGTTTTCGTTTTGATGTGATCATTATTTATTTGTATTATTATTTGTTAGGACCCGTGACAGTGTAGTGAAAGAAGCAGATCGTAGTTGTTAACGTTAGTGATCCTTGACAAGGCCCACAGTTCAGCATGTGTTATATCATGTAATAATTACACTAATGGATAATACAGTAAACATTTTATCATTTGTGCCAGTTTAAAAAAAACAAAACAACCTCTCCAAAACAACATTTCCTCAGTAAAGGAAATCTTTGACCAAGTCAATTTATTGTAGAATGTAATATCAATAGTAATAATAATAAAATTATTAATTTATGATTGAGCTATGGCTTGTTACACGCAGACCATGATCTAACTGAATAGAATATATTTGTCATTGTTCAAGTAGAATAAGATTTATTTTGAAACTTCCAAATTTATAGTAAAGCTTCAAAATACAAATGATTAAAGTGACAATATAAAATAATCAATTATAAGAAGTGTGCAGCAGTATTGAAGTATAGTGCAAATAGCTCAGCATTACAACTTAAACAGTACAAACAGAAAACATACTGTAATAAGAATAGTAGGGCTGAATTTTATGTTTTATAAATGTTTAATGTTAATGTATGTTCTTGGCTATTTGTTTGGGGGGGGGGGGCATTAATAGAGAAATATTGCTGAAATAAAAGTTTTTTTAAGGGTTAGTGATAAACTTGTACACTGACACATAATACTGACGGGCTGACATTAGCATGTGTTATTCAGGTGTCAAAGCTGTGCAGAACTGAAGAAAGGACCCTCAAAGACGGTTTCAGAAGGAAGCTGAATAGGTAAAGCCTGTACAGCATGTCTTATCAATCAAACATTGTGCTGTCAATACTCACTGTTTTTTAAAAAAAATGTCAAACTTCGTCCCCAATTGTTAACCACCTCAATCTGTATTTTAGGGGTTTAAAAAAAATTACCTCATGTCCAAATTCAAGATGAAGTGGGTGGTCTGCTGCAAAAAAAGCGTTTAAGAAGACTGATAAATGTGTGTTTTATAAATACCTCCAACACTGCAGAGATCCTCTATTTTTATTATATACAATGTCTTGATTTTGTTTTTAGTAGGCAAAGCAAAAGAGAAAGACTCCCGGTCACAATTAGTGTAATTCAACTAAAAGTTATGTCAAAAAAGCTTTTTTTCTTGTTTTTTTTTCCCCCTTTATTTGGCAGATGCTGTGATCATCATCTTCCTGACAACAGTAGAGTTGGACTTGAGGAATACAGATGGGAAAAATATTAAACAAGAAATAAAAGGGTTAATCTTTTCTCTTTTGTGTTGTCATTTATTCATGTTTTAATGTTAAGTTTGATAACATATTTCAAAATGTATATAAAATTATCTTAAGTTGTTTAAAATGCATTAATTCTTTAGTATTTTTATCATTTTGTATTGTTGAAAATGTTATTTTTCTTAATAAAAGCTGTATATTTAATTAGTTTGGATAGATTGTTGTTTTGTTGTCTATTTGATGTATATTTGTAGGCGTTTATTAGCCGTCTATTTGATGTCTAGTCTATTCTGGGGCTATGTTTAGACATCTATTAGATTTTCACTGAGAGCCCACTGACAACCGTTTACAGTTTACAGAAGGTCTACCTACCTATAGGGTTCCTGAATTTCTGAAATGTAGGCTACTATATTTCTAAATATCCTATTTCTACGCTTAATGGCAATATTGCACTGGTCTGTTGGACTTTGTTGAACAAAAATAAAATATAATTTGTTGCTTAAGCTTATGTATTCAGTCTTTATTCAATGTTATACTAAAAATCCAAAAAGTAGTTGCTTGTTGATCTTCTAGTGGAAATTGCTTTTGACTTTTAGTATAGTGACGTATCTCCAGCAGAAACTGAAAATTAAATAAAGAGTGGGTTTCTCACTCATATGCTGTGTCCCAATGTGTCTATTAAAGAAAGGCCGTAACCATGTCTGAAAGTCAGTGTAAAGTCAATGTTAAGTGCGTGTTCGAAGTTTGTCACACCTCAGAAAAATTGTGTTATTAACCACCCAGCCAAATGTCTCTGAAGCTCTGAAACCACACCCACTCACGGTCGATCAGTGTTTGGCATCAAAGTAACGCGGATGGATGGACTGACGTGTATTCAGCCGTCAAACTGAAGTTATGAGAATAGGAATGCCAGAGCGGAAGTAGTTCAGATTGATTAAAAACTACCCATAAATTGTGTTAAAACGGATTCATTGTTCACATCAAGAATAGCAATATGCACTAAAAAAGTAAATACGTAAAGTCAGTCAATTTTGATTTCATGCAGACAGGCACCATCTTGCTGATTTTTGCGTTCATTTTGAAAAGCCCTTAGCTGTATAAAACTGTCTGCATAAAAAAAAAAAAAAAAAAAAAAAAAACAACACATGCATGCAAGAATTACTATTCTTGTTGGGAAATTTGATCCCCATTATGTAGCCAAGGGAATACGAAGCATCCAAAAGACACACAGAGCATACCTCAGAATCTGAATGATCCTTAAACTGAAAGATTTCTTGGCCTGGGGTTGCTTTGCCTCTTTAAAAATAAAAAGAAAAGCATAAAAATAAAAATAATAAAAACACCTCTTTTTTTTTTGTGTATGAGAGAGAAGCAAATAATAGTCTTACTTTGATCTTGAATATCTGCTTGGTCCACTCAAAGGGGAATGCTGGAAAATGAATGGAAGTTGGTAAACCGCTTTAATTTGCTGCCTAGTTTATAGGTAGCCTACCTGGTTGATGACTTTGGTTTCTGCAGCAAATAGACTACAAAGGAAAAAGGGGAAAAAATTAGATACTAATCTTTCTCATCAAAAGAAACGCACAAATCAAAATTCCTGCTGCTCCATCAATGTAAACATTGGATATACAGACATTTTACACAGTTAGGCAAACATGCCTGGAAAGTGTCGATGTTTGCTCATGCTGGTATCCTGCAGAAGACTTCATATTGATAAATCTGGAAAAACGTTCTTTAAATTAACTTCAACATATCTCTTAGAAAGTGTAAGGTGCATGCCTTCTATCTTGGTCAAGCAATCCCCTGAATGCAGAGCTTCCTAATAATAAAAAGGACATGTAATTATGTATGTGACATTTAAGAATGATCAAGATTCTTTAAAAACTGGAAAACAATACATGCCAAACCTTTAAAACTAAAGATTCTGGCTTGTCTGGAAACACTTTTGTCATGGCCGTTTCAATTTTATGCTCTGCACTAAAGATGATTTTGACAACTTTGCCAGTGATCTCTCCATGAGAGAGTGGGGTACTCATGTGAACTTCCAGTATCTTCCGATCATCATGTTCTAAAGCAAAAAAAACAAAAAACAACATTTGAAGTAATACGATTACTGAACTGAGATTTAAAAACAATTCCAAATCACATTTAATCTACTTCAGTTTTGTAGTTGTAATACTGATAAGGAAAGCCGTGATAAACATGTTATTATATACTGAAGAAATTGTAGTGGTGAGTGCCATTTGTGATTAATCCCACCTTGAAGATCATACATGCTGACAACATCTTTAGGCAGGTGAATCAACTCCCACAGTGTGTTCTACCACAAATGGAACAAAGTTTAGCTTTACTACTGGCTGAAGAAAATAAAAGATTGTTGTACATGAAAACATTTTAAACACCTTTGGGTCATTTACAAAGAAACTAACGGTTGATGTTCCAATGTTGAAATCCACCCAAAACTCCTTTAGAAACTCATCTTCAGGCTTGAACAGCTAAAAAAAAAAAAAACATCAACAGTATCAAACACTGGTTGATGAGGAAAATTGCAGTGTGTACAATTGTGGTGTTATTAGGGATGATGGGTGTGTTCCCTTGTAGAAAAATGTTTCATGTTTACCTCAGCTGAATCAAGAAAAGCCTGAATACATGGGAAAGAGAAGACTCTAGGACAAGATCATGCAAATATGTCAAGACTTAGATAGATAAAGATAAAATAAATAGATAAAGCCTGCATAGTGAAAAATAAAACTCATACCTTCTTGAGTTGCCAAAATAACTGTTGAGTTCATTCAGAAATGTCCTACAGTCCTTTAAAAAAAAAGAAAGAAAAGAAGATCTCCAGAATACCTGGAATACAAATGATTGGTGATTCTAGTAAAATAAATGCCTAAACATACGGTTTCAAAATCTTTGTCACGAATTGAAGTAAAAGCTGAAGCAAAGCTTCTGAAATGGAACCATTTGCCAGCAAAATCGTCTCTTAGTTTCCTTGGTGTCATTCTGCAGAGCGCTTCAGAAATGGCCACCTGCATTTCATAATCTGGTGACAGTATCAAATATTACAAAAAGGACATTGTATCAAAATTCTTTACCAAAAAAGAAAAAAAAAAAAAGGATGATTACCACCAATGTTTGACAGCGCTCTCGCCAAGTCCTCTCTGTAAGAAATGACAACGCAAGTGGATACTCGGTCTGTTTGCGATGTACAGACATCTCTTGTCCACTAGAGCGCAGCCTTGCTTGCAATGGCTTGGGAGCGTCGCTTATTTCAATTGTATATGCACATATGTAATTTCCGTGGTAATGACAATTAATGTATGCTAGATGATAGCTTACAAGAGCCCGACATGGTC
The DNA here is from genome assembly GCA_032361165.1 of Enteromius paludinosus. Lineage (NCBI taxonomy): Eukaryota > Metazoa > Chordata > Actinopteri > Cypriniformes > Cyprinidae > Enteromius > Enteromius paludinosus. The sequence continues at coordinate 1,418,293 of JAUMHQ010000041.1, read as the reverse complement.
ATCTGACTGGCAGAGTTTCTTCCTTACATCTTTGGGACTGCTGTCCAACATAGAGTTTATGGTTCTGATGGCCTGTGTACATATAATGTAAAATTATTTCACAGGGTAAAAATGTAAACCATATATTTTTTTAATTTGTATATATAGCAAGCTATAACATTATCTTATTGTTTTTATTTTTTGCAGTTTAACAGCTTCATGACAATTACCTCTAGACGCAGACAGAAAGGCACTTCATAATCCAAAACAACAGCCCCAAACCGCAGCAAAAATATATCCAGGATCTTATTGCTGCCTTCGAACCATACCGAATTATTATTATACATATAAATAAGTAAATAAATACAAATATTCTAATATGTCACCTGCAGTGGTGAGCTGACACAAACCCTGTAAAAAAATAAAATTAAATTAAAAAAAGGTGGGACTCTTTAAAATGAATCTGTAAACTGGTTGTGATTTGCTAGGTTTCCATCCAAGATGTTTTTGCGAAAAAAATATTTAGCGCTCCAATTTTTTTTTTTACCGATATTATAGCAGATGCAAATGCTGATGTAAATGTCGACACAGTATTTTTCAGTTTTACTTTATAGTAAAAATTGTTTGGAAGCACCTTTTGTCAGAAAAGGGCCTTTAACGCAAATAAATGTAGTGTCACGTGACAGAATTAGCCTACAAGCAGCATCCGTGTTTGTCAATGTTATGTGTTGTCAATATTATGAAGCTGCAGACCCAGAGACCCAACCGCGCTCTCAGCCCTGCACGCTCAGAGCTGCACCTCCAGACCTGCTGTTTGGATGAACATTTGATTAGTAGCGTGTGTACCGTGGTAATGTTGTAATAGTTTCCAACATTATAAAATGTTGGCAAGTAGCAACATTGGACACGTGAGTAAGGTTATTCATTTTATTAAAGTAATTTCTGAAATTTACCAGTTTTTGGCATAAATCAATCTGACATCTAATTACACAAACAAATGAATATCATTTGAAACAAATATTTTAGTATTTAGTTATAGTTAGACAATGTTTTATGTTATTTAATAAGTAATTTATTTTTACCATTTTTCTGCATTGTTTACAGTTCAATGACTTGCAGGACTTCATGAAAAAGAACACAAAAATAAAGTTTGGTGTGAGAAAATGACTCCAAGCACTATGATTTTTTAAATGTAAATATAAGGGATAGGTGATGCTCATCCTCTAACTAAATACTAAAGAGTGTGAGAAATCCTTAATTATTAGAAAAACTGAATGAATAAGAAAATATTTAAGCAACTGGACAATTTCTATTAATAAATACAATTAATCCAAATAAACAAGACTTAATGCGTTAAATCATAACCTGTGTAATATTTTATATTGTAGCGCACAGACTTTATAATTATGGGAAAATTGTTGTTATTGTGTTGCACCAGCAAGGATAGAGTTAATGCGGAGGAGTTCAGGAAAACATGCAAGTGAGAAACGGTTTAGTTTCTCTTTGTTCTAGCCTAATTAAAACCGAGGATAGACAAACCGTTTTTTGTCTGTATTTCTTCCATTTAAATAATGCATTCAGTCATGGCGTTATATTTTATAGTAGAACCACAGTGTAAGTTGCAATCTATCAGCAATTTAATTCAGGTTAGGTATCCAAACAGCAGGTGGCAGTGTCTTAAAAAGCGACAGGTCTGGAAGTGTTTTTCTGAGCGTGCAGGGCTGAGAGTGCAGTTGGGTCTCCAGCTTCATATTACTCGGTGTTACTCTTGTCAACGCACCTTAGCCTAGTTCAAAAGCTTCATTAAATGTTATTCATATTATTGCATCTAAAATTGAGTTACCTCTCAAACATAAATATCTTAATTTGAGGTTTCTTTTTTTAACTTTGAAAGTTAAAATTGATTAGGCTTAACTTTGTTCAGGATATTATAGGCTACTGTGGTTGTTAAGCAGTTTAATGAAAAAAAAAAAAGCATAAAACTGGATGGAAACTAGATGGATAACTGTAGCGAAAATTAGACTGCATAATGTATTACCATGGCCACCTCGTAGAAAACTTCTATGAGATTCATGGCGTGCCTGGGTGGTTTGTGTTGTTCTTTGAGATGCTCCGACGAAATCTCAAACCAGTTCAACATTTGAAAAGCGAGCAGATTATAAATAGTCATGCTGATCAGCAATTTAGAGAATTAACCTATCAGATTTATATCAGAAACAGATAAATATACTTATCTTCACAACCAAGCCGTGATTTACAAGTTTCTGGACGCTGTCTTCATCTTTACTAATTAGATGCTCCATTGCCCGTAATACTAAAGCAACGTTCTTATGTTCGTTTTTATGCAGCTCCTGATGAAGAGTAAAGATCTGGGTTAAAAAATCATCCACTTCTGCAATGGAGAATCTTAATCAAAAGTAAAACGTGTTTAATATCATGCATAATTATAACATTAGGCCTATTTAAGGAATAATCCTACAAAAACGAACCGCTGATATTGAATGAAAACACAGACATGCCTTTAGGACAACTTCGTCCAGTCGATCGGCCAAGGATACAGAAGATTTTTCTTCAGTAAGAATCATAATAGCCATGTTAAGGTCATTTTGGACAAAGGCATCGTGAAGTCTACACGTAAACTGTAAGAGAAGCACTGGATGAATTTCTGGAACACTTAATAACAACACAATAGGGTCCATTGTGCTTTAACTTAAAGAAAAAATTAACGCTAACCCAAGTAACCAAATAAAGTGATTTAGTCAGTATAACACTATCTTTAATATAAATCGACAGTGATATTATTATAACCCCAAGAGAAGAACTCACACTCATGGTGCACAGACAAGCGAGCTTCTCCTCAGATTGCAAACTGTCTAATTTAACACACGTGGCTCTTAATTAGGTTCTGTGTCGCTTTTTACGCACATGACCCTTTGCAAAGCGACTTCCGCTAACTTGTAAACAATCAGCGAACGGTATGCTTTATGAAGCATTTTCAAAAACTCGGTAGCCTTACAATGAGGTGACGCTTACTCACCTTTTGATCATGGAATATTGAAGGAAATTTTATAGCATAAAAGCATTAACAAATTACCATAACCCCAAAGCCGATTATTGATTATTTTAACAGCAATATTACAAGTCAAGTCACTTTTATTTATATAGCGCTTTTGACAACACAGTAGCAAAGCACTGAACATTATCAAGTAGGAGAAAAGAGTGATGCTAATGTATAATGACGAGAATTAATCTATTTATTTATCAAATGCAGAGACGGTCTCTCTAGTCAAGACGGCGATAATCACTAGAAATCAGGTGTCCCCAACTAAGCAAGCCAGAGGCGACAGCGGAACAAGGAACCAAAACCCCATCCATGAGAGAATAGAGGAAAAAACCTAGGGAGAATCAGGCTTAGTTGTGGCCAGTTCTCCTCTAACATGCACTGCCTTACATAGGTAATAGCGAAAAATGTTAATTAAACATTGAGTGAAAATATTTCAAAGTGATTTTCTTCATTTTGACAGAAACAACAATGCTAATAAAACGTGAAAGAACAGACAATTGATTTTTTAAATGTCAGACAATCGCATTGTAGTCTCAGGTAAAGATAATTATTTATTAAAACAAGACTCAGAAAGTGTTAGCTGCTCTTAAATACCAACTATGACTATATGAATATTTGCAGCGATTATGCACAGTATAGTATATAATGTATAGACAGCGTTTGTTCTGCGTTGGGTTTAAGAAAGTTTGAGCGAGCATTATAAAATTGGGCATCCTACATGTAGAAGAAGTATATGCTAGCACGTTGCTGGATCTGCGAAAACGACGTTGCTATAGGCTGTAGTTGCTGTAGAAACATAAGTGTTTATATAGTTTTTATAAAGTTTGCATAAATATAAAAATACTAATATTTGTTAGCAAAGTATTTACTGTTAGATAATCTTGAATATTAGTGGATAAAAAATATTGAATTGAATAGATTGAAAAAAAATGTGTCGGTATAAAGTTATATAAAATGAAGATGCATGAGAACAAAAATGAACAACCTGAACATGGAAAACAGTTCGCAAGATTCTAATGATCAAAACAAGGCTCATGATGCTTTTGTAAAACGAGGTACTGTGGCATTATTGGAGTTTATATTCACGGGTCGTAACATAATAGCATCAGTGAAGTGTCCTGGCCTCCCCTTTGTATGGTAAATGTATGATAACATAATTTGATAGGCCTGCGTAATTTCACGTCCATTCCGCCGTGTACGGACTTGTAAATGTAGCCTAAGACGCCGACCTGGCGTCAAAATAAAATACCAGTGGAAAATACTATTTCTCTAAATATAAAACACATAGAAATATGTGGGTATGTATGTATGGACGTATGTATGCATTTATTTATCTATTCATGTATGCATGAGTGCAGTGTTTGCTTTTATGGTTACAGGCATCTATGCCAGGTAATTGACTAATATGATGTGCTATGAAATTACAATCTATTCCTGAAATGCTTCCGACGATTCTATGAGGGTCAATTTTAGGTTGATGTATACTTTATTTTTTTATTTTTTTTAAGTCAAAATACAGGAACATCGCCCACCACAATTCCAGACACATTCATGAAATTAGAAGTTAAGTAAAATAAATAAATAAATACATAAATAAACAAAGTTAGACTAAAATAATCATGAATTTGTGTGTGCGTAAAGTTTTATATTTGCCAACTGTTCTGCTACTTTGCATATTAGCTGTGACGACAAAAATGAATTTAATGAACAAAACAGCAAGTCAACAGTGCACTTGTGTTCTGTTCTTCTTATGACCAAATAGTAATGCAAATCCAAAGAAACAATCAACAATTTAAAGAAAATAATGAACAAACGGTAGGCTGCAATAATTTTATTAAATGAAATAATAGGCCTGATCATTAAAACAACAATTATTGCAACCATAAATGTTTAACGTGTACTCGGACTTGAGTGATAAATGTCTCATTAATATTATGGCTAATTTAAAAAATAAAACAGCTTGCCTTCATATGTATATATGAATGAGCATCAGTATCGTCTTAAGAAAAACACATTCTTGTTGGTGAAAAATTAGGACAAAAAAGTAGAAGAAGATTCCAACTTAAAATGTATTCATCCATGTATCCACTGTTAATATATTTGTAGACTGAACAACTACAATTAATTAAAATAGCACAAGCTTACATTTGCACCGTGCAGCTTAAAAGGTACTTTTAACTAAATTAAAAACACTTTAATGTATCTTACAGTACGCCTATCATTTTGTATATGTGCATTCTTGTATCTTGTATAGACCGATTTTATTATGTTTCAGACTTCAGACTCGGCATTTTAGGAAAAGACTTGCTTTTCAAGATACCGGTTCAAATTGTTTAATGTTGCATATTGAAATATTTGAAATGAGATTACTTTGAGACTCTGATAGATTAGTGCCTAATTAGTATTGTGGTATATTATTATTATTATTAGGCTATTATTATTATTATTATTATTATTGAAACCCTTATGTTACAAAAAGAAAAACAAACAAACAACGCAATTAATTTAAGGTTTGTGTCCAGGGTGGATGCATCACCTGAAAATCACTTTCATTAGTAATTTTCAATCAATGATCATCAGTGATCGCATAAATTCATAAAAGGTGCGTATTTATGAGCTTGCGTTGTGTTTGTTGTGTTAACGACCGGTCCGTGTTGTGTCAGCAGTGCGGCTTTTCGTTTACACACAACAACTAATGACCTGCAGTAGATCACATTACCTTACCAACTGGACCAGTCCTGTTCTGTGACCATCAGCCTCGGCTCAGTCCCAGTGAAAGTCGCTCGCATAAATTTCGCTGACTACCAGTGAAATACCACACCGTCGGGTTCGCTTTTAAAAGAGGCTGTAATTTTCCCCTTTAAACTGTAAACGCAAAGATAAAATCTGGAATGTGTAAGGAAAATTTATTTAAGACAAACTGTGCCATTTCCACCCTGTAGGCTAGTCAAATGTCGAGCTTTCCTTCGTTTTGTTGCGAAAGGATTTGCCGTTAGTGGAGGTGAAACGCATCGGATCGTTTAAAGTGAAAGAACTCGGTGTATGTGCGTGCGTGTGTGTGTGTGTGTGTGTGTAAGTCCAGCCTCCTTCTTTACATATACACAGCAGCATTTACCTGAGACCATTACCTGTGTGTAGCGCACCTGGACGGACTCACACAAACGTGGATTTTTTTCCCAAGAGAAAATAATAATAATAATAACTTTCTGGAAGTAAACTTTTAAAAGACGTGACTTAGAGATGTATGATCCATTTTTTTAAAGTAATCTAGACTACGAGCAGAATTTTGACTTCAAGCTGATTTTAAATTCTCATGGTTGCTATGATCCGGAGTTGACTCGCATCATGTCCAAATCCTCAGATCAGTTTGACAGCACAGATTGCGTGTGTTCATTCGGGATGAAGCTGACTTGGGATATAAACGATCCTAAGCTTCCACAGGTAAAGATTTTATATTTTTACTCATGGAATATTTCCCTTTCTTTTGGTAAAGATACTTTTCATTCTTGTTTCAGTGTTCAGTGTAAAAAAGTAAAATATGCTACACAAAAACAATTGTATAGTTTCTATATGTCCATTTTTTTTATTAAAACTACATGCCCTCTCGCAAAATATCTCAATATGGTAATAATAAGGAAAACATTTTTTTTTCAGGACACGAAGCAGTATGATGCGTTCCAGGAGTGGACGGATGGATATGTGCGTTATATCTACAGCAGTGAGGATAAGAACGCACAAAGACACCTGAGCGGATGGGCCATGAGGAACACCAACAATCATAACTGTCAAATCCTAAAGAAGTCCTGTCTTGGAGTGGTTGTGTGTTCACGAAACTGCTCTCTTCCAGACGGATCCAAACTTCAACTGAGACCGGCAATCTGTGACAAAGCGCGACAGAAACAGCAAAGTACGTTCAGGAAAGTTTTCTCCTAACAACCAGCATTTACCAAAAGAGTCGGTCGTATTAGAAACGAATCTCAGAAAACCATATTTTATACTACAAGCTTGTTGTAGCGCGTGGTGAGAAATATCTTTTAAATATATGAATAGCAAGGAATCGCATTCTTATCAAGAATAATTTTTTTTATATCGTTTTCGCATTTAATTGAGTTCATGATGCGTGTCCATTCAACCCCATGTCATCCGATACCTAGAACGAACCAATCGTTTTCTTTAAATAAGCAGTATATAGACGTTTTAAATAATATCTGCTGTGCCAATATACAGTGGCATTAGCATTCTAGAAGCTCTTATTTTTAAGAGTATATGCTTCGCAGTAATTCCTGTTACTCAACCTAAATAGATTTTGCATTGAGAATGCTCAAAACACTGACAGACCCTGGCAGACTATATCAGTTTAGCCTGACCCTCTCACTTATGACCTTGATTGTTTGGCTCAGTCAAAACACTTAACCTCTTGTTTGCATTGACTTGTGTCCAGGTGATAAAGCAAAATGCCCATTATGAAATATTTCATTTTTAATAATAATTGTAATTTTAATAATACTGTTCATTCATACATTTGCAGAAAAGCTTTGTCCGAACTGTAACTCAGCTCTCGAATTGATTCCATGCCGAGGTCACAGTGGCTATCCAGTAACCAATTTTTGGAGAGTAGATGGAAAGGCAATTTTTTTCCAGGTGAGTTTAATTGATAATTTTTTGATTTGCAAATTAAATTTTAGAAACTTTTTTAAAAGACCTAGGGGGCTGGAGCCTAAAGTCAAAAATATAATTTAATATTACTGGATAAACCTTTAGATTTAAAGTACAACAAGTCCTTTTTTGAAGAACCAGAGAAGGTAGAAATAAACATCAGCTAGACATAAGTAAACCCTTTTTACATGTTACTAAGTTTTAAATACTTTAGCAAAACCATAAGCTTTAATTGCACAGATTAATGTCACTGTAAATAATTAAGTCAATAGTTATGATTTCTAAGTATAAATATGAGATTTTCCCCTATTTCCAATTCACTTTACACTGTCTGTTTTAAGGCTAAAGGAGTACATGACCACCCCAGACCAGAGAGTAAGTCTGAAACAGAGGCAAGGAGGAGTGCAGTGAAGAGAAGGATGTCTTCACCTCACTTTTCACAGAAAAGAAGACTGGTGGAGCCAGAGGTAACACACACATAAAAACTGTAACACTTAATGTTAATCCCAAATACACAAAAGTATTGTGTGTTTTTAAGAAGTATTGTTATTATTTAAAGTATTACTATGTAGCAAATAGAAAAAAAATATATATATTATGCACTAGAAAGGTATTCTTAAGACATTATAACATATTAACCTACTCACCCTGTGGTTAGAACTTTATATATAGTATAATGATTTCTAACACATACAATACATTATATAACACATTATATCCTGTTAATTTATTTGTATAGTGCTTCTAAAGTGTATATAACAATTATAAGATATCATGATTGAGCACTGTGATATCAACAAAACCATATTGCATTGCGTTGCGTTGCTTCATTGAACTCTTTTTGTATTACTGTATTAAAACTGTATTATGTAGAGTATTATGAGAGAGACGGGGTCTGAGCGAGTGTGATTACCTACACCTGATTAATTCTTTAGCTCAATCTCATATTCACAAAACATTAAACAAAATTTGAGGAAAGCAATATCTTTCATCTGTTAAGGGTGATTTCCGATGACAGCGCTGCTCAGTGCATTTGTTGGCTTTGTCTCACAAGCTGTTGTTGAAAAGTATAAATTACTTTTTTGTTTAAAACCCTATTTCAGTTTCTTTCAATCTAAAATTCTTTGCTCATAAAAGTCAGCACTCATCAGTCTCTTGTCACCTTTTAATGATAGAATAATGTAATTAAAATCACCATCAAGAACACATACAGATTTTTTCCTAAAGCCAAATCTATTTTTCTCAGGAACAAATAATATATTAATGAGACCAACGAATGCCTGTTAGATTTACTCAAACTGAATGATCAATGAAATATTACATGTTTCATCGCTATAGCAACTGCAGAAGAGCTGGCTAAGGTGAGGCTGCTCTCTGTGGGTTCATAAGCTCTGAACGTCCACTGACGCCCTGGAGCTAACATCTCTGAAATCATCAAAGCAAATTTTAAATTAGACATGATCTTTGTTATTTGAAGTCTAAACGAGTAGATTCTTACCTAAAATCTCTTAAAACTACATTACGTGACACAAAAACAGTATCATTTTTTAAATTACAGTTGATTAGGGTATCCCCATTATGGGGGTATAGGCAGTGTCCTCATCACATTGTAATACCTCTGTCATACCCATGTCATTATACATATTTTTGTCTCCATCATCCACTCAAACCAGTGCCCACACAGAGCGAGAGAGATCAGGAGAACACAAACGTGTTGTCAACTTTGCAACATGACTTTTATTAATAAAATAAAATAGCCTAGAATAAATACTAGATCGCTACATCATATTCCTCAGCCACGAACTGGTAAAATCTCTGTTTTTAATGTAAGAGTAAGTAGTGAATCAAAAGCCCTATTATTTTCTATACACAATTAATAGTCAATTTCAATGTTCTGTTTATGATTTTTAAGTGGATTGGGTATTAAGCACTTTTTTGGCAGTTCTCCATATGAAAGGCCATTTGCAGAAAACTTATCTTTGTTTTTCTGTTGTCACTAGCCTGGACGTTACCATGACATGGCCTTTCCAAATATCCACCAGCTCACCATGGAGGGCCCAGAGCGCTTCAGCATCATTGCAGAGTCCAACTTTCCAATACAGACTCAACACTATCCTCCTTTCCAGAACACAGAGCCCTACAAGTTCCCTTATGACACACACACAGCAGCGACCATGGCGGATGCTCCAAGCTCACTGCAGAAGCCTGCCAACCATCGTCTGTACATGACCCGCCCTCCTTGTGGGTATGACTTTGCAGTCCCAGGATACCTTGGTTCAGGGCCTTATCCAACAGCACTGTATAAGGATCCTTCTAGCCCACAAACAGAGACAGAACCCAGTAAGTCGGGGAGCAGTCTGAGTGGCATGCCTCATGGCACAAGTCCATTAGGCAGCCATGAACGGAGCTATGCAGAAACTACAGGAAAGCATCATGGCTGGAAGCAAATTCTTAGTAAAGGTACCTATGGGGATAGAGGAGACTACTCTCAACTGCCAACAAACACCAACCACCACTACTACAACAGTGACTACCCATGTAGGTACACAGGACCTGCCCCTGCCACCCCGGCAGCTTTGCAGACTATAATAACCACAACCACAAAAGTGTCATACCAGCCATGCCCTAAGCCGTCTGTTGTCAAATATGGAGAGAATATCTATGACGTGAAAGGCCTGTCTAACTGTAACTCAATCTTAGAAGAGGCCTCTTCCAACTCCTACTCGGACCTGAAAGTTCCAGAGGACTCGGGAGTGATCAAATCTGCCCTCTCATACCAGGACACGCTCCCATCTAAAATTGAGAGGTCTGAAAACTTTGAGGGCTATCGCTACAGCAGTTACAGCTCAAACAGCTACCCTGAACGCATGTCACATCCTTATAGGTACGATAGCGGAGAATACTAAGGTACTGCATAAAGACCGAACAGGGTATTAAAAAGAAAACAAAGCAAAAACAAAAAACAAACAAACATTGCTTTGCAAACAAAGCAAAGCAAGTACATAGAAATGTGTTGTTATTTATATTCAGTATTTTGAGCAGTTTTAAAGTCTTTAGTTTTAAAGTGATTGTAGGTAGCTGGTGGATTTGTATGTAAACTTTTGATTCATATTGATTAAACAGACTGACATCAGCACTGAGTACATTTCCATATATTCAAGTAATGTGTTTAAAGCCATTATTTGTAATTAGATGTTGTATTTAAAAAAAAATGTCAAGGAAAGCAGGACGGTTTATATATATATAGTGTTCATTAAAAATTGGTCTCTAACAAAACCAATGGCATGATACTTTATTATGTCAGTCAAATTTATCTTAAGAGGAAACTTAATGAATCACTGAAAAAAAATATATGTTATCATCACATTTGGAATTGTAAAACAGGAAAAGCCTATTACCTTTTTAGATTTCATTCACAGTTAATTTCTTAAAAATACCAATGTTTGTTCATAAAGGAAGTCTTAAACATGACGTAAAAACATGTAATCATGGGCTTTGTAACTGAAAGCTTTTAAGGCATCAGAGAGAAAGCGAACACGCTCTTCATAAGCCATCTGAATCCAGCAAAGAATATTCCACTGTCAGAAAGGGATCAGGGATAATCACAAACAATTAATCGGCTGCTTTGAATGAGAGTGGTGCCCTGACAGGCTACAAACCACTCCATAAAACCACTCCACTTGACAAGGAAAAAGGGATACAATTAAACAGACAGATAAAATATCTGACAGTCCAGGAAAAACACAGAGATATAAAGGCAAGGAGACTGTTAACAGGCAATAAGTGCAAGCCAAAGAAGCTGTAATACCTGCTGCTGACAGCATCTCTCCTCACAGCCACTTTGTAACAGACAAACACGCAGGAATGAACTAACACATACTTAATCTATGTTTTCAGATGTTCTATTTAGCCTGTACAAATGCTGCATTTATTAGTGTAATGTCAGTCACCAGTCACGATTTGGTTTGTGAATAATCGTGTTTTGGGGGTGGGGGCTGCGCATCAATTTATTGCATTAGCCAGATGCTGTTTTTGTTCATGAGCTGCAGCAAGTAGAAAAATACAAAATTTCATTTCTCATCACCATCTTGATGATCCTTTCAACAAGGGTCATTCAGCCCTTTTTAATATCATAATATGTGTAAGAAAGCAAAGTGTTTATTCTCCATAGTTCCACCAAATGGAATTGCATAATTTTTGCTTTCAGACAGGTTTTACCTAAAGAGTTTCACAGGAATCAACCTGTTAATATAGATAATGTATTATCCTGATTAATTAAATTACCTGGTCGCACTTCATATTTACCCTAAATACTATGTACTTCAAACATCAAAATAAGTAATGTACAAAACACAATGTACTTAGTTTGGTCATATTTTATTGCATAACACTTGCTGCTATTGAGGTGGGATATGGATATGGTTAGGGGCAGGTTTGCTGGTATGAGTAGGTTTAAGGATGGATAATTGTCCACGAGTCTGTGGTAGAAGTCCTCCGCTTGAGAGCATTTCAGAGAATGCAGTTCTGTAAACTTTAGTTCAGACCACATTACTTCTAAGCATTTGCATGCTAGAACTTGTTTTTCAGCGGGAATGCAATTCATTTGATCAAAACAACACCAGTTTGACTAGTTGACCTATAGGTAAGCTCCACCACCTTGTTTAGAGGTCAGATGAAAATTGTAACTTAAAGGGTTAGTTCACCCAAAAATTTTAATTCGCCCTCATGTCGTTCCAAACCCATAAGACCTTCGTTCATCTATGAAAAGGAAATGAAGATATTTTTGATGATATCAGAGAGCCATCTGATCCTCCATAGACAGCAACACAACTGGAAATGATCCAGGTCCAGAAACGTAGCAAAAACATCGGTAAAACAGTGCACGTGACACCAGTGGCTCAACTTCACTTCAACTTTTTTTGCGTAAAGAAAACTAAAATAACATTTTTTACTCTATACATTCTTCTTCCGTGACCTACGTCTCCCCAATTTAAGAGAGTATCACAATGCACCGTATACGCAAACTTTAATGTACTTGATGTAAGCAGCCTTGTTTACATCCTGGGGAAAAGAATATGCATGTACGCAATCTGCGGTTCTTTAAACCTAAGCATACACATACTCTCTAAAATGGCAGATGTGAGTGACAGAAGAATGGATAGAGTAAATGATGTTATTTTTGTTTTCTTTGTGCAAAAAAAGTATTCTCCTAACATTACAAAAGTAAAGTTGAGCCACTGTTGTCACATGGACTGTTTTACCAATGTTATCACTACATTTCTTGACCTAGATCATTGCCAGTTGTAGTTGCTGTCTACGGAGGGTCAGATGGCTCTCTGATATCATCAAAAATATCTTAATTTGTGTTCTAAGATGAACAAAGGTCTTATGGGTTTGGAACGACATGAGGGTGAGTAATTAATGATAGAATTGTCATTTTTGGGATTAATGAGAGTGTGACAACCAGAAAATGTTTTGTTTTTGTCTATATTGGGATTGGGGGTGAATACTTAGGGACATTTTGTTTGGGTTTAGGAAATAGAATAAAATAAATTCCACTGGCCATCCTCTGGCCAGGATACCTGGAATCAGTGTTACATGTACCCCAAGCACATTGAACCCCATAAAAACGATGCAAGCTTCATATCTTCAGAGGTTTCTCTATGGCACTGAAAACTACAATGTCTGAGTTCTGCTACCTGTGCAACTGATCCTCCAACCTGATCTCATGGCAATTCATACATATTTTATGAGGTAGCTAATTCGTACAAAAATTCATACGACCTCTTCTAAATCATATGTATTAATTTGTACGAATTACCAAACCCTAACCCTGCCCCTAAACACATGAAGCAAATGAAAAAGCAATGGGGCACAAGTGCTAGCCAGTTAACTTAACGTAGTACATGTAGCATATAGTATATAATAAAATATAGCTGCAAGCAACAATTATTGGGGTTCGAGCATTTGAAGGGTTTTGAGGTTTATAGGGCAACCTGGACATATGTCTGACACTTAAGCACATCGAAACCCTCTGTATTGGTTTGATCCAGATTGAGCAACACACCAGAGACTAGTTTGAAAAAGTAGGGTTTTAAAAAAATTTTAATATTTGATTGACAGCAATGGTTGTAGCAGGCAAAGTTGTAGAGAATGAGGAGACCTATCACATGATATAAATATTTAATGTTTATGTGAATATTTGAATATGTTCTAACATTTGAGGTCTTTTTATATGGGGAAACTGTAATTTTGAAGCATTTTTAGCTGTTATAGCGCCACCTATAGTCCGATCTTCATGAAAATTTGCATAATTGTTAAGAGTCATGCTTCACATGTTCTTACCAAGTTTCTTAAAGTTTTGAGTTTTGGTTTGCGTTTTATAGGCTGTGTGGTTTATCTGGCCACACCCCATTTATAAATAAGCTAATTAGAGTTAAACCACTGCAGTAATAACTGCAGTAATAATCTCTGGACTCTCTAGATCAATAATTGTCAAAAAAAATCTTTTTTGACAATTATTGATCTAGAGAGTCCAGAGATTATTACTGCAGTGGTTTGGTACCGATCGGGCGAAAAACCAGGCACTACGATATCGTACGATATATTATGCGCATCTCATCAGTAAAGACGGTTCTTTGATTAGCGGGAAAACTCCATTTTTAAAAGGAACGCCAGCTTATACACAGAGCCGTAGATCACGGAGAAGCTGCGTGTTGAGCTTCGTGGGTGATTCAACGCGCAGCTTCTCCGTGATCTACGGCTCTGTACTGATGAGATGCGATTAATATATTGTACCATATATATCACCCAGCCCAATTAACAAATATGTTAAAAACCTACTTTTGCGAACTAGTCCCTGGTTTTTCGCCCGATCGGTACCAAACCACTGCAGTAATAATCTGTGGACTCTCTAGATATAATATATAGTATGATATATATCACCCAGCCCTATTTGTTAATATCTAATAAACGATTTGATTGACAGCATTGGTTTTTGAGGCAAAGTTGCTCATTAGTAGGAGAGATATCAAAAGATATGCATATTGTGTGGTTGTGTCAAATACCACGTGATTACTGGGCCAAAAAACTGGTTAGCACCAACTAGTGGCAATTTGTTTCAAAATTCTTACAGACCTTTAGGACCATGAGTTGAACATGCCCAGTGAGTTTCGTTTCGATCGTCCTCCGTTAACCTTGTCTAATTAGTGCTTAAATTTCACTGGCCGATGGCGACCATGTTTTTTAAGATATGCCAATATCCTCTTAAAGGCTTGCGCCAGTTTGGACCAAGTTGCTGCATATCAATTTTTAAGCTGATCGGACCAACGGTTGTCTAGTTATAGGTGAAAATATGTTTTTTCTGACTCATTGCGCTCCCAAGTGGCTACGCATTTTTTTTTTTTTATTTGACTACAGTTTGAGCTTATACACATGTTTACCGAGCTTGGTGAAGATAGCTGATTCCCTTCCAGAGTTATAGTCTTAATAACATTTGGGTAACGTTAGCATTAGTAGTGGGTCGTTATCGGTGTTAACCAGCTGTGTTAACGCGAGACACTTATCGCGCGATAAAAAAATATCGACGTTTATCTATTTACAAAGTTGGGTTCTCTACTACAAGCTATGGTGACTTTCACATTTAGTGCGGATGTATAGCCGAATTACACTGTAGCCTTATTCGGACGGACCTCGTTTTCTAAACTACTGTACATGTGAGCTTCGATTCTTATCACCTGTCGTCCGTGATCTTCATCTACCGTTTGGAACGCATTGGTATTAGTTGCACTATTTGCGCATCACGTGCGCGTTGTGTTTGTTTATCCTGAAGCGTCTGATCGCGGCTACGGATAAATGCACTTGCATTTTCTAATGCTTTTATGCAAAACTGATGAACACACAGTCAGTTATGTTTTCAGAGCAGAGCAAAACATCTGATATATGGAAAGAGACTTTTAAAATTCAAGACTATTTCTGTAAACTTTTGTTTAGAGCAAAAGAGCACTTTTTAAAATAAGTAATAGTTTTAAAAGAGTAGCCTGTTTATTTAATGATAAAAAAAGTAAATTTTGCACAAAAAAAATTGGATTTAAAATGTAGCCATGTGCAGTAATCATGAATGAGAATGTGATATTCTCCTATTATATGATATTCTAAAATGCATGTTTGAACTGCTTCTACTGAAAACATCCTGCTCTGATATATCTTAAAATTTTGTAAAAGATGCTTTAATATCTTAATTTAACTAAGGCCTAGTACTGGTTTAAACTAAGCCATGTTTGTAAAACTGGGCCATTGTGTTGGTAAATAATAAGATGGCAGTACTGACACAGATATCTCAAATATAATAGGGAGCACACAAATTCTGAATGCCTTTGGCAGATCTAAAATGAGCCATTTTAATCTAGATTAATCTAGATTAATTTCAAAATTAATCTAGATTAAAAAAAATTATCTATGCCCACCGCTAGTTAGCATATACGCTAATTGGCCTACCGTTTCGCGACAAAATCAGAATTTGAACTTTTTTTTTGATAATTATTGATAATCAGTGTCCACAGATTATTTCTGCAGTGGTCTGGTTTCGATCGGGCGAAAAACCTAGGACTAGTTAGTAAAAGTGGGTTGCAGCTATAGCTCAATTTTAGCAAAAAAAGGCAGAACAATTTTTTGCCTACCTATGCAAGGATCGCAACAAAGTAGAGTTTTTGAGTCTATGACTAAGTTTGTATGATCCACGGCCAGAAATGTCTGAAATTTTAGTTTATGGCGCTGTAGCACCCGAGTTTGGCCGATTGGGCCATGTTTTGGCGCCTGAGTAGCGACTAGGACTACTACCATCAGACCAAATTTCAGCTTTCTAGGCCTTACGGTTTGGGCTGCATGATCAGTTTTAGGGAAGAATAATAATAAAAATAATAAAAAGTCCTAACAATTACAATAGGATTTCAGCGCTACGCACTCAAACCCCTAATTAAAAGAAAACAGAATAGAAAAACATAGACCAAGCTAGTGTTAGGGGCCTGCTTTTGTTAATTGTACAAATTGCAAACTAATTATTAGTAAAAAGACAAGTCTACAAGTCTTAAAGTTTTTATTTAACATTTCTTTTAGAAATACAATTACAAGTGCTAGAGGGTCAAATAAATATGTAAGAGATGTGTTTTTAGCTGATTCTGGAAGTTTTTTAAGGATTAAGGATTCAGCTGCTCGGATTAAGCTGGGCAGAGGGAACATTTAATTTAAAAGTCTGTGAAAGTGATTTTGTGCCTCTTTGAGATGGCAAAATAATGCAATGTTAACTTGCAGAACACAAGCTTCTAGAGGGCAAATAAATCTGAAGTAGGCTATTGAATTTAAGTAAAGGGGTGCAGAGCCAGCGGTGGTTTGCAAACGTAAATACTTAAAATTGTATGCAAGCAGCTATTGGTAGCCAGTGTACATTAAAAATTAATCTTACATTCTGGATTAAATGTAAAGGTTTGATACTTACTTTCACAAATAAAATATTTCATGAAATTAACTGATGGTCAGTCTGCACAAGATCAACATACTTGTTTTGCTTGCCTTTAAGCCTGTGTTCTACAGAACAATGTAATAATTTTATTACTTTCAAAAACTAATAGCTTCATTAGCAATTGCTTGCTAGTAATCTAGATCACGATCCCAGTCTCTTAGTCTCACAAATGACTATACACTCTACTTTTAATTCTTTTATCCTACCACCTCCAGCAGAAATATGGAATTACATACAAAGATCTAAATCTTCCACCTGTCAGCTCGACCCAATGCCTACTTGCTTAGTACCTCATTATTCACAAAAATTATTAATTCCTCCCTTGCTACAGAGTATGTACCTTGCTCTATGAAAACCACTGTCATTACTCCCATTCTTAAGATGCATTTTGAAAATTATAGACCGATTTCTAACTTGCCATTCACTACTAAAATACTGGAAAAGTGTGTCAAAGCTCAAATTCATGAACACCTTTCCAAGAATGCATTATATGAACATTTCCAATCTGGTTTTCGTTCTCATCATAGTATAGAGAAAGCCTTGGTTAAAATAACTAATGACTTCTTATCAGCAGCTGATTCTGGTCTTCTGACTATACTAGTCCTACTTGATCTTAGTGCGGCGTTTGACACTCGCACAAGATACCTTTGGACAGGTTAGCATCAATAGGAATCACAGGCACCCCACTGTCCTGGTTTAGATCTTACCTCACCGGTCGTAATAAATATGTCCCAATAAAAATTTTTGAATCAAGATCACTTATTGTTACCTCTGGGGTTCCTCAGGGATCTGTTTTGGGGCCACTTTTATTTATGATTTCCTCTTGGTTTTATTTTTAGGAAATACGGTATCAATTTCCATTGCTATGCCAATGACACCCAGTTATTTTTATCTTCTAAATCTTCTAGTTCTTCTCCTCTACCTGTCTTGGACGAATGTTTATCTGAAATTAAAGCTTTGCTCTCAGGTAATTTCCTTAAATTTAATAGTGACAAAACCAAAGTTTTATTAGTAGGCACCAAATCAACTTTGGCTTAATGTGATTGTCTTTCTTTAGTTATTGACAATACTAAAATTTACCCATCTCAACAGGTAAGGAGTCTGGGCGTTTGAAGCTCATGTAAATAACATTACACGTGCGGCATATTTTCATTTGCGTAATATTAGCCGCCTTCGTCCTTCTCTTACTAAGAGCAGTAGCCTACAGCAAATTTAATTAATGCGCTGGTCACTTCACAAATTGATTACTGTAATGATCTTCTCTCTGGTCTTCCTACGAAACTTCTTCGCAAACTTCAACTGGTTCAAAATTCAGCGTCTCGCATCTTGTCTAGGACTACTTTACGCAAACACATCACTCCAATTCTACAACAATTACACTGGCTCCCAGTTAAGTACCGTATTGATTTAAAAATTTTGCTTCTCTTGCTTGGTTATAAATATACAACCTAACTATATTATACATCAAATCTATCTGTTTGTTGATCGTTCCCGTACATTCTAAAAACCGCGAGTGCAGCTCATTAGCATTTATCTGCGTGTCTTTCACGTCTCTCGCGCTACATTCGCGGATATTATTACTGTTTTTCTAGCATCGTCTCCTTTTATTTAATTTAAATTATTGTTTCACTTCTCGTTTGCTCCGCTGCTCCGTTTTTCACAAGTTTATCAAACAACAGAACAGAGGTAAGTGAATAATCCATCAATCTCGGTGAGTATGGCTTTTCCCTCTCTAGTTGTTTGCACGTCATGCCACATGTATAGTTTAT
>JAUMHQ010000041.1:1374596-1387450 GCA_032361165.1 Enteromius paludinosus | reverse complement strand
CCCTTTTTTTGTTCCTGGGCAATAACCTAGGTGGCGTAGTCGGGTTTATTCTTAACATTATCTAGCCAAGGGTTACATTAGCATGTATTTTACTTGCATATTGGTTGAATAAGTGTGCATAATTTATAGACCAGGGGCGCCCAACCCTGCTCCTGGCGATCAACTGTCCAGCAAAGTTTAGCACCAACTCTAATCACACACAGCTGAAGCAAATAATAATTTTTTTAGAATTGTTTGAAAATTAAAATCATGTGTGTTTGATTAGAGTTGGAGCTAAACTTTTTTTAAGAACAGCTAATGGGGTGATGGACACCACACTGTCATGGAAACAAAATAATGGAGAAAATTATTTTATCTTTCATTGCCATCATTTCTCTTTGTGAAGTGCATTGAAAACAGTGCCCTAAAGGCTCTACCCTTTAGAGTGAACATAGGGAGCACATCAATGCTAACTTCTGGGAATCTGTCAGGACAGACAGTAAAAAGTAATCTCACATGGTAATGATAGTGTATTTGATCTGAATAGATATATGCAGTAGATAGAGACATGCTAATAATATACATTAAACTACACATAGCATATTTATACAGATGAAGCTGAAGAAGGTGGAGGATTTCTGAAAGAAAACAACAACAACAACAAACAAACAATAACGTATATGTTTGCTTTATGTCACCTGCTTACTCATTTGTCTTTCCTCGAAAGCTGCACAAACTTGTATGTTAGGTGGTTTTCCATAGAAAAGTCTTCTTATGGTGAAGTGTGTAGCCGAAGTACAGAGGGATTCTTATTAATCACAATACATCATATTAAGACATTGCATCACAGAAGCTACAGTTTTGACCAGACTTTGTCAAAAACTAAAAGCCTTTCTGTGCTACACCAGAGGAAGTGTAAAAAACACACGGCATGGTCAGATACTAATGACTGCTGCTTGGGTACAACAGTCCTACAGCGGGCACATTAATGGTCTATCCCTGCAACAAACCAACACTTGATGCAGAAATATACCAGTTACAACTTGCAGCCACATGCAGTTATCAACTTAGTTTCAATAAACAACCTAACACCTGATTCTGAGTAAAAAATGAAAAGATAAGAGCAACAACACCTACTGTAATACAGAGAACAATTGATTCATGCTAGGAAGATTTGTGTCTGACTGTAATTGGTCTGATGACATGTTGCATGTGACCATATTCATAATCAAAATATAATAACCGACAAAAAGGCGTCTCCTAATGTCACCCATGCATAGGTGTAGCTGATAGCTAAAAAGCAACCACTGTGAAATCTTCATGCATGCATTCTTACTCTGCCTAAGAAAAGTTTGCATGACCTTGCCTTTGAACCACACACATTCTGCTTTTAATCTCCATATCTGAACCAAGCATGACCTTGTATAGCACATTACTTCAGGTGACGTTTAGGCTGAAGTCATCAAAGGGCTATTATGGGAAACTCAAGAGTTTTTGATAAAGAGTTCTGATAAGTTTTCCAGTAGGATTCAAAACCAACTAGAAAGACAAAACTATATATATATATATATATATATATATATATATATAAATATATAAGCAGCAGATAGATAGATATAAATATATAGATATAGATATATAGATATATATTTAAAGATATCTGTATTAACTTTAAATATCAGCTAGATGACATGAAATAAATGAGCCAGAATGAATGAATGAGAAATATGCTTTAGTCTGTTGTATTTAAACCAGTTTAAATACAACAGGATTTCAGTGGCAGGCATTTAGTCTTACAGTGTAGTTACAGTACACAAATAAATACATTACAGTAATATTAATTAACATGCACTGTACTTTTTTGTTATGCATATCTACATATAAGATTTGTAAGTAGATGCATGCATAACAAGGATGCTGTAAAATAAATTGTTACTCAGTATTTCAATTAATTTTCTTTGATTTAGTCTGTCAAGTAAAAAAACTGCTAATTTTTAGTAAGACATGTTGGTTGTTTCATCTGTTTGTATTGATGTTTTTGTAAACATCAGATGGAACGTTTCTGATAATACAGCTATACTGCACAATTGTTTAAGAAATTGTTTGAATTGCATAACAGACCTTTGGAGACCTGTCTGTGAACTCCAAACTTGAAAGCAGGGATAAAAATCAAGGGATGAATCCACCAGACATGTGACATACAAGACAATTCCTTCAAATATGGAAACTTGAAAGAAATTCTGCTATTCTGACAGAGTAAGCTTGTTTTCTCTTTGGTGGATTGCACAATTCTAATTCTGACATGCTTTAGTGCTGGCATATTAATCATTCTTGGTTACTTGCACTGTGTACAACGTTTGTCATCAGCATCTTGAACAACAGAAGAAACTGGCTGCATTCCAGACAGACAGCAAGCCAACCTGAAAATTGTGTCAAAACATCCCACCAGTCTCTTTGTAACCCAATCCAAGATGAGTGGATAGAGCACAATACTAGAACATCTGTTGAGGTGTACAATGCAAAATTACAAGCACAGCTTTACAAAGATGAGCAAAATGGCTGCCATTGCATTTTAAGTCTTCCTAGTTTATGTGTTTGGTCCTTGTATACAGTTACGTTCTTTGCAATCTCCAGACATCACTGATTCACAAAACATGCTCTCTTGTTTAGATGATGTGGAAATGCTGATACTTTATCAAAGCTACCTGCATGAACGGGAGTTTTCTTGGCTGCATATTGGCATGTAGCCCATAAGAGTCAGTAATGTCTACGTGCAGATCAGAGATCTTGAGTGTGAACTGGCAATGGTTTTCAGCCTTGTCGGGAAGATTAAAGACATTTCAGTGAGTCTAACCTGAACAGTTCAGCATCAGCGACTCATGCATTCATAGTAAACATTTGTAAGCATATCCCTTCATGCACATACCCTTTCAGTGTGCAATGATCAATGAACCGAGTTTCGACTGGGAATAGTGTTCAATTTGTTCATGAAAGATAAAATAAATATATAAAAATCATGATCTATATATATATATATATATTAATAATGATATGACCAATGTCTTAAAGTCATTTTAATGAATTTGTAGTTTATAAAACAAAACGGTAAAAAGCTTTCTAAGAATAGGGTGCAAAACAGGGTTTGGAATTTTTTTATGTTTTGTTTTTTCAGCAAATGATTACTGAAACTAAAAAATGGAACACACTTTAACATTACTTTTTGGAAGTTAAGTAAATGTGTACATTTTTTTTTTTTTTTTTTTCTGGCTGAGATTAAATATAGCTCTGTACTAAGTGTACAAAAAGGCATTATTGACAGTGTAATTTTGGCCATTGCATGATTTTGTTATTATGCAGGTAACTGCCCTCAGGAATAAAGAGGTAGCACCACAAGGCTGTGTTTTGAGCCCACATGCTTAAAGCTTACATGGGTTTCTCGAAAGGATATGTGATGTTGTGGTGGCAGCCTAGTGGTTTTTAATGTTGGTACATCATAGGTTCATTGGTAGATAGAGGTGACATGGGATTGTGTCCTGTCAATGTGCCCTTGACTTGCTATACCTCCGTTGTCAAAAATTATGACCTATCATTAGACACGTTTGGATGCAATGGCAAACATTTTTTTATTTATTTCCTGAAATAATTTTTTTATCTATAAAGGCTATACAGTTATTTTAGTGGTAGTTGGTGGTCTTATGTTTAAATAAAAACCCATGATAAGAATGCATTGGGTGCTTGGAATGCTTGGGAGTACAACAGCAATTGAGGCCTGTCATTAGAAAAGAAAACAAAAGAAACAATATGAATATCATGAACTGCTGTCCTATTAAAACCTAAAATATTTCACAAAAAAAGAATGGTTCCCTAAACCTGAAATCCAACTTAAAAAAAAAAACACCTTTCATTCATTCATTCATACTGAAAGGTTCTTGTTCTCATAATGCAATACATAATTCAAAAATATGGGAAAAAACAACTGTAAAAGATATTACGGTATACCGATATACTAATTTTGTTACAGTGTAGTGAAACTCGCCATTTCTTTGTAATTTTTCAATCATTAAATTCAGCTAAAGTTCTCTTATCGGTGTAATCAACATGCATTATACCTTAGATTGCTGTATTTTATTTTAGATTCAATTCATTAAATGTATTTAAAATCGAATAAGATCCAATTATTGAATGCAACTATAAACTATATAATGACTCAAGATACAGAATGTTGTTGTTTTGCTTTTTTTTTATAACAAAAGCTGTCACACCTCTGTCATAATAATTAAGCAGGACTTCTCAAAAACAGCTCAGTTCTGAGCTTGCTTGCTTGATAGTCCATTGAGATAAGGCTGAAGAAGACACCTTTCCGTGAGAATCTTTATCTCAGCAGGAAGAGAAAGCCAAAAATGTACTGTCTTCTTAAAGAGGCATGAATCTGCTGGCTAAGCCACTGTCTTCCTGATAATCATCTTATAGTCAGGATATTGTGCATCTCCACTGATAAGCAATCTGCCAGCTGCCTGGATTCCATGATGCTATTTGCCTTTTCTCTCCATCTCCCTCACTCCACCTCCTTCTCCTGTTTTTTGCCCTTTCTGTTTTTGATCATCACCAAGTGGCATCACTAGCAAAACAGCCATTAGCTAGAAGCCACATCTGAGACACAGCAGAGACATGATGGGTTTCCCTCTTTTTTTCTTCCCATTATTGGAGTTTCTGAGAAAAAAGAAAAATGTGGATGTTTGGAAATGTGATCAGATTACACTGATATTGTGATTTATTTCTAAAAGAAATCATTTGTGTGTAAAAAGAGATGCACTGATTACCTCTTCACACATTTCATCAGATGACAGAGAAGGTGATCAAACAATTGCTTGTGTAATAGATCTGTCCTGACATAGTTGGAGTACGCAGAGATAGATCATCTGGTCATACTCATCAAGTCCCATAGGGGCCATTAGGAAAAGAACTAATGAGAGACATTGCACAGTGAGTTACCGCTTTCAGCATAACATAACCACTGAATAAACCAGAGCAGTCAATGATACAAAATTATTTATTATAAATCTGTGCTTTTTAAAGAAAGTTGTTTGTATGTAATAATAAAGGATTTTCTAAAAAAAAAAATTATTATGCAATTTAAAAGCACATATTTTCATATTTTTGCTGTGGACATGAACGATACTACAAAAAAATATGGCTTGTTGAAGAAAGGGATCTATTTCTAAAGAAAGACACTTTCTCCAACAGGCAATAAATAAATAAACAAATAATAATACACAGTAACACAAACATGTTCTTAGTCAATATTAAAGATATCCGTTTTCACAGAATGTTCTTTAGCTTATGAAGGTTGATTTTAAGTAGAAAACAGTAAATCACAGAAAAACAAATTACTTCACAGGTTTTCACAACCAGGGTCACAAATTTTAACCACACACAGTTAAACCACTCAGAACACTTGATTAACTAAAGCAACACCTGGGCAATCAGCCACACTCCTTAGCATTGCTCAGCAGGTGAGCAAAAATCTTCCTATTTTTATAACATTGGCAACTCTCTCTTATGACCATGGTGTCTTGCGTGGGCCCTTGCCCATGTCAGTCTCTGTTTGAATAGAGAGATCTCTGATTGCCAGAGATACGGGGCCCCGATTTCTGCCTCTAGTCCTTTGATGAGTACACAGTGAGGCTGCACTTCAGTACCTGATAAGCATTTCATTTCATATTATTGTCTTCTGCACTGATTAAAGTGGACTGTACTGTGATGCAGATGTAGCATTTAATATATATATATATTTCTACAGTGAGGTCAATAAGTATTTGATCACCCTGTGATTTTGCAAGTTCTCTTACTTAGAAATCATGGAGCGGTCCACAATTTTCAGCATAGGTGCATTTCCACTGTGAGAAAAATTTGGAAATCACATTGTATGTTTTTTTTTTTTTTTTTTACAATTTATTTGTCAAATAAGTATTTGATCACTTAAGCAAAAAAAAAAAAATAATAATAATAAATAAATAAAAAAAAAATATATTTTTTTTTTACAAAAGCTTTCGTTAACAATTACAGAGGTCAAACGGTTCCTGTAGTTCTTCACCAGGTTTGCACACACTGAAGGAGGGATTTTGGCCCATTCCTCCATACAGATCTTCTCTAGATCTATCAGGTTTCGGGGCTGTCGCTACACTGTAAAAAAATGTGCCGTTAAATAACAGTAACTTACTGGCAGCAGGGTTGCCATTATACCGTTATACTACCATGGAAATTTTGCTTCCGACAGTTCGAGTTTTAATTACTAGTATTCATACAGGGTTAGTAATATGAATTGACATAATTCAAGCTCACTGAGAAGGAATATGTCTTAGTGCAAAACAGCAAACATTTTAAATTACTAAAACATGTAATTGAGTCAAATCGTTGCAGTTCATCATCAGCTATAAGAAACAAGAGCTGAAAGCTCATCACTGCTTCAGTCACTGTCTTTAAATAAAGCAGCAGAACATCAGTGTTTGTGTCTCATCATTGACTGAAGCACAGACTCTACATGGGCTGACTTAAGCAGGGGAACCCTCCGTGCGATGCAAGATTTTAAACCATGACGTAGTGTATTATTGATACTAGCCTTGGAAACAATGGTCCCAGCTCTCTTCACGGCATTGACCACCTCCTCCCGTGTAGTTCTGGGCTGATTCTTCACCATTCTTAGCATCACTGATACACCACATGGAGGGATCTTCCGTGGGGCCCCAGTCCGAGAGACATTGACAGTCATCATAAGCCTCTTCCATTTTCTGAAAATTGTTCTAACAGTTGTTCTTTTTTCACAAAGCTGCTTGGCAATTGCCCCGTAGCCCTTTCCAGCTTTGTGAAGGTCTACAATTTTGTGTCTTGTGTCTTTTGACAGCTCTTTAGTTTTGCTCATGTTGCTACTTAGACCTTGGCTGATTCTTGGGTACACTATTTAAAAGCAAAATAACAGGTCTTTGAGGGTCAGAAATCTGGCTGATAAGCAAGTGATCAAATACTTATTTGACACAGTAATTCCCAAATAAATTGCTCAAAAATCATACAACGTGATTTCCAGATTTTTCTTTTTAGGTTCTGTCTCTCACAGTGCAAATACACCTATGCTGAAAATTGTAGATGTAAGAGAACTTGCAAAATCTAAATAGATATATTTAAATATGTATAGGCTATACATATATACAGTATATAAATGATTTGTGGATGAATCTCCATTAATAAAATATAAAGATGTGGAATACAATCAATTTTGTTAAATCACAGCCTGGCCAGTAAGTATACACATTATACTAGAGTTGAAAAATGTACAGGGACAAAGACAACAAAACAACAAAACAAAACATATAAATTATAGATTTAGAAAAAAATGATCAAATATACATAAATCAACAATTTTACTTTGACAGCAGAAAATCACATTACTTCTGACTAGAAAAATAAATAAATAAATAAATAAATAAATATACAAATAAAAGCCAAAGTAAAATTTCATGCTTATATGTATTCATACCGTAGTTTTTCATTACACTTGGTTTACGGTCTAAACATAATTTCTAATAAATGGTTTACAGAGATAAAATGCCTCTCTGTAGTGACCTCCAGTGTGTGCCCCTGCCTTCAGGCTGCGCTGATGTTTAGCGTTCTAGGGTAATGAGGGGGAACAAAGAACAACAAGCAGAAGCTGCCCAACATAAACATACAGGGGAAAGTATTTAGTACAAACTATGAGCCCAACAAGGCTGAGTGCAGTCAACGGCCCCTAATTCTGCTCTTTGTAATCTGATGCGTACTATAAACACACATCACACCCACTCACACTCACACTTATAATCAATGCACAGTGCAAAACTTAACATGAGCAGGCACACCTGGCTGTCAGGTGTAGCACAGTCAGGTGTGTTTTAGGGGGTCAAAGGTTAGGGTTACTGTTTGATTTATGACCAGGTGATGATTTAAAAATATCAAAATACAAAATGTTGGTACTGCTGTAGAGCAAGTGGATCTGATTATTCTTCATAAATAGAATTAATTTCTTTTTATTTGTTGAAATAGCATGTTAGCTGCAATGTAAATTGTCAATTTTAAGAAAAAATATGCATTTACCAGTCTTAATTGTCAATCATTTCCTTTCCAAGCATTTCTAAGTATTTTCATGCAGTTCAAATATTTCTTTCTGCATGTTTCTCAGGTGTTTCCCCTTATGGCATATATGACACACGTTTACCACTTTATTTCCAATCACACTTTTATACCTAGGCCTAACTTTTACCATTTGGCCGTAAGTCAAACTACATGCCACACACAAAGTCAGGGCTGCTGCTCCCTGTGCACAGATTATGCAGCCTGCTTAGAGATCCAATCCTCCGGGTGACACTCTATATTAAAAATACATACTTTAGTTTTCCTTTTTGTTCCTCAAATATACTGCCAACTCCTAAAAGACAATTAGGACTGCAGGAAGTTATGCAACGTATAATTTGTTCTGTAAACATTTCCTTTTACCACAGAATTAATCACTTTTAGCACAAAAGATCAATAACACACAAGTATCATCAAAAGGTCCAAATTTAGAATGTTTCCAAACTTTTGATCACCAACTGAATTCATCACGCGTACATCGCGAGGATCGTGTCATCTATGTAGTAAAATGACACACTGTGCACATCTGTGTTTACACAACAAATGTGGAAAACACCAAGACTGAAGATACATACATTTAGATCCAAACCAAAATGCTGTTTATTTCACTGAAAGTATTACTGAATTAGTATCGCGTAGATGTTCTTAAATCATGATCTCTTACTGAAATTTGTAATATTAAATAGTTAAGTCTTTCTGAACACACACAGCAATCCCAAAATCCGACCTGTCAGCACTTCATTGCTTTTACTTTGAGGGTGCGTATAGTTTTGACCTCTAGTGAATGAGTTACTTAATTTTTTATACCATTCAGTCACTGCAGTGAATTTGTGTTGTTGTCAAGAGTAATAATACTTTAACCCAGGAAACTGAATAAAACCAGCCCAGTCTCACAGCAATTCGAACATATTTTACGAGGTGGCTAATACAAACAAATTCGAAAGACCTCACTTGTATGAATTCATACGAATTTTGCTAATTGTTGCTAGTACGAATGAACTACAACTAACCTCGCCCCTAAACCCACTGGGGTTTAGACAAATCGTCAAAAATTGTACGAGTGAAGTCATAAGAATACACACAAATTGGTCGTGAGACTATTTAAAAAAAAAAACACAACATGGACATTTATAATGACAACAAATAAAAAAAAAATAAACAAATAAATAAAAAACTACATGCCTTGCTATTTAAGGCATAAAAGGGACTACAAATGTCATCGCCAGGTCACTTTATGTGTGTGGCTCCAACACTGAATGTGGAAATGGAGGTGGCAGAGTAAAGTACGCCCCTATGAAATTTAATCCAAACATCTGCAGGATATATCTCTCTTTGCTGTGATGGCTAATGAATTCAAACGCAAACCAAATCATGCTGAATTTGGATGGATTACTCTTATAAAATATTAAGCTTTGTACCTTTTTATTTATATTTTGATTAATCAATCAATCAATTAATCAATCACTTTTATTTGCCGAAGATTTTCAGGACAACTATCTAGTTCCAAAGATGCAAATAATTTTTTTTTTTTGTAAAACAAACCTTCGTAACTCAGGAAATCACCGCTACATAATTCCAAATAACACACAACAGCTCTGTTGGCTTACAAAATGAAAATCCTTGTAATACTGGTGCTGCAGTTACTGCTACTATTAGGGTGTGTTTTGTTTTGGGTGAGGTCTAAGCCGCACAAAGCCCTTCCGATTAAAGTGCAAAAACAAAGAACAGTAACTACCATCATGTTGACATATGACATCTTCTACCTCACTGCCCATCCGGCCTGACCTTCAGAGGCCTGTATCAAACAGTATGGCCCACTGGCTTTCACCTGCTAACATTCGTCTCATTTTGGTATAAACACTCAGCAGCACTTCCACTGTGGGACAGCACTCTGACCTCTCTGACTGTTAAGAGTG
Organism: Enteromius paludinosus; assembly: GCA_032361165.1. Lineage (NCBI taxonomy): Eukaryota > Metazoa > Chordata > Actinopteri > Cypriniformes > Cyprinidae > Enteromius > Enteromius paludinosus. Next base: position 1,377,395 of record JAUMHQ010000041.1, on the reverse strand, counting down.
TTTGACTCTCATTCAGGGCTTTCAATCAGTGTACCTTTGCACTCTGACTGTGATTAGTGACGTGCATACACACACACATGCATGCACACACGTTTAGCTAGCCATGTAAAAGGGGTCATTACATAGACTTCTATTGTTTTAAATGGAGATAATTCAAAAATTGTACAATCCATAACACTAACCCTTCACCTTACAGGAAACTTGCTACATTTTTTATTTTACATTTAATTGTAAAAAAAAAAAAAAAAAAAAAAAAAAAAATTGTTTACTTTTTTTTTTTTTCCCCAGTTTTATAAATGAGGATATTCCCATTTTTTTCAGTTTAAGTCTATAGTTCTTTTTTCTTTTTTTTTTTGGCGATTTAGGCTGACATTTATTAAAAACCCACCAAATCGTAGAAAAAAAAAAAGAATACTTCATAAGAATTGTTGGCCTTCTTGAAAGTATGTTAATTTACTGTATATGCACTCAATACTCGGTAGGGGCTCCTTTTGCTTTAATTACTGCCTCAATTCGTCATGGCATGGAGGTGATCAGTGTGTGGCACTGAGTTGGTATGGAAGCCCAAGTTTCTTAGACAGTGGCCTTCAGCTCATCTGCATTTTTTTATCTCTTGTATCTCATTTTCCTTTTGAAAATAGAGGATTAGTAGGTCTAGTGAGTTTGCTGGCCAGTCAAGAGCACCAACACCATGGTCATTTAACCAACTTTTGGTGCTTTTGGCAGTTTAAGCCAAAGCCTTTTGGAGGTGCCAAATCCTCTTTAAAAAGCTGGTCAGCAGAAGGAATTACTTTTCAGTTTTTATACAGAATTACTGAAATAAATGAATTTATTGAAGTTATTGAGATGCTGGAATGGTGTTAAGAAGGACATAAATAACTTTAGATATAATTTATAATATAATTTAATCAGTTAGCTTTTTCAGCTGCTCCAAGAGGCCAATTTATAACTTTTGAACATGTACTTGCAAGATTTTTGAATTCAGCTTCTTCATATGTGACTTATAAACTTAAAACATGTTGTTGTTTATTCTTTATAGATAACATTGAGGCAAAATTTGCAAACACCTTTGCCATAATATTAGCTTTTGTTAGATTTTTGTGTGTTAGATAATTGTAGCTATGTTGTGCTTTGCAAAAAGGGTTTTATGAAATTGAACAATAAGTGCTGCATATTTGGTGTTTGAGTGTCAGGAATCAGAAATTAAAGAGTAAAAAAAAAAAGTAAAGATTTTGTATATAGACGGGTGAAAAGAATTGTAATAAAAAAAATAAAAAAACAAATAGTAACAGCATAGTTGGGGCCAACATTTCACTTCCGACTGGTTAGATTTATTTGGAAATTAAAGTGATTTCTACATTCTGTACAACCACCCCCACCCCTGGTACAAGATTGATTGGTTTCGTAATAAGACAAATGAAGGCATTTTAATTAGGCCTATTAGCTAAAAATGGAGGATGCAAAAGCAAACTGAATTTAAACAACAGTTGTATAAGCTACATTTGTAAAATGTAATATTAAAAGTTAACATTAAGTGACATTTTAGAAATACCTTTGTCAAAGCTGCTAGGGCATCTTCAATCAAACGTTATGAATGAATCTGAGTTAGTAAGTCAATCACTCAAGGAACCATTTATAAACACTTGCCCTGTCTCAGTGTTCATACTAGCCACCCTAAATAGTATGTTAAATTAAAATGAATTAATTTATTTTAATTAACGTAACCTGGTTAATAAATATATGTATATATATATATATATATATATACTGTCTATATATCCTCTGAACAAATCATAGAATGCTTGATTCAGTTATAAAGACTGAGGCTTGCTGCCACCTACTGGCGGTTTCAGATGACTTTTTAAAAAGAAAACATATTTTCAATATTAAATGTCATTGGCATTAATATAATTAATTATATTGTATGATTAATATAATAGAATGTATTTAACGCAATTATTCTCAATTATAATTACATTATATTATAAAACTTTTGCTTGTTTTGTGAAAGATGTGCCAAATTTGTTAACACTGTCAGATAACCCCATCATACAATTTTGTGTTCCAATGATGCATCAAAATACTTAAATGTGATTCTAAAGCTTTATAAACAATAACATACTCAATCTGTTTGTTTTAATACAGTCCTTTATGCTACAGTAATTTATGTATTAAATTACTAATGCCAATTACATGTTTTCAACATACAGATTTCAACTCCTTCAGTTCTGTCACCTCTGTCAGTTGATTATTTTGATTTCATTATGATATTTTATAGTTTTTGTGGAATTGTTAGTCAAATGTGAACTTGTAATCTCTCTGCTAACGTGACAATGTGTTTTGCAATGTTAAAAACATCTTGAATCCTGTAAAAGATAAAGTTATTATATTATAATGATCACATTTATACTAATTTAATAATTATTTATAAAAGACAACTATATTTATAACTAAAAATTGTAAATGTGTAAATAGCATTCTTTTTTTAAGCATTCTTTTACTCGATTCATAATTCTCCATTTTCAATTAAAAAAATATGTTTATAGGCCTATCGGTCTAATTTGTATTGGAATAAAGGCTAAAGATTACCCCTTAGCAAACTGCTAGTTATTTAGACTAGCTGCATGTTCATACATCTGAAAAGGGAGCATATTGCGCCACCTGTCGGTAAAACAGCTCGGGATGTCACGGGACGTCAAATTTTTGGGGTGTAATAGGTTAGTTACACTTGCCCCCAGTTTCACAGACAAGGCTTAAGCTAGTCCCAGACTAAATTGCATGTTTGAGCTGTCTCAGATG
>JAUMHQ010000041.1:1297647-1311662 GCA_032361165.1 Enteromius paludinosus | reverse complement strand
CCTTAGCCTGGATATCGTTTACTCTTCTGCCTTTGCCTATGTTGTGTTTGTTTGCTGGTAAAATGATCCTGCCTGTACAACCCTGAGCCTTAATAAATGTTTGCTATTGAACCCGCACGCTTCATGCCCGTCAGTCATGACAGAAATGATCCGTCAGACAGGGTTCAGCAAGCGTTATTATGAGGGCTCGCACAGAGACTTTTCTTCGCCTCGTTGGCAGGATTTAAAACCAGTCCCCGTATCCCGGCTGGATTCACTATTTCAGCGCGGACGCTGGATTGAGGATTATGTCAAGGAGTTCATTGCTCTCAGTCACCGCGTGGAAGTGACGGAAGAGCAGATCAAGGACTTTTTATCTGGTCTGGACCTCGATTTACTCTATGGTCTGCCCAGCGAAGATCCGGAATGGACCTTAGCTGAACTTATTGACTTTTTTCTTTTGCGGTGTGGTTTGTCCTTCACTGTAGAAGAGGTGAAGGAGGATGTTCGCGATCGCGGTAAGGGGCATATGACTCACCGCACCGCGAACGTCACGCCGAACCCGTGGCTCGGCACTCACATGGCCCATACGGCACGCCCTGCTCTCGGACAAGATGGCTGCCGATCGCGAGAGGATCCACGAAGGCGTCACTAAATCACCACCCAATATGGCCGCCGTTCCTGAACCAGCACCTTTATCTTCTACCACCACTGATGCCATCCGTGTTTCTGGGCGTCGTGAGTGCTCCTCATGAAAACTTCAAAGCCACTCCAAGGTACAGCAGTTTTATATGTTGTTTAATGGATTACCCCCTGATGTCCCCTGAGTAAAGGCCTCTGGTGTGATTAGGGCTTCTACACAGCCCATTTCAGAGACTATACCCCTGAACTCTGTGTTTCCTGTTGTGGCCATTGCCATTTTGTGTGTGTGGGCCATTTATTGCACCCCTGAGCCCTCCGATGATTCCCTTTTGCCATGGCCCGAAACCCCAGAGTCTGTTGATTTCTCCGATCTGCCATTGCCAGAGCCACCTGAACTGTCGGTTCCGGGTTCACAGCCAGGTGAGCCATTGAAAGCCCAATTGGTTCTGGTTTTACAGCCAGGTGAGCTGTTGAGGGCCCAGTCGGTTCAGGTCATACAGCCAGGCGAGCTGTTGAGGGCCCAGTCGGTTCAGGTCATACAGCCAGAGGAGCTGTTGAAGGTCCTCGCGGTTCCTAGCCTGCCAGTAACGGGTCTCAGCCCCGTATCACGGTCCGAGGAGCCGTGTAATGTCCTGTCGGTTCCGTTCATACAGCCAGATGAGCTGCTGAAGGTCCTCACGGTTCTCCACCCACAAGAAACAGGTCCGGATCCCGTCTCACGGTACGAGGAGCCGTGTGTTCCCCAGTCGGTTCCGGTTACACAGCGAGAGGGGCTGTGTGGGGTCAAAACTGTCACGGTTACGCTGCCTGAGAAGATGCAGAAGGCCCCCAATGGTGTCAAGCCAGCCAGTAACGGGCTCCAGCCCCGTAGCACAATATGAGGGGTCGTGTTTGTCTCTGCCAGTCTCAGTTACGCAGCCTGACGAGCTGCTGAAGGTCCTCGCGGTTCCTGGTCCGCAACTGTCGGGTCCCAGCCCCAAATCACGGTCCGAGGAACCGTGCGATACCCGGTCGGTTCCGTTCACGGAGAATCTATCAGTGGCTGCACAAGCCCTGGGAATGTTGACCACGGTCATGGATTTCCCAGGGGGTTCCGCTGATGGCTGCACGAACTCTGTGTCCGATCAGATCACTAACCTGTCCGTGCTCTTCTGTGCAGCCTGGTCTCCACCGCCTGTTCCGCCCTGGTGGGCGTCTCCGCCGTCTGGTTCACTCAAGGGGGCATCTCCACGAACTGATCTGCCCTGGTGGACGTTGCCACTGTCCATGCCACCCAGATGGACATCTCCACCGTCTGCTCCGCCTTGGCGGGCGTCTCCACCGTCTGGTCCGCCCAGATGGGCATCTTCGCCGTCTGGTCCACCCTGGTGGACGTTTCCGCCATCCACGTCACTCAGGTGGACTGCTCTGCCACCAGCCCCGCCCTGGTGGGCGTTCCCTCTGGCTCATCTGTCAGGAGCGTCTGGAATCCGCTCCTTAAGGGGGGGGGCTATGTCACGCCCAGCTGGAGCTACCAGCCAAAAGACGGTGTGTGGCACTCCAGCTTTCCATGAACTCTGTGTTTTTGTGTATGTTCTCTCATTCGGACTTGCTTGTCAGGTTCAATCATTCTATTAGTACTCCTGTATAAATACCAGCATGTTGTCTGTCTTGTCACGGATCATTGTCGATGTTAGTATAATGTTTACCCATCACCCTAGGCTGGTTTATTCGTGTTTCTTGTTCATTCTGTTTACCTGGATTACCCGTTGCTAACCTGTTGCCTGTTCTCGGAGCTACGATTTCGTCTTGCCCTTCTGACTCTGATTTCTGGAACGTTTGACCTTAGCCTGGATATCGTTTACTCTTCTGCCTTTGCCTATGTTGTGTTTGTTTGCTGGTAAAATTATCCTGCCTGTACGACCCTGAGCCTTAATAAATGTTTGCTATTGAACTGCACGCTTCACGCCCGTCAGTCGTGACTAATAGTAATTGTGTGTGATTCAAATGACCTGTTGCCAGTAAGAGATTGTCAGACTTGTAAGCTTTTGAGATATACGTATGGTTTTGGATAGTAAGTAATAAGTGTTAATATATATTTCTAAAATAATTACTGATTATTTGGATCTGCATTCTAAAGCGAAGATTCAATTCAATTCAAGTTTATTTGTATAGCACTTTTCACAATACAAATCTTTGCAAGCAGCTTTACAGGAAATAAAGTTTCTACATTATATTTAGTAGCTTAACCAGCTTGTCAGTGGTTATTGTCAAGTTTAGTGGTTCTCAACCCTGGTCCTCATGCCCCCCTGCTCTGCATATTTTGCATGTCTCCCTTTGTTAACACACAATGATAATCAGCTCATTAAAAGAGAGCTCCATGCATGAGCTGTGTTCCGATCGACATGGTCCCTACACAGTGTCCGTTAAAGTTTACTTCACTTCGGAACATTCATTCACGGATTTGCACCATAAAATATGCATAGCAGGGGGGCGCGAGGACCAGGGTTGAGAACCACTGGTCAAGTTGATGTATATATGACAGAAATGTATGGTAAAAATCAGTTCATTTAATCAAACAGACGATGAACATTTTTAACAATAATTATAACCTTACAAAAACCTGATCAAAAATATTTAATTAATTTAGAAGGATGTAGTAACACCTGAATAATTACTGTCCAGTACTTTACAAAACCCTTAAAAGCTTTTAATGATTTCAGTCATTACAAGGGAATTAATCATGTTATTCACTTTAGAATACTGATCCAATAATTAGCAATTGCTTGTGAAGAATTTGGTAATACTTGAGTCATTACTAGTGGCCTACAATGACCTTCACTTTAGAATGCATTTTACATGTTGCATTATTCATATTAATTATGAACCAGTATACAGTAGTTCTTAGTAGCTCTTGAAAAAATAGTACTTAGTTACTGATTAGCTAATAGTGAACTACCACATTCTACTAAGCATTATTACTTAATGTACTTATTCAATAATCAAGAGTTTCTTGATCCAAGATGGTGGTGCGTGCACATGCAGCGGCTTCTCTCTCTCACACCTCCACCTCCAACTCCACCTCTTCTCTGTGACCAGGTGATGATGCTGTCCCCCGACAGCATAAGAAGAACCCTCAACAGGGTCAATGCACGTAAAGCTCCGGGTCCTGGTCATGTTCTGAGAGACTGTGCAGCGAACTCACTGACGTCTTCACTGACATTTTCAACACTTCACTTAGTCATGCAGTTGTCCTCACTCCCTTCAAAGCCACTACCATCATTCCAGTCCCAAAGAAGTCTGGGTGTTCAAATCACAGAGGACCACTTCTGGACTAACAACACCACAGCACTGGCCAAGAAAGCACAGCAGCGTCTCTACTTCCTCCGCAAACTGAGAAGAGCCAGATCCCCAGCCCCCATCATGTGCACCTTCTACAGAGGCACCATCGAGAGCATCCTGACCAGCTGCATCACTGTGCGCAAGTGTGTGTCTAAAAGTGTAGTGGAACGCAGCCCAAGACATCTACAGCACCCATCTCACCTGAAAAGCCCTCTGAATTCCAGGTGATCCCACCCAACACACAGCTTCTTCAGTCTGCTGCCATCAGGGAGGAGACTGCGGAGTCTCCAGGCCAAGACCAGTAGATTAAAAGACAGCTTCATCAGGCCGACTCTGCCCCCAAACCTCCTCTCCTCTCCTTGCCCCATACCCCCTCCAAACTCTCACACCCACAGATCTTAGTAATAACGACTGTATACTTTGTCACTTTAATTAAACTGACAAGCTCTTTTGCACTATTCACTATCTGCGCTGATATCCATGGTTTGCACTAAAATCGGACACTTTTTCTTTTTCTCTCCGTATCTGTATATTTTTGTATAATTCTTCTTTTTGTTTATTATACATATTTGTTACTTTTAATATCTGTATTTATATTCTACTGCGAACAGACGAAGACTCATAAGAACAGCATTCCAAAGAGAATCTTAAGGTCTCCTCCTAAACAGTTCATGAGTGGTAAAATTTATCAATGACCATTCTTGGACGCCTGTGGACCGGTCCCTGGTTTCTTCCTTGCGGAACACAAAACTGTCAAGGGATCAGAACAAAACATGGAGCGTGTTGTCAGGAGATGTTCGAGCCACAGATGGTTAGTTCACTTTGAACCGTACCCAACATAAATTGATAATCAGATAAACACAGCCTCTGATTCACACGCTGGGAAAACTCCCCAAAACTTTCTACGTGTGACCTTTTTCACCCTCAGCCACAGATTCACATTAGCCACATTCCTGAGGAAAAGCGCAGTCTCTTTTTGCCCACGGACAAAGAAATGCTGAAATGTATGCATAGGCAGTCTTGGAAGGGACAATAATGCTTATTGCTATTAGTGCAAAAACTGTACTGCTGTTCGTAAACCTACTGTGCTGTAGGTTTATGAATTATTTTCTTATATGTGTTATATACGTTTTGGTGTTTGTAAAATGTGGTTATCACGTTGTCAAGTCACTTTTATTTATATAGCGCTTTTAACAATACAAATTGTGACAAAGCCCTGAACATTATCAAATAGGAGAACAGAGTGATGGTAATGTATAATGACAAGATTAAACTATTTATTTATCAAATGCAGAGACGGTCTCTGTAATCAAGACGACGATAATCGCTAGAAATCAGTTGTCCCCAACTAAACAAGCCAGATTCGACAGCAGCAGGAAACCAAAACCCCATCCATGAGAGAATGGGGAAAAAAAAAACATTAGGGCAGGTGAGTCAGAATTCCAGTTAGGGCAGGACAAAAATAAGATTCTAAAACCCTCTGCTTGGTGAATTCTCTCTGGTCGTGGTTCTAAAACTAGTAGCAAGTACTTTGGACTTTTAGTGAACCTTTCATTTTAATCCTCAGAACTGTGTATGTGAGTGTGTGTGTGTGTGTGTTTACGTATTCCTAGGTTAGTGTTTTGTATAGTACAATAGTTCAATAATAAATAGTGTTTCATTATTAAGGATCATTGTCTTGTGTATTGTGTTTTGTAAAGTCAAATTTTGCCCAGATCTTAAGCTACCCCGCTTTTAAAGGAATAAACAGAGAGTTTGTATTAGTTCGCTGATCACAAATTAAGGCAAACTGTTAAAAAACACTAATTGTGGACGCTGGACGGGGATTGGTCAATAGAGTTTATTCCATATTTCAAATTCAGGATAACCATATCCTTGTGATTCATTTACATAGATCAAAGAAAAGAGCTAATTAAAATAAATTAAATAAAGTAAATTAAACGTAAGAATATTCCCTGAATTCCCTTTTTAATTATTTTTTCGAAAGTTAAGTGACCTGACTTGTGGCCAGGTATGGTGACCCATACTAGGAATTTGTGCTCTGCATTTAACACATCCAACGTGCACACACACAGCAGTGAGAAGTGAGCAACCACACACACAGACACACCTGGAGCAGTGGGCAGCCATTGCTGCGGCGCACGGGGAGCAGTTGGGGAAACGGTGCCTTGCTCAAGTGTCTCACCTCAGTCGTGGTATTGAAGGTGGAGAGAGTGCTGTTTATTCACTAACCCTACCCACAATTCCTGCCGGACCTGGGACTCGAATCCACGACCTTTGGGTTACAGGTCCAACTCCCTATCCATTAGGCCACGACTGCCCAAAATTCTTACACTACTGTTAGTGTTATCTGTGTGTACATAGGGTCTTAGAGTAACGCAGTTTCAATTCTCTTTATATATGGGCTGTAGAATTGAGAACTGACAATAAAGCAGACTTGACTTGACTTCTTGTTAGATGCTAGTAGTTACTAAAGTGCTTATGTTGTGTGACTCATGTGTTCTTGTGTAGTTATATAGTAATGATGGAACAGCATTCTAAAGTGTTACCACATTTTGCTTTAGGTCAGCATAAGGTCCTCTTTTTATTTTCTTTAACTTTGTATCAGTAACAAACCTTTTTAAAATTGTAACTTGTTAGACTACAAGATTTCAACAACTACCATATGCAGTACCATAAGTGTGTCTGATGCAATTTGTTTTAGATCACAATTAGGCTGCTCCACTCTTTTTTTTTTATTTAACTTTGTTTCAGTAACAAACTGATATCTACCTTTTTAAAATTTTAATGTTAAGTCTAATGTCAGTATTTATCAAATGTGTCTGTTATATATTATATATTTTTTTTTTTTTCTTTTTAGATATTTCAACCCTTTTTATTTAACTATATGTAAATACTTGTCTTGACCTTTTTTTGTTACTAAAAACATATAAATTTTTGAGTTTTGAAAAGTTTAATTTTTATGCACAAAAACATATTACCAAAAATTATGAGGGGTCATAAATTTCTTTGGATTGGTGGGGTGGTGTCCAGTTGGATAGGTGGAGGGTGTAAATGGACAGGTGTCCACTTTATCAATCAAATTTTTGTCTTATAATGCTCTGTCAACTCTCTCTAACATGACTGAATAAAAATGTTTTACCATAATTTTTACACATTGGTGATACTATAAAACTTAGTGTGGGTCCTAAGGGCCCAGTACAGTGACACCACACTATAAAAAGCACCCTCCATCAGACAAGACATTAAACCGAGGTCCTGACTCTGTCATTTTCAAAGTCCCATGGCACTTTTTGTAATTAGCAGGCATGTAACCCTGACCAAATTCCAAACACTGCCCTTGGACAGTCATGGCCTCCTAATAATCCCAATCCACTGAGCTGGCTCTATCTATCCTCTCCACCTGTAGGTGTGTAATGAGCACATTGGTGCCATTACACTACCGATGTCCTAATATCATCCAAGCTTTGGGTGTACAGCAATTTATTAAAACTGCACGGCCATTGGCCGCTGCAGGTGTACTTGTTTAACCAATAGGCGAAGCGCCGCCTACAGTGAGCCAATGACCACCAGTCATGCTTATTTGCATGAGGGGGGCGTATCCCTCTCTATATAAGAGTGGGATAGCCCAGCCAACTTCAGATTATTCTCCTTCAGCGACGGATTCTTTGCTGTCCTCTTTGCTGACTGGAAGCCTTCACTGAAGATCTGCAGCTGGACTTCTCCCCTGCGCCACTTGGCTCGATCTCAGCAAACTTTCTAAAAGAGCAAATTTTCTGACTCGCCATGCCTGGTCGCCGCTGCTCCACCTGTGCTTCGTCGATGCCGACGATCACAAGGAGTGCGTCAACTGCCTGGGGAAAGACCACGCGAAAGCCGCCCTCGCTGGACCAGACAGCGATGTATGTGAGTCTTTCACAATGGCCACTTCTCAGGACGAGAGCCTAGCCCTCGTGCCCCCCCGGCTCGCAAGACCTGTCCTTTACCTCTCCGAAGAAGCCCTTCCTTCTGCACGTTTCTTTTGGTGTATCGGACGACGAGCTGCTGGAAGAAGTTTCCATGGCAGCTTCGGAAGCGGATGAGCTGTCGGGCTTTGACGACCCCGCCCCATCTGCTCCATCGAAAGCCAGCTCGATGAAGCCTAACATGGACGCCGAACTCTTCCGTGTCCTTGCTAAGGCTGTTTCCGAGCTGGGTCTGGACTGGTCCCCTCCGGAGGAGCCCTCTAAAAGCCGGCTTGATGAGTGGTATCTGCCGGGGCGCTCTCAAGCCCCTCATCAGCGCTCCACTCCCTTCTTTCTTGAGGTCCACGAGGAACTCACAAAGTCGTGGAAATCGCCCTACTCCGCCAGGCTGAAGAACAGAGCTGAAAGGATAGAAAAGGCGAGACCAGCTCATCCCTCGAAGCCCTGCAGGACCACGTCTGCGCTGGCTGGACGAGCTTTTTCATCTGCCGGACAGGCAGCCTCTGCACTTCACGCCATGGCGGTACTGTGTTCCAGGCGAAGCTCCTCACCGCTTCCACGCCCAAGCCATCGGCTGTTCCATGGCCAGCCTCTTCGTGCTGGAGAGACACCTGTGGTTGAACTTGACCCAAATAAAGGAGTCCTTTTTTGGTTGCGCCCATCTCTCCAGCGGGTCTTTTCGGCCCCTCCGTCGAAGGCTTCACCGAGCGCATTACGGAAGCTCAGAAGGCGTCGCAAGCCATGCGTCACTTCTTGCCCTAGAGGGCTGCCTCTGCCTCTGCTAGCCGCTCAAAGCCGCCAGCACAGCAGCCCAAGCAGCAGCCCGCCAGCGCTCAGCCTCAGCCACAGAGACACCGCTCCAGGTCTGCTAACCGGCGCTTCCCAAACCCGAGGAGACAGGGTCCCCGGCCTAAGATTTGTGCTGGATCCCGAAGCCAGGAAGTCTTCCTAGAAGCGGCCGGGCAACGGTCCCACCGATGCCGGACCTCCCCGAAAACTGCTCTGCCTTCAAACCCTGCTGCCCCGCGAAGCTGTGGGCATTGTAAAGTTTCAAAATGCTGCGACAAAAAGGCCCGTAAAAGCGTCCTTGCAGCACGCCTTAAAGGCGACCACACAAACTCATATAAAGAGCAGTTTTGCACAAACACAAAGTGTCATAAGTTACCAGTCCCTACACAGCGACTTAACTATAGACATAATAAAACCCTTATCACTCCGCGGCTGAATGCCTGGCGCGCTATTCCCGGGGTGTCAAGTTGGGTTTTGGGGATAATAGAAAAATGCTACTGCCTTCAGTTTGCCAAAAAAACGAGGCCCTTCAGCAAAATCATACACACTTCGGTCTCGAGCCCCACTGCGCGAGTGCTGCAAGCTGAAGTCAACACGCTGCTGTCAAAAGGGGCGATTCAAATCGTTCCCCCCTCAGACAGAGAAAAAGGGCATTACAGCAGGTATTTTCTAATCCCCAAGCGAGATGGCGGGCTCAGGCCCATTTTAGACTTAAGGATTTTGAATCCCGCCATTCACAAATGGCCCTTCAAAATGCTGACTCTCTCAAAAAACCTCTCGCAAGTTCAGCCAGGGGACTGGCTGTTTTCACTGGACCTGAAAGATGCTTACTTTCATTTTCAGATATCTCCCCATCACAGGCCATTCTTGAGATTCGCCTTTGAGGGGATCGCATATCAATATACGGTCCTACCCTTCGGTCTCTCCCTAGCCCCTCGCACATTTACAAAGTGCATGGATGTGGCAATTTCCCCTCTAAAAGCGATGGGAATCTGCGTGCTAAATTATCTGGATGACTGGCTCGTTTTAGCCAGCTCGCGGATAGAAGCGGAGAAGCACAGACTAATATTACTCAACCATTTGCATGACCTGGGACTCAGAGTCCCATAAGGCCCATAAGCGTCTTAGCAGACGCAGTACTTGTTCCATGTCTCAGGGAACAGTGGTTACAGAAGTAACCTATAAGTTTCCTTTCAACTAAATTATATCCAGAGTTTTCTAGAGTTTATAAATCTATTGACTGGACATTTCATACAATTGTGACACTTTCCACAACATTAAGTTCAAACATATTTTTTCAACTCTGTTATTTTGTATAGTCACACTTTTCTTATTAAGTTGACATGAAGAGTTAAATAAGTATAATTTAACTGATCCTTCATTCTGTTGCTTTTTGAAATTGTTTTTTAGTTAAAGTTTCAATAAAATTAACAATGTTTTGTGGATAAAAGGTTACTAGCTTTCACGTCAGTTAAAAGTATAATATACTTATACTTTATATTCAATATTTATTTAATGTTAATTTTATTGTATATTCTGTCACTCCCTTTAGGGCACATTCTCCAGGTCTGACATCCGGCTGTCAAAGTGTTTTTTGCCAGAGGAGAGGACTATATTAGCACTTTACTGCTGCAGCTGTCTGATCATTGCACTGATAACACTCAGTCATATCAAGATGTTCAGAAGATCACTGCGTTTGCCAAATACCCTTCTGGAAAAGCACAAGACTTTGTAACATGCACAAAAATGTGAGAGTTATGTGGCACTGTTAATGATATTAATGATGTAACTGTAATTCCTGAATTCATGTGCAGAGAAACAAGTAATTGTTGAAAATCAATTATTTTACTAGCTTGGATTTTCTCACAGCATTTTTGATTTCTGATTAAAAAAGGTTAATAAATTATTTTGATGCACAATAGTTTGGTCCAAATGGAAGTCAGTTTCAAAACTGTTAACGTAGTGAAACAGAAGTATGTGCAGACCAAACCTTGAATGGTTTTTAGTTGCTTCCGCACAAATTGTCTTAAAAGACCATCTCCCTAAGTCAGCTATTTTTTTTTACTAATCTACTTCACTTTCAACATGATATTATCAGAACATTTTTGTTTGAAAATGTTGATCAAGGACGATTGATGGGGAAAGAAGAGTGACAGAGAAAGAGAGTACCAGAAACCTCACATACATTGAGTCATAATTATTTAAAGTTTTGTTTTTTTTATTTTTTTTTAACTTACAATGCGTTCTTTGTAGGCTATAATTTGTATTCAATTAACATTTTTCAGACACATACATGCTGCACCATTTGCAATGTTAAATCAGCATATTTATGCTTCCATGTGGCAAAATTTCCATAGACTGTGTGAAATCCAGTTCATGGACTGAAAGAATGTAAACTTTATTTAGATCGGGATATATCAACCATTCAATGGTAAAAAGTTAAGAAATAAATAGTAGGCGATTTATGACAGAACAGACCCACAAGTCATTATTTATTTTTTCCTAATGTTGTTAAACATTGGCAGAATGTTACACATTACAAAAAAGATTTGGAAGCCATGTTTTCCCCTCATAAAGAAACCTCCAACCCTGTGCCTTTCAGCTCCCAAATGACTGCAGAGCAAAGTCATGTGTGTATGTCAGTGCTTGTTGCAATGATTTTAGGTATAATAGAGTTTTAACTGGTTTACATGGTTTGTCCATTTTAGTCCTCTTAACATTTTATGTGTGTGTGTGTGTGTGTCTGTCTTTAAGAATCATGTGGTTGGCCTGTCAGGTGACTAGTCACCTGGTAGGAAGCAGGAACAGTATAAAGAGAGCAGCATGGTCAACAAACAGTCAGCCACTAATGGCTACCACACACAACTGGATTGTGGTGGTTTCTTTATGTGGATTCATCTTTCCAGATTTACTTGCAACAAATTGGATCATCACTTCTCATGGACTGGTAGACACTCACTTTGGGACATTTCAACACACCAGGATGCTTGGACTTGGGTGTGGTGCAAAGCACTGTGTTTTTTCTCCTGGTTTTGTTGTGTTGTTTTAAAGTCTTCTGAACTTTGTAAATACACCGTTCTTAAATGAAGTTCTGTTTATTTCATTTTGTAACACCCATGAGTCACTCACACAGTATAATCCGAACCCATTTTTAACTTTGCATCATTTTACTAAAAACATTTAAGGAAATAAGAAATTTTAGTTGCAGCCCATTTTTCAAGTATTGATTATAAAATATACACTTCAAAGGCAAACTAACATTTTTTAGAGGTATTTTATTTGCAAAATTACATTTCTTCCCACATTGCCATTCTAAACAATGACGAAAGTCTTCTAATGTGCCTCATTATTAAAATAATATTAAGAAATGAAATAAAAAAGATACCTTAAAATCCTTGAAAGGCCAGAGATGTATTAATATTATTATTGTTATTATTATATTATGTTTCACCATTGTCACTTGTATTTTAAGTTTCTGAAATAATAACATGTAAAAGCTGCAGAGAATAATAAATAGAATAAAGCCTATCTACCAGTGTTACAGGTACTCACAGCCTAAGTATTGTCACACACTGTCCCTACACTTCACCAGTTCAGAAGTGAACCACAAGAGTACCGTCAGGTGGTTTATATGACATTGTGCATGGACTCAAGTGTGTATATATTAAATTTAAGTCAGCCACTTGTGTTTAATGTATTAAAGAATTATTACTCAGACTGCATGTAGATTCTAACAAATTGAGTTTATCTTTTGAACACACAAATTAAATATATATCTTTTTTTTAAATTAAGTTCTGTCTGTACTGTTCTGTACAACAACTAAATAAATAAATAATTACACTATTCCTTTCACTTATTATAACTGCCCCCACCCTCCCCCCCGGTGAATGAGAGAGACGTATGGACCCACTCAAGCTGTGAGATTTACACTATCAGTGCTCACATTCACAATGCCAGCGCAGTGTGTACGCACTCAGGACGGCCAGTAAAGAATCACTAGTCTTACTTCATTCCCTCTATATTATGCATTTGTATATGCATAGCTATGCATACAAACTCGCTAAGCATTCATAAATATGTATACATTTAGGCACACATTGTTATGAATAATTAGTACATATATATTTATAGAATATGTATTGTCATGTTTTTATAAATGTATATGTACACATAGAATGCACATGTACAGTACCACATGTGGTTTATCGGCGAATGTATGCTCGCAAGCATGCAATCACACATATCTACACACTTTCACCGGCACGATCCCGCATACAGTCTGCATATATGCAAATGTACCCTACCTGAAACAACAGCAGGAGAAAATTGTAAAAGATTTTCAATGTTTTTTTTTAAAGCGGAGTCCCCTGACAAAAAACTGAAATTCAAAGAACTGTAAGACATACTGTATATGCGGTTTCTAAACAAAGTGATTAATTTTGCATATTGTATATCAAGATTTTTTTGCCTAATTTTTCATTTTATATTAAAAGACATGTTTTAAATAGCTTTATAAACAAGAAAAAAAAAACAGCCTACAGAGCGATTTCCTGTCAGCACGCTGTGCTGCATGTAAGATTTGACATCAAGCTGTACAGCGCTGTCCAATCGCACATAATTTATCTTCATTTACAGGTACAGCCATATTCAAAGGCACAAAGAGCTCAACGTTTTGTCTTTCTTGTTGAAGTTGAAGTTATACAAAATAACATTTTGCAGTCCTGTACAAGATCGGGCAAACTTGCACATTCTTTAGAATACCAAAACAAAAACCTTAAAAATATATTGTGTTTTTTCTCTTTATATCTATATTTAGGACTACCTCCCAAATGGGGGCTGCCCATGCTAAAGGAGGCATCGGTTGGCCGGTGACAGTTCTCCCAAGATGGATTGCCGCTGGCGCCAAACTGAGGAAAAAATGCAGTGTATGACAAAAGTCCCTGCTCCTGCTCTGTAGTTGGTTACAAACTCCTATCTAGCCCTGAATTCCTTTCTGCATGCTTTGCAGAAAAAAGCAAACTAAACTAAACGTTAAAAAAAGAAAAGAAACAAACAGATAAATACAGAGGTGCTACATTGTGAAATTTGCCTTCTGGCTTTAATTTAGGAAACAATTGATGCAAAGTGCTTCTTTAATTCCTTTATGTACCCCTTCACTCCTATACCAAGTACTCCAACAAAGTTAAAGGGGAAAGGTAAAAGGTTAGACCATCCTGACATAGGTTACCACAGGTTTCCCTTATGTCAGCTGGTCTAGCCACATCTAATCTTTTACTCTAACCTCATCTGAAGCCAGCCAATGCTGAAATACAACAGAA
>JAUMHQ010000041.1:1284205-1297547 GCA_032361165.1 Enteromius paludinosus | reverse complement strand
TATAAAGAAAGAAATGACCTGGGAGTGGTAAAAACATAAAATAGAAATAATTTAAAATAAAATCTTCTACAAACACACCCCTCTCATTTCATGAAAAAAAGCATATATTTATACACACACTCAACCGGTCAAAAGTTTGGGATAATGTCTCTTATGATCATCAATGCTGTACTTGTTTGATCAAAAATACAGAAAAAAAAAAGCAAAATGTTATTACAGTATAATTAATACGCATCATTCTCCCTGGATGCAGCATGTCCGGGTGTGGTTGTTCACTTCTCACTGCTGTGTGTGCACACACTTGGATGGGTTAACATCAACCATACCTGGCCACATGTCACATCCTTTCCTTTCCTTTATATGCTGATTTATTAGATTTATCAGTGTCGTCAACAGTCATGCTGCCAAATGTTTTGTGGAAACTTCAAACTTTTTCAGGAGTCTTTGATGAATAAAATGTAAAAAAAAACAGCATTTATTCAAAATATAAATATTTTCTAACAATATAAATCTTTACTATCACTTCTTATTAAGGAGGATATTTACATTTACACAAGAAAGCTCATATGTCACAAATATCAGCTTCTTAAAATAACTTGTTTTCTCTGTTTACATGACTTCATGAATAAATCAATTTGCCTGTAGTGACATCAAAATATAATCAACGTATTCCTTACATTTTTCAGTTGAATTAAGCTTGCAACATGTCAGCAGGAAACGCACAGTGAATATATAATCCTCTCATGCGGTTATAAATGCAGCATTGTGACTAAACCACTTCTATATCAGCTGCACAAGATGAGAACACATTTTTATCGTTTTCAGAGTCATGAAAAAGTCTGCTTTTGTGATATATTTCCTTCTTTCATTACTCAAAGATATTTGCTTGGTCTAGATGCACTTAAATCTGCACTAATAATGCATTCCTGTCACGCATCACACATGCACACTTCAATAAGCCGAAAGAAAGTAACATTAACATGTCATGCTAAATCAGAGTAAGGGGCAAAAACTGCCTGTTGCAACCGACTTATGCTTATGTTAATGACCGTACTCCGGAAAAAGAAAATTTACATGACCACGTGCATTT
The DNA here is from genome assembly GCA_032361165.1 of Enteromius paludinosus. Classification (NCBI taxonomy): domain Eukaryota; kingdom Metazoa; phylum Chordata; class Actinopteri; order Cypriniformes; family Cyprinidae; genus Enteromius; species Enteromius paludinosus. Next base: position 1,296,457 of record JAUMHQ010000041.1, on the reverse strand, counting down.
TTCGGCTTATAAAGCTTAATCAGCTTAAGAACGAGCATGTAAGCAATCTTTTGAACGGTAGTTTATATTATTAGAAAATATTATTTTTAACTTTTCATTCATCAAAGAATCCTGAAGAGAAAAAAAAATACACACACAGGTTCCAAATAAATATTAAGCAGCACAACAGTTTTCAGCATATTATAATAATTTCTGAAGGACCATGTGACATGGGAAGAGTGTAATGCCTAATGAAAATTCAGTTTTGACATCACAGGAATAATTTTGATTTTACAGCAAACATTTTACAATGCATAAGAAAAATTTAAAAATATTAGTGATCCGAAACCTTTGACCTGTAGTTTATATGCATGTTTATATATATTATATGCACACACACACACACACTATATATATATATATATATATATATATATATATAGTGTGTGTGTGTGCATATATTCACACATTTATACACACACACACGTTGATATCTGAAGTGGATCAAAATCTTTCATTAATTGTCCTAAAATCTAAAACCAAAATGTGTTCTTGTTGCAGGATAATTTTGGTGAACTTTTTGATCCAATTTTGACATCAGTGTATATATATAAATATATATGCGCACACACACACACACACACACAACTGTAAATAATTTAGAAAAGAAAACAAATATGTGAAAGGCATAAAAAGGGAAAAACAAATAAACAAAAAAACATGACAACATTGTCACTCTTCAGTAGTTCTTAAAGACCCCATATGATGTGGGACGGGAAAAGTGTTGATTGGAGGAGGAGCAGCCAGATCTGGGGAGACAATCACAAGAGTTCATATTGGCGGAGGTGCATCCTCTGGATAATGTCACGACAGTCATTGAATACACGACGAATGTTTTCTGTGTCCACAGCACAGGTGAAGTGAGGATAGCAGTAGTGTTTGTCTGTGCCGCTTGCTGTGCTGATTTTCTGTGGGTTCATATAAACACACACACAGTCCAAGCAGTTACAGCATTAATACCAGCAATAATCTATTCATACCAAATAAATATCAAATGTATAGCTGAAATATGCAGAACAGTGATTAAAAATAGTTAAAATAGGGCTCATGATGTAGGTGACTTTTTTAGTAAACAAGATATTTACCTGAAACCTTGGTACTTAGTAAATAATACAATTCAAGGTAATAGCTACCATCACTGTAAGAGTAAAAAAAAGCATATTAGGGGAAAACACAATTAATACCTGTGACTTCTGATGATATGTTGAGTACTTAGCAAGCGATACTATTGGTCCTTACACTAAATTTTACAAGAAGCTATTTCTTAAGGTGTAAATTACAGGTATGTTACCTGTCATGAACAGCCTCAAGCAATATCACCAAATAACGTTTCTTTCAGCAGTTTCTTTTAATTAACTGCTTGTATTAAATAGTTTACAATGTAATCAATCGTGTGACTTATAATTTGACTATTATTAAAGCACTCAATTATGATCCAAAAACAAATGTTTCACACAGCTAAAGCATATGAAATGAATAAATGAAAAACCATAAACACATATAAACACTTAATTCAAGTGCTAGGCTCATGTATGTTTATCAAGGCCTCATTCTTCAGTCAGAGTCCAAACTGTTTTCTCAGTTCACTGTATTGTTGATCTAAAGTGCTGTAATGAGTTGACAAAAACTGGCATCATATTTATGGAAGCATGTGTGTAGCAATATTCAATTTGCAATGCAATATTTAAAATGGCAATGTATTTCTTATTTAAATGTACATTCTCCATTAACCCACATGTGCAAAGTTTGGTGCAAAAGGAAAATGAAAAAATATTATTTACATTTACCATTTACAACAGTAATCTTAATATGCAAATTGAATACTAATTTGAATGCTATATAAGTTGCAAAATAAAAAAAAATGTATAACCCTAATTGATTTGATATGTGTAAAATGTCAAAGCATAAGTAGTAGCAAAATTATAATTTAAATGATATTTGTCCAAAATGCATTTAAACAAACGGTTCCGATTGCATTTTCCCCTCCGTCAATCATTGCTTCAAGGCAGGGATTGGCGGAAGCGTATTATTTAGATCAGAGGTAGGCAACGTCGGTCCTGGAGTGCCGATGTCCTGCAGAGTTTAGCTCCAACCATCAAAAAAACTCACCTGCTTGGAGCCCTAGTAATCCTGAAGACCTTAATTAGCTTGTTCAGATGTGTTTGATTAGGGTTGGAGCTAAACTCTGCAGTACAGTGGCACTCCAGGACCGACGTTGCCTACCCTTGATTTAGATCATTCAAAACATAGCGGCTGGAAATATGAAGTCGAGTGTGAAGAAACAAATAGTGGTGTTTTAGAAGATTTGTATGCGTATGTAGGTGACAGAACTAGATTAATACTGGAGTGTTTAGCAGAATTGTTAGCCTTAACAGACTGTAGTCACGTGAGCCGCCACATTCTGCGCACGTCTATCTGTGGTATTAAGGTATGGGTACATTAAGCGGACAAAAAGCTGACAAACCATCTTTCAGTGGTTATGAATGAAACGGCCAAAAATGGGGGGAAAACTATTAACAAGCATATTAATATTGGACATTATAAAATATACAGTTATGTTCAAAATGTGAAGAAACTGCTGAGTACTGTGAAGAAAAAATACAAAACAAAAAAAGTTGCAATGACACTAATTATTTCCTACCTTTTCTACGTGCATTATTAAAATTCCTTCAGAGTTAACATAAAAATTTCAATTTATTCTTCATCAGGACACTCAAGACTCAAGACTGTCTGTGTCAACTTTGACTGGGTTTTACTTTTGAACAACTTTTTATTTTTTGTTGTATTTAGACAAAATTCAAGACAATGTCAATCACAATACATATAACCGGTGTGTGTTTTTTATATGATTGAAGACTGTAGTGTAAGCACGTTTACTTTGAAAAGTTTAATAGTAAATAAGACACAGGGAGACAACATTTAGATAAAATAATAGTAAGAAGAAATAATTATTTGCAACAACTGTTGTAGGCTGAATGCTGCACGCACACGCAGTGTTGTCAAGGTAACGTCTGTTCCGTCGCTCCCTTCACAAAAAGAGTCCCAAACACTTATATGACATAGAAATGCCCTACGCTACACTATTTCTCTCTTTGGGTTCCACTTAATTTCTCCAGTCGCTATGTTTTGAACGATCTAATCGCAACACGCTTCCCCTCGGAATGCATTTTTTTTAAAGACGCATTGGATTTTGCTACAAATATCCAACGGCATCATGATGAAAATGCAATCATAAGTGTCCTAAATGTTAGTTTAAATGCATTTCAGACAAATAAAATGTATTTTATTTTTTATTAAAATTTAATAAAATTCATTTTGCTACTACTTCTGCTTGGACATGTTACACATATCAAATAATTAGGGTTATACATTTTCATTTTCATTTTGCAACTTATAAAGCATTTAAATTAGTATTCAATTTACATATTAAGATTACTGATGTAAGTGAGAAATGTAAATAATATAATTTCATTTTAATTTTCCTTTTGCACCAAACTTTGCACATGTGGGTTAATGGAAAATGTAAATTTAAATACACTGCCATTTTGAAGGAAGCATTGCCATTTTTGCACTGTAAATGAAATATATCTACACATATGCTTCCATGCATATTGATTATATTTGCCAGGACAATCAGTTCATCCACTTCACTAAAATGAACACGCTCAAAAGAAAGATAATGCTGTACATGATGTTTAGTTTCCTGCACAGACCACAGCCACAGTTATTAATTTTGTGTTCCTTGATATTCCCCATTTTCTGTTCAATTGAAGAAAAAAGTCACCTACATAGTACATTAATTAATAATTTAGATAAAATAAAGAAAATAGGTAAAATAAATAAATAATAATAATAATATAAACAATAATAATAATAATAATAATAAATATATATATATATATATATATGTTAATAATAATAATTTTTATATATCTCTATATATCTCTATATCTCTCTCTTTCTCTCTCTCTCTCTCTCTATATATATATATATATATATATAATATTTAAAAAAAATATACATGTGTGTATATGTATATATGTGTATGTAGGTATATACCAAGAATTCATCTCGAATAAAAAACTTCGCCCTGGACACTTTCGGGTCTTCTCCGGGATCAGGGGTTGCTGTGCATGTATATACAAACACAAAACAAAAAAATTATATTATTGTTTTCCAAATGTTTAAAATAAATGGTGGTCATATTGAATTTGCAACTTTTGACACAATTGTATAACATTTTAGAATAAGGAACACTTATTCACTATTAACTACGGCTTTCCCCTCAGCAAATTCCTAATCATTGGTTATTCCTAATTTGCTACTTATTAATAGTTAGTAAGGTAGTTGTTATGTTTGGGTATTGGGTAGGATTAGGGATGTAGAATGAGGTCTTGTAGAATACGGCTTTAATATGTGCTTAAGTACTACCAATAAATGGCTAGAAATTGTTGCTTTTGCACTTTATTTTAATTAAAGGCACAATATGTAAGATTTTTGTAACATAATATCCAAAAAAACACTTGCACAGTGTTATATATTTCATGCAGTCGCGTGACTGATAGATTATCTCAAAAGAATTCTGTGGGATTTGTAAATTCAAAGAAATCCCAGATTTAAATAACGAAACGACCCTGTTCATTGTCGCTTATAACATCAGAAATACAATAAAAAATGTAGTTCCTCTTTAGGAGCTCGAGCCACGTCAAACGAGACGCTATGGGGAACGCCTTCAGCGTGAGGCTCTGAATCGTATGTACAATCAGTCAAATGCGGTGGGTGATGTCACAGGCCAGGAATTTACTTTGAATGATGAGCAACATTTTCTGGGGAGCGCACTGTCAACTCTCGAGAGGGCTGATCGTGCTTCTCTCTGCTGCAGATGCTCCGAACACTCCGAGGAGTCGGTTTGTGCATGCAAGCTCGCGGTTCTCTCCTGCTGTTGCTGAGGCATGGCGGTATTTGAGATCGCGAGGGTCACTTTTGGACGAGCAGCTGGGGAGCGGAGCTCACACTGTCAGTCCTCTAGGGGACCAATCGCACTTCTCTTTGCAAATGCCTTAGCCCCCGCTGGACACATTCACACACACCTCGCTCACATTAAACGTTTGGGGTTGAGGTCGAACGGCAAGAAAAATTTCCTTTCTCCAGCATAGAGAACCACTTATCTTTGTATGGGATTCAACCACGATGCAGGCTCATTGATACCTGCTTGGATCGAGTCAATCCTCCCTGCAGTTGTAAGAGTGAGAGAAGGCCGGTTGTTCACTGTCAAGCAGTTTCAGAGACTGCTGGGTCTGATGACAACTGCGTCCAACTGTATACCTCTTGGCCTGCTGTAAATGAGACCCATACAATGGTGGCTTAGGAACAAAGGTGTTTCCCTGAGGGGAAATCCCCTCCACATGATCAATGTGTCACGCCGAGCCATACGTGCCTTAGACATGTGGAGGGAACCTTGGTTCCTGCATCAGGGCCCGGTGCTGGGAGCTCCTTGTTAGCCATGCTAGCGACAGATGTGTCTCTCACTGGTTGAGGAGCAGTCATGAGTGAAACTTCCTGTTTCAGCTTCTTCAATTCCTGGTGTAGAGAACATCAGCAGGATTCAGTTAACTGCCAGGTTGGTACAGTACTAGAGTCCCTCCAGGCTAGATTCTCCACTGGGATAACTTTGGCGGGGTGTTCCACTCCTCACGCATTCGTTCGGTTCAACGAACTGGACGTGCAAGCCACGCCTGGTGCCGCTGTGCTTTGGTAAGTAGGCACACACACCAGGCAGAAACTTGCAAGTGTGGGGGCCATGGGCATCTCGCTCCCCATAGCGTCTCGTTTGACATGATTCAAGTTCCTGAAGAGGATGTCTCAGGTTAAGCATGTAACCCTAGTTCCTCTAAGCTGAAGCCGGCTGCATTCCCCGTGCTTTTATGCTTCCTGGCCTGTGGTGTCACCCGCCTCTGATGTCTTATTATTGCATTTGACTTACTACAGAGCGGAGCAAAGTCTCGCCACAGCCGGACCACCCCGCAAGCTGCTCTGTTTCTGTCCTCTACCTCTAAGTTCTGGGTATGACACACAATAAAGCTGCAATAAAAGGGTCCGTAAAAGCACCCACGCTGCGCACTGTTAAAGCCTACCCAGAAAAAGGCGCAAACAGACAGGCTGCTTTCACAGTCTATTCGTGGTCGCTTGCTGACTCTTTCAAGCTCTCATGTTCCTCCCCGGTTCTCGGAGGCGAAAACTGTATTCGTGGTTGAGATTGAGTATGCTTGAGTAAATTATGCTGACACAATTCGTCGCCTCACTATATGCATTGTGTGTTACATGTGAGGATCAGTGCACTTCGTGGAATGAGCTGCACAATCCTTCTAAGTCATCTGAATGAGTCAGGCGTCATGGAGGCGGTTTTCAGTACGGAGATGTCAGTCAGCCTCTGCTCTCTTGTTTTCTTTCCTCTCATTTCATCGGAGGAAGAAAGCATAACTTTGCGAGGTTGTGTTATCACAGCTGAGTGATATGCATGGCTTGCAAGGGTCTGCTACAACCGCAGTGCTTTGACCTGCCTGTGGTTTTGCAACCATTTATCATCAGTATCTCTCTTCTTGAGTGTTTTTTGATCTTTTAGGCCGATTAAAAAGGAACGCTGTCCTTAAAGTTTTTCTGACTCACACCGCCTCAGCTACACCCCCCGGAGCAGAGTCACTAGAAGTCGCTCAAGGTCTGCTGGAAGATGTTTTCCTGTTCCTGAAGAGACAGGGACCCCAGCCCAAGATAGCACCGGACCCGCCGCCTACAGCGCCGTCCTCCGAGCGCAAAAAGAGGGCGGGGAAAAGTCTAGCCACGGCCAGACTACCCCGCAAGATGTTCCGTTTCTGTGCTCTACCTCGCAACACTGTGGGTATGACACACAATATAATAGCTGCAAACACTGGGTCCGTCAAAGCGCCCATGCAGCGTGCTGTGATAGAGCACCTACAAACTCAGAAAAAGAGCAGTTTCTCTCAAAAGCATATACACACAAGTCATATGTCCCTAAACAGTGACAAAGCGCTTAATATAACAAACCCTTATCCCTTCGGCAGAATGCCTGGAAAAGCCATTCCCAGGGTTTCAAATTGGGTTATGGGGATAAGGAGAAGACGGTTACACCCTTCAGTTTACAAGGCGGCCGCCGGCATTCAGCGGCGTCGCCACCACTTCAGTAGCGAGCCGCACCACTCATGCGCTGTAGACCGAAGTAAAAGCACTGCTCTTAAAGGGCGCGATACAAATTGTCCCCGGAGCAGACAGAGAAAAAGCGTTTTACAGCCGGTACTTTTTAGTCCCCAATCGAGATGGCGATCTGAGACCTATACTCGACCTGAGACATTTGAATTGTGCCCTGATAAAACGGCCATTCAGAATGCTCACGTTTAAAGCCATTTTCTTGCAAAAACAGCCAACAGACTGGATGTTTCAATGGACCTGAAAGATGAGTACTTTGATGTACAAATAGCCCCCCACCACAGGCCATTCTTGAGATTCGCCTTCGAGGGGAAAGCATATCAATACACAGTCTTGCCCTTTGGTCTCTCCCTGGCCCCACAAACTTTTACAAAGTGCTTTCCCCTCTGAGACAGATGGGAATCTGTGTTCTAGCCAGCACGCAAGAGGAGGCATAGAGGCACAGGCCATTCTCCTCTGCCATTTAGACCATCTCGGACTCAGGGTGAAATTTGCCAAGAGCATGCTGATGCCCAGCCAACAAACACATTCCTGGGCACTGTAATAGACTCATTGCAAATGAGAGTGGCGATCTCACCAGACCCAGGCGTGGCTTGCAGACCTGCACCTCCTCTCAGGCAGAGGGCTCAATCTGGCACCCACAGCCCAGCCTGTGGGCCCTACATTTTTGACAGCTCGATGGGAGCCTGTTTGCCTCCCCAAGAGCTTACTAAACACCATATCTCACGCTAGAGCCCCGTCTATGAGACACGTTGATGCTGTGAAACGGTCAGTATTTCCGAGGTTGTGCGCAGAGCGCAACGAAAACCCCTCGCCAGGTATCTGTGATAGTTACTTTCTACAACACCTGCTCGATAAGGGACGCCCCCATCCACCCTTAAGTCTTACGTGGTGGCCATAGCAGCCCACCATGACCTTATAGCAGGCCAGACTGTGGGCAGGGAAATCCTTATTATCCATTTTCTAAGGCCTTTTTTACACTGTCAGTTAAATGTGACCCAATTCAGATTTTTTGCTCATATGACATACAGATCGGATCTGTTGCATGACAGTGTAAACAGGAAAAAAAAGGCATGCATTCGGATATTTTGAGATCGTTTTCAGGTTCATATGTGGAAATAAATCAGATATAAATTAGATTTGTAAACAGGCAAATCAGATTTTTTTGTGGCATTGCGTTCTGTATGTCATTAATATGGTGACAATTTGGTTTTTCTCCACGGCTCCAGGACATATGTGACTTGTGCTGGAAAAAATTGTAAATGCTGATGGGCTATTTTGAGCTACAGTACATCCAAAAAAGGTGGAACTTTTTTATTTTAATAGAACTTGAGGTTCACAAAGGTTGGTTTATTAAGCCCTCAGCTGGCGATTCCAATCCTAATAGTAATTAAACATTTTAAAGTTTATTTATCTGCACATTTTCTAAGAGGATTAGGTCTAGCCTACTATTTCTCCATTTGCTTCTCGCTCTGACGGTCATCAGAAGAGCGCGCAAATAACGGCAATTACGCGCGATCCTGATTAATACACATAACAAAGTAAAGAAATGGACAAGGGAAGCTAAGGAAGAGCTGCAGGACTGCTTTGACTGTACTGACTGGAGTGTGTTTGAAGACGCCACAGCTGATCTTGACGAGCTTACAGACACTGTACATCAGCTTCTGTGAAGAAGTTTGTGTGCCAACAAAAACATTCAGGATATTCAATAACAATAAACCATGGTTTACAACAAAACGGGGCCAGCTGCGACAGGAGAAGGAGGATGCATACAGGAACGGAGACAGGACAATGTAAAAAAAACTCAGGAACACTCTGACAAAAGAAATCCGAACAGCCAAATCAAATTATGCAGCAAAGTTGAAGGACCAATTCAGCAGCAACAATAGTACAGCAGTTTGGAGAGGTCTGCAGAACATTACCAGCTACAAGAGACCTCCTACCATCGTTGAGGACAACAATGGCCTTGCCAACGACCTGAACAGTTTCTACAGCCGGTTCGACAGAGGGCCATTCACACCTCTCATCCCCACAAGTACAGCTGCAGTCAACAACACCCTGCCTGATACCTCCCCATTCACACCTCTCATCCCCACAAGTTCAGGTGCAGTCAACAACACCCTGCCTGATACCTCTCCTCCCCCTAAGACACAATCCACACTTATCATAAAGATTGAGGAGGTCTGTCGCTTCTTTCAGAATCAAAATGTCCGGAAAGCAACAGGCCCAGATGGCGTATCCCCATCCCGCCTCAGGGCCTGTGCAGTCCAACTTCAACAGTCCAATATTCAGAAACATATTCAATAAATCACTGGAGCTATGTGAAGTTCCCTCATGCTTCAAAACCCCCACCATTATTCCAGTCCCTAAGAAAACCTCTATCAGTGGACTGAATGACTACAGACCTGTGGCCTTGACTTCAGTTGCCATGAAGTCCTTCTAACGACTGGTGCTTTCCCACCTCAAAAGCATCACAGGCCTCCAGCTGGACCCCCTGCAGTTCGCCTACAGAGCAAACAGGTCAGTGGATGATGCAGTTAACATGGGGCTGCACTTCATCCTAAAACACCTTGACCAGCCGGGGACCTATGCCAGGATACTTTTTGTGGACTTCAGCTCTGCGTTTAACACTATCATACCAGAAATCCTCACTGCCAAACTCTCTCAGCTCACTGTCTCTCCTGCTATATGTCAGTGGATCTCCAGCTTCCTGACAAACAGGAGCCAGCATGTGCGCCTGAGAAATACCACAACTGGATCAATGACAATAAGCACTGGTGCACCGCAGGGTTGCATACTTTCCACTCCCTCTACACAAATGACTTTACCTCCATGGAACCAACTGTCAAACTCCTGAAGTTTGCAGATGAAACCACTGTTATTGGGCTCATCCGGGATGGCGATGAGTCTGCATACAGGCGGGAGGTTGATAGGCTGGTGCTCTGGTGCAGTCAACACAATCCTCAAAAAAGCACAGCAGAGGATGTATTTCCTACGGCAGCTGCAGAAGCATGGCCTATCTCAGGACCTGTTGGTCATCTTCTACACAGCCACAATTGAATCCATCCTCTGCTCATCCATCCCTATCTGGTTTGGATCAGCAACAAAACAAGACAAAAGCAGACTTCAGCGCACAGTGAAGGCAGCTGAAAAGATCATTGGTGCCCCCTGCCCTCTCTCCAGGACTTGTACTCTAGCATGTCCAGGAAGCGGGCAGAGAATATCATTAAAGACCCCACATATCCTGCACACTCTCTTTTCACCCTCCTACCATCTGGAAGGCGCTACAGATCCCTGCCTGCAAAAACACAAGAACAGCTTCTTCCCCACTACCATCTCCTTACTGAACAGCAGTTGAGCCAGCCAATTCCGCCCAGATCATCATCATTCAATCTTGTTATTACATGGACCCTGACCACCTCCACACTGAACTACACTTTACCTGCACTATTTATTATTCTTACTCTTATCTATCCTGCCCTGTCATTACCGACCCAGGGAACAACAGGGCTTGTGACTCTTGCACTACACCTGTACCACTATGTTTTCCCTTGCACCTTCTGTTTTTTTTTTTACTCCTAGTATAATTTATACCTGTATAAAATGTTGATAGTAGTGTATGTATATTACCTATTATAAATTGTCTATTGTCTTCATATCCATCACTTATCCATAGTACCTCTTACACTGTATGAATGCATAATGATGGACGTCCTTGTTGCATGTCTAGAGAGCATAACACCTAACGGGAGTCAAATTCCTTGTTTATGCAAGTATACTTGGCCAATAAAACCGATTCTGATTATGATTCTGATAACACGGAATTACAATAGGCTATTAAAGTATTCACGCAAACAAATCTGTTCTGTCTTAAGTGAGCACTTGAGGAGTTGATCGGGAAAACTATACGTACAAATAGATTATCTGTTAATCTAACAATAAAGGAGAAGATCGAGGAAATTACTCGCTGCACTTCATTGAACTGCTTTTGTAGTTTTAATAATCAGTTTATTTGTAATGAACACACTGAAGTGATTTTTATATTTGATTATTTGTTTTTTGTTGTACATAAATGCTTTTTTTAGAGGTAAAAGATAAAATGTAATGCATTGTTTGTTTCCTTCTAAGATACTTGCCCATTTTTTATTTTATTTTTATTTTTTTTGCATCCGTTATATTTATAGTAGCCTACAGATAAAATAAAAAAATTGAGATATTGTGATTATTAATGTAGTAATTATAAATAAAAAAACAGGAGGGTAGCATTAATATTTATCATAATATTTGCTAACTCAATCTCAAATGGCTGTAAGTCAGACATTTTTTCTCAGATTACAACAAATCATCAACGGTGAATATGAAAATACTGCCCCATAAGAGTAAAAGCCAATTCAACTTGCTGAAACCGCGAGCTCAGGTTCACAAGCTTTATATATATGTAAATGTATTAGCTCTTTATGTTTGACCGTCAAAACGCTCAACCCGCGAGCTCAGGCTCACAAGCCTTTTATATATATGTAAAATTCTAACCCTCTGTGTTTGGCCGTCACACGCCCAAACTGAGAGTTCAGGCTCACGCGCCTCTGAGTATAGGGCATTATAATCTGCATGCTTATGTGACTGTACACCCCAGCTTCAGAATCAGAATGAGCTTTCTTGCCAGGTATGTTTACACATACAAGGAATTTGTTTTTGTGAGAGAGCTCTGCAGTGCAACAGAATAACAGTGACAAGACAAGAAATAAATAATAAAAATAATTATATACAAATAAACAAAATAGTGTTTCTCTCAGCAGTCTTGACTACCCTCTGCAGTCTTCTGAGGTCAGACTTGGTAGCTAACCCGAACTAGACAGTTATAGAAGTGCAGAGGATAGATTCAATGATTGCTGTGTAGAACTGTGCCAGCAGCTCCTGTGGCAGATTAAACTTCTTCAGCTGGCGAAGGAAGTATAACCTCTGTTGGGCCTTTTTCACAATGGAGTCAATGTG
>JAUMHQ010000041.1:1270548-1283797 GCA_032361165.1 Enteromius paludinosus | reverse complement strand
CGTAACTATTACGCCTCTAGACTGTTACGAAACAGTCTGTGTTGTGTTGGAATTTGACCCTTTTTCAGTCGTCTTTTACACTTGATTTACATGAGAAGTAGGAAACGTTTGAGACTCACAGTATGTTATGTCCATGTACTGAGCTGTTATTATTAAATCATGCCAAGGTAAATTCAGTTTTCCATACTATGGCACCTTTAAAGATTACAGACTAACATTAAAAAGATATGAATATTAAAAAGAAAAATAAATAAATAAATAAATTGTGACATTTCATGTTGGTCTGTCCTGGTTTCCCCCGTCTTTGTATTTTTGGTTTAGTCCTGTCTTGTCCTTACTTGGTATTTCCTGTAATTATGTTCTCATTAGTTGATGCTGTCCTCCTGTGTTTTATTCAGCTGCCCTCACTTTTGGTTATCAGTTTTTGGGTATTTAAAGCCCATGTTTTTTTAGTTCAAGTGAGCTGGTGTTGACGTTACGTGTGTGTCTGCTAATTTGGTTTAGTTGTCGTCGCTGCCTCGTCAGCCTTTTGTTTTGTTATATCGTGTTCTGTCTAAATAAATGTAGCATTCTGAAGTTCCTTGTCCTCTGCTTTCTGCCATGCTGAGAAGAACGGACCGTTCATGACAGAACACCAGCTCATTATTGAAGTTATTCGCTCTAGTGCTCCGAGACCCCCCGTTCGAAGATTTCGTCTATGATTATTACCAGCTAGCTGAACGGTCGGGTCTCTGAGATTCAGTGCTTGCGGCAGCGTTCTACAGTGCTGCTCAAAAACTTTCACCGATTGAGCTGCCAGATGTAAGAGATCTGCCATGGAGGTCGGCGGTGTTCTCCTGCCTGATGACTGCACGCTCACAGAGGTGGATGTCGTCATGCATACAGGAGCAGCCGGCAGAGAGCACGCCCCCATCCAAGAATGCACACATCTTCACGGTCTCCGGTCCAACCCCATTGCTCTCCGTGACGCGGAAGGTGGAGTCAGTTTCGCCGCCGGGAGAGTCAACATTCACGATGTCAGGGCCAACATCCGAGTGCACGATGTTACAGCCAGAGCCCGAGTGCATGATGCCACAGCCAGAGCCTGCATTCACGATGTCAGAGCCAGCGTCCGAGTGCATAATGCCACAGCCAGAGCCTGAGTACACGATGCCAGAGCCTGAATGCACAATGTCAATGCCAGAGCCTGAATTCACGATGCCACAGCCAAAGTCTGAATTCATGAAGCCAGTGCCCGAATTCATGATGCCAGAACCAGAGCCCGAGTTCGCCCTTCCAGAGTAGACTGCACATCCAGTGCGCCCTCCAGAGTCGAATGCGCCTCCAGTGCGCCCCCCAGAATCGACTGTGTCTCCTGGGCGCCCTCCAGAATCGACTGCGTCTCCCGAGCACCCTCCAGTGCTTCCTCCAGATCCTGCACCTCCCAAGCGCCCTCCTGGGCATCCTCCAGATCTAGCACCCCCTGAGCGCCCCCTGGTGAGCTTCAGTAAGGTGTGGATCCTGGAAAGGGTGGGCGGGAAAGGGGTCTGGATTTGGACTGTTGTTGAACTGACGCCATGGCCTGCTAAGGCCCCTGACCCATGGCCTGCTAAGGCGCCAGTTCTGCTATGGCCTGCTAAGGCCCCTGACCCATGGCCTGCTAAGGCTCCAGTTCTGCCATGGCCTTCTAAGGCTCTTGATCCGCCCTGGAGGCAGTCTATGACTGTGCTCCCTCATCCTGCCTTCAGGGTGCCCACCTCTCCTCCCCCGGTGATAATTCTGTTTGTTAGTACTCATAGCGCGGGTGCGCCTTTCCAGAGGGGAGGTGTAATGTGACATTTCATGTTGGTCTGTCCTGGTTTCCCCCGTCTTTGTATTTTTGGTTAAGTCCTGTCTTGTCCTTATTTGGTATTTCCTGTAATTATGTTCTCATTAGTTGATTCTGTCCTCCTGTGTTTTTTTTTTCAGCTGCCCTCACTTTTGGTTATCAGTTTTTAGGTATTTAAAGCCCATGTTTTTTGAGTTCAAGTGAGCTGGTGTTGACATTACGTGTGTGTCTGCTAATTTGGTTTAGTTGTCGTCGCTGCCTCGTCAGCCTTTTGTTTTGTTATATCGTGTTCTGTCTAAATAAACGTAGCATTCTGAAGTTCCTCATCCTCTGCTTTCTGCCATGCTGAGAAGCGCGGCTGCACACACCTCTACAACGCACCGTTCATGACATAAATAAATAGTATATAAAAATAAGGATAAATAAGACTAAAGTGAAGAAACATGTGTAAAGTAGCAGAGAGTTATGAGGTAGATAAAATTACAGTATGGGTAGGTCAGCTGTTCAGGAGTCTGATCGCAGTGGGGAAGAATGAGTTTTTGAGTCGTGATGTTCTAGATCTCACAAGAGTGTTGCCCAGTGACAGCCCCAAAATATTACTGCTCTAGAGGAGATCTGCATGGAGGAATGGGCCAAAATACCAGCAACAGTGTGTGAAAACCTCACTGAAGACTTACAGAAAACATTTGACCTCTGTCATTGCCAACAAAGGGTATATAACAAAGTATTGAAATTAAATTTGTTATTGACCAAATACCTATATTCCACCATAATTTACCAATTAATTCATTTTCTGGATTTTTTTTCTTCATTTCGTCTCTCATAGTTGAGGTATACCTATGATGAAAATGAGGTCTCGCTCATCTTTTTAAGTGGGATAACTTGCACAATTGATGGCTAACTAAATAATTTTTTGCCCCACTGTATATATGAAAGTTTTTCACAATATTCTAATTTTGAGATAACCCTGTATGATTGCAGTGCAAATGCATTCATGTTAACGCTGAACAGTTTGTGTACATCAACCTAAATGCTACTTTATATGTAGCTTCTGAGAACAATGTTATGGCTACACTGAAGCCATCAAAGTTTATGTGTAATACATTCAATGTATTCTCTCAAACGCTATACTTTGTAATGTCTATGACACGTTTTTCTCATTTAAAAAAGTAATTAATTATTTTCTGGGCATAATTTCTAAATTACGCTGATTAACATCCATCTGCATCTGATCGCAGCGCAAGTATAAACAGACAGTGGATGAAGCGCTCATTAGCTTTCGCTTCGGAGCCGAGCTCGCATGAGTTCAGCTCTCCAATCTACGATGGTGATTGAAGAGTGGCTGGTGATACGGCATTTACAGCGGCGGTGGTTCCAGTGTCAAGTGAATTGCCACAACAGTTTGCATTACCCCACTGTTGTGTGCATGCAGCCATCTCCCCTGTGCGCTTCAGCACACTAAAAGAGCTTTTCTAAAAGAGCAGATCACGGGTCTTTGTAAAAATGCATGTTTTTAAAGATGTCATACCACTCATGCGCTTCTGAATGCGGTCGTTCCCTGGCATTAGGTGACAGTCACAATCGCTGTCTCACGTGTCTGGGCAGAGCACGTTGAGGCGTTTTTTGTGGATGAGTCATCTTTTCTCTATGGGAAAATGATCATTGCAGAACTGCGGATCAAACTCCGCTACCGTCAAAAGGGGGCGGGGCAACCATTCCTCTGCCAAGCTGTAGAGCTTGCGTTGGTGAAAGCCACGTGAGCGCTGCTTCTTGTAGGGATCGGTCTGGTCTAACGGTGATGGTGAGGAAAAAGCCCCTCCTTCCACCGGCGCTCTGCTACCAAGTCCGAAGTCCCACCACGTCCCGAAACCTCCAAAGCGGGATGATTGGTACTTAGGGGTGGCTCGCCCTGGTTTTCAGGACCCCACCTTTCTACCCGGTAGTACATGAATAGCTCACCAGAACGTGGATGGCACCTTTCACTGAAAGAAACCGGTCTGGTGGCTTTTCCTCCTTCACCAACCTTGACAGCGGTGCAGCTAGGTGGTCCCCCCAATGGAGCGGTTGCTAGCGCCACTGCCCCTGGGCAGGGAGTTCCTGTGCTCCCCTCCCGGGCCTTTAGGCACTTGTCGACAGTGTTTATATGGTCTGTGGAGAAGCTGCATCTGCAGTACACGCTACCGTGTTGTTGCAAGTCCATCAGGCCAAGGCACTGAGCACTTGCACAAGGGTGGTCATGTCCTAGAAGTTCTTAGTGAACTCCGCACCGCTGCAGATCTCGAGCGACGAAGGTTAAGCCGCAGTCTCTGAGTCGTGCGATGCCCACTGTGGTGGTCCAGGAGCGACATCCGAGCTTGTGTTGGTGATGTGAGTGAGACCAGAAAAGGTCCTTGATTCTCCCGCATCCATGACCGGCCTCTTTTCCCTGCTGCTCAGTAGCAGTGTTACCTGCTCGGCTCCGAAGTGAAGAACTAATTACCGCTAGTGGCCACCAATCTGAGTTAGTATTAAATTTAAATTTTTACTTTACTTTAAAATTTTACACATAAAATACTTTAAGTTGTTATAGCCAAAACTGATTTCATTAATAAAGTTTTCATATACTTATGGTTGGTAGGTTTTTTAATTACTATCCTAAGGCACATCAGCTGGCGAACCATTTGACAGAAAAGGCTTAAGAGTCTATTAAGAAAGATAACTTTCCACTGTCTCGATGGGCAGGACCCATACGCTTCCAATTTCATGGCTATGCTTTCCCTTGTTTCCTTTTTTTTTTTGGTTGGTGATCGTTGTGTGGAAACAAATACTACACCTTTGTGGTGTTCCACCTCATCCAGCAGTATAGACATTCATAAGTGGTGAATCTGGGCAGTCTCTTTTTGCAGTTTTTTTTTCCCCGACATAGTGAATGTTGGCATGTCTCTCATGTTTGCGCTTTTATTGAGGAAATCATCATATTACACAAATGAGTGATTTACGCCAGTAATGTGATACGGCTGGTGGTTAATCGGCATACTTTGTGGAGAACACTAACACACTTATGGCCGTGAGGGTGTGGGATGCACACTTGCTAAATTATAAACACACACACGTATTTATTTCTGCATGTACATATTTCAATGAGCCCGGATAAATGCAGTTTGTACTATTTCTAAAACACTTTTTTTTATAAAAAAACATTGTTTTCTCAGTACTTTAACTATACCGCTGTGAAGGAAAGTGCACACAATCGATCATCGAGGAATCGATATCAACCTATTCAGCACCTCAACCATGGACAGCACCCGCTAAGGTTGCACTTAAGAAGGTTTACCTCAAGCAACATCCCAAGGTATAGTTTGGAGAACACACATAGAAAAGGTATAACTGTAGTTAAGGTGTACCTTTTGAGTCTTCGTAGCGCGCTAAAAGACAACGTTATCGGAGAACGCAGCCCTGTCCAATTGTGATTTAATTAATAATTAATTAGATAAAAAATGTCAATTGCTCGCCAGCCCTAATATACATATGCATAGAAGTGCTCTAAAATCCTAGTAATAATGCATAGTACTGCCATAGAATTTTTTTTTAAATATATAACACATTGCCCAGCCCTTTTAACAACCTCAAACAACAATAATTTACTGTTATATTGTTACAAATGTATATTAGTGTTTTGTGGTAATTCTGTAGCACTTGGGATGGGAACTGAGAATTCCCAAGAAATAGTTGAACTGTGAAACCTGTTAGTCCAGATGCTGCGGAACAGATCAAGAGACTCGCGTAGCCGGTTAGTGCTGTTGTCCTCCCTTATGACCATGTTATAACTGCTACTGGCAGCCACAAAGATGATGGCGGTCACATCTGTGATTATAGACAAGAAGAGATATTTTATCGCCAAACACACACTTTTAGGATAATTTACCCAACACATGAACTTGTCATTATTTGCTCACCCTCATGTCATTCAAAACATTTTATGACATAACACTTTTATGAGGTGACACATGGCGCCTCACACAAGGCATGCAGACATAAATGTGTTTACAGTGGCCAATAAGAAGAATTTGTACATTATAATTTGTTTCCTCCTTTTTATTAAACCGTGCCTATATGGCCTGTGGAGAACCCAGAAGTACTTTGTGAACTCCGTACCACCACAGACTTCACGCTTCGAGTGACAAAGTTTGCGGCGCGGTGTCTGGGTCATGCAATATCCACCATGGTGGTCCAGGAGCGCCATCTGTGGCTGTGTCTGGCCGACATGGATGAAGCAGACAAGACACGCTTCTTGAATGATCCCGTGTTCCAGACCGGCCTCGTCAGCAATGCAGTGGAGAACTTTGTCCAGCAGTGCTCCTATGCCCAGAAGCAGACTGAGGCCATTGAACACATCCTGCCTCGGCGTGCAGCTGCTGCCTCCACCCGATCGCCGATGGCTGTGCCTCAGCCAGCACCTCAGCCAGCTCATCCAAGTAACACCTGCTGCAAAACCTTCAACCCGTGGTCAGAACTCTCATGTCTCTGGGCAGAAGCGCCCCTAGAGCAGATCTCCAGGGATGCTGTGGTGTTCACGGATGCCTCTGTAACACTGAGGCCATGCCCTGGCTAAGTGCCCAAGGTTCCCACTACTCCATTTAGAGACCAGGTGATGAACCTCCAAGTGCTGCCTTCGGAGGAGGCAGACCCATCCCTACCTTTGCTCTGTCCCGTCTGAGCACTTACCATGGCTTTTTGGTAGGGATCCCAATTTCGTCTGTCACATCCGACGTGACATCTCCATTCCCTTCTTCAGGGAATGAGGGCTACATACTTAACTGAGACTTTTATCTGAAAGTGTAACAATGCAAACAGGTTTTCTGTAAGTGGTAGGTTTAGGGCTGATGGTGGATTAGGGGATAGACAATACTGTTTGGTCAGTATAAAAGTAATAGAATACTATGGAAGGTCCCCAAAATTCAAAGAAACAAATGTGTGTGCGCATGTTTTGAGGGTGAACAAATGATGACAAAGTTCATTTTGGGCAAAATAACATTTTTAAAGCGTTATTTCACCCAAAGATTATGTAATTAATTACCCTCATGTCATTCCAAGCCGATAAGATCTTTGTTCATCTTTTGAACACAAATTAAGGTATTTTTAAATGAAATCTGAGATCTTTCTGACAACAAATGCACACGCTGATTAAATTATGGCATAGAAAGGTAATGTCGTGGTAGTATCCTTGCCTTCTATGCAGGGTCAGAGGCCTCTCAGATTTCATCACAATTATTTTATTTTATCTTCTAAAGAAGAACGAAGGTCTTACGGGACTGGAACAACAAGAGGGTGAGTAATTAATGATTAATTAATTTATGAATTCCCATTTTTGGGTAAAGTAACCCTTTAACATAAATACCATTAGTTACTTTCATATATATCAACAAAACAGTTTTTGTAAAATTGTTTACAGAAAAAAAAAAATAAATACAAAAAGAAAAAATAAAATACCACAAAGTTTGAGTAATTCGTAAGCTCACCGTTAAAGCACTGAATCCATTTCCTCCTTTCATCTCTCTGACCGCCCACATCAAACATACTGACACACAGGGAGAAAGAAATAAGAAATATTTCTGTATAACAACCGAACAAATACGTATTTATATAAAAGTTGTAACTGAAAGCAGTTATCATTAGATAAATTTCAGATATTGTATATAGTGGGGTCCACAATCTAAGTATACTAATGTAACTGCTTCCTCCATTCAGTCACCAAAGGAGTATGGATTCCTTGCCACAATCCCAAAATCAAAAGATTTTTTCCTAAGATAGTTCTGCTGAGAGGTTTCCATGATTTACTGAATTTTTAAATGTGTTTTCCTACACAAATTAGACTGTAGATGAAAATGTGTAAAACTGTGTAAGAATGAGGTGACAGTGAAATGATGTGACAGTGGTCAGTGGAAGCTGAAATCATCAACCCATTAAGTGCTGGATTAAAAAAAAATAAATAAATAAAAAATAAATTCACATAAGAAAAAAATACTGCTTTAAGTGCTACTTAGGAGTTGCTATCTGTTGGTCAAGTACTGTAATGTCAATTTATAGAATGGCTCATAATTGTAAACATGCTAGTTTATTAAAATGATAACCTACTACTATGTTCCAAACAGCTCGGATATAATATGATATAATATAATATAATAGCTTAAGTATACTATTAATATCCTATATATAAAAATAATACAGGCTATTTACATTTACAAAATGTAAATGTATATTTACATTTATGCTATTGTCCAAAGCGACTTAAAATAAGGACAATATAAACAATCAACATCAAGAAACGAGCAATGATACACAATTTTATAACAAGTCTCATTTCGCTTAAAGTAGTCTACATAACAAGATTCGTTTTAAAAAAAGGTTGGTTACACTTTATTTCGATAGTCCATTTAGACATTCTACTAACTATAAGTAATTTTGTAAGTACATGTCAACTAATTTAGTTTAGGATTAGAAGAATAAGTTGACATATACTTGCAAAGTTGCTGATAGTCAGTATGTAGTGTGTTGTGGACCCATCAAAATAAGTTGCAAAAGTTACTTACTGTTAGTAGAATATCTAAAGTGGATTATCGAAATTAAGTGCTACCAATTCTTTTTTTATTATTATATAGTAATTAAAAAGAAAACAGATAGAACAGATAAAGAACAGATAAAGCTAGAGTTAGAGGCTAGTGTTTTGTTAATTGTATAAATAAATAAATAAATAAATAAAGGAATAGACAGAATAGAAAAAGAATAGTGAAGTAAGATTAGAATTATAATAGGGATTGCTAGAGTTAGATGGTCAAATAAAGATGGAAGAGATGTGTTTTAGATTATTTTTGAAGATAGACGGATTTAGATATTACTGTAAATTTGTATAGACGTTATTTCCGGGTCCAATACATGGTTAGAGTTCATGAACATCAGCAAGCCACATATTATTTTTGAATTTGTACCTATTTTTCGCAGTCTTTAAAGCATATTTCCTGCATTACTTATTTTATTATTTTTTGTTCATTCATTTCATTTTATTTTGTGGCTTTTCAATAATTTCATTTTATATAAATAAAAAAACAAGTAATAAAGTGTCAAATAAAATACAATCAAAGCTTTAATTATAATCACATTGCACTTTAACAAAGTTAAATGTGTAATCTGTCTATTGTCCTGCAGGTAAGTCTTCCTATGATGCACAAAGGGCTTTCAAATATTCCAGATTACTCATAAATCTATGATGATTTTCAAGTGCTACTTAACCTATGATGCTTTTAGGAAGCAGACTTTAATATCACTTTTAAATTAAGCTGCTTGCTAATGGTGTTACAACCTTTTCCTTTCTTTTCTGATTTCCTTAAACAACTCTCTCCTTTGCTTTCTTTGGTCCATATTTATTTTGGTGCATAATAGCAATCAGTATATTGACCAAATTATCCTTTTAAATACTTTAAATGACAAATTAAAAGAGATTCTCTTTCTATTTGGCTCTCAGCGAAAGTGGTCGCATCTTTCTCCTCTCCCTCCCTTACTACCTTCCCCCACACCCCACGCCTTTGTGTACTTCTACCCTTCAGTGTAAATAGGCGGGTCTGGGACCAGCACTCTCTAGCTGCAGGACCGGATGGCTGTTTGCCTACATCAGACACTTCCACACCCTCTGTCCCCCTCCCCTGTTGCAGTGTTGTGATTATGTGTTTTATGTGCTCATTGCTGAGGTATTTTTTTTTTACCCCTAATTGCACACTGCTCTTCTCGAAGGACAGTCTAGGAGGGTTTTTTTATCCTCGTTATCTTAATGTATCTTATTTCCTTATTTTCTATATGATGGCGCCGGTGAGTTGGCTGCTGGTGCGACTGCTGTAGTCGCAAAAACATTTCACTGCATACACTCTCAGAAATAGAGGTACACAAGCTGTCGTTGGGGCAGGTACCTTTTCAAAAGGGACATGTTTGTACCTAAAAGGTCCATTTTGGAACCTTAAAAGAGACATATTAGTACTTAAAGTACATCTTTGAGTGTAATAAGTACAAAAGTGTGCCTTTTGAAAAGGTACCGCCACAGTGACAGCTTTTGTACCTTTATTTCTGAGAGTGTATTGTATGATTGTGTATGTGAAATTGAATTTGAAGTTGTGCGGAATCTGGTTGTTACATCGCTATTATAATCCAGTCGTTTTTAAGGGAAAGCAACAAATCTGTTCTTTAAATAAATCTAAAATAAGCAATTATTCACACTTTATATTTCACAGTTTTTTCTAAATTGCAAGCGCTTTCTGAAGCAGTAGAAGTCAATAGCAGAGGGCTGCAAGATAATCATCGCGTGATATGTAATGCGCATCTTGTCAGTAAAGCCTGTAATCAGCGGAAAATTCCATCAGGTGCGTGATCTCACATTGAGACACATTCACTACGCAGGGCCGGTATTCTCTGACAGATCGCCGGAACCAGATGCACACACACAAAC
The DNA here is from genome assembly GCA_032361165.1 of Enteromius paludinosus. NCBI lineage: Eukaryota > Metazoa > Chordata > Actinopteri > Cypriniformes > Cyprinidae > Enteromius > Enteromius paludinosus. Next base: position 1,273,520 of record JAUMHQ010000041.1, on the reverse strand, counting down.
ACACTTTACTGTAAGTCCTCTACACAATCCGACATTGATTAATATTCTCGTCATTATACATTACCATCACTCTGTTCTCCTACTTGATAACGTTCAGTGCTTTGCTACAATCTGTATTGTTAAAAGCACTATATAAATAAAAGTGACTTGACTTGACTTACTGAAAGTTGACTTTGTCTACTTGAAATCGAGTTTCAAAAATCCCTGAAGTCAAAACACGGCACCTCAGCAAATCCTGAAAGAAATGGACAAACTTACAATTCAGTGACACTGAACACTAACAATGATAATCAATTGTTGTGGCAGCACCCTCACCTGGTCTGTTGGTGTGTAGTCACTCTGTCGTACCGACTCAATTCTATCCATGAAGCTGAAAAAAATAAAATGAAAAATTTGACACACAAATTAAAATACACCATGGTTCTGATAAAACAGTACTAGAAAATGATTAACTAAAACTGTCAGATAAATGTTTATCACATTTGACATTCAAAACAAATTTATTATTATTTGTGTTTGTCATTAGATTAATTTGGTAATTTTACTGGGTTTACATTATGCTTTGCTTTGATTGACTAGACTTGAACAGACTTGTGTGTATGCGAGAAGACGGTTACATATATTTTATGAAGTTTAAGTGTTTGTGTGAATGAGTAAGTTGGTGAAACATGGACCTATACACACCAGACAATTAAAGTGAAAATCTAAAACTGGTGACCTTTAAAATATGTGCTGTGCCTGTGTTGGCCTCCCAGTGGAGCTCTAGCACAGATTACTTCAGCCATGATGGACAGGACAACTAAAGTTTTACTGTGAAAGTTATGTAGTTAATACTGCAAGCTTATCAGATACTGTATACCTCTACATATTACAGTTTTTATTTTACTTTTGAAATGTTTGTCATGCTGTTTGGGGATCAGTGATGCCCTTTGGTCTGATGTTTAACACAGTCATTTTGGACTGAAAAATATATTTGTAAAGCATATTGTCTGTGTCCTTTAGTTTACCTGGTTTACTATAGCAGCACAGTGGAGTTAGGATAACCTTAAATAAAAAGGTGGCCTCTTTATTCTGAAGGGGAAGTATCAAGTATCAATATTTTCACCTTTTGAATGGCCACTATAAATGGATCAGCCTACATGCAAATGCAGTGCAAAATAAACACAGATAAAAACAGGGTATCCATGGCATATATTAGGTAAATTAAAAATTCTGGTTTCCTGGCTTGGAAAAGTCAGCTGGACAAAAGATTTGAAAGACATACATTTACTGGCCACTTTACTAAATACACCTTGCTAGTATGGGGCTGGACAGTCCACGATAATTAAAGCTTTGTAACATGGTGTGTTATCCTGCTGGAAGTACCATAATAATATTGTAGCACATTGTGGTTGTAAAGGGATGAGCATAATAGCAACAATAATGGGGTAATATGTGGGATTTAAACAATTTGTGCAGATTGTGCCCATCCCCTATGTAATGATCAGCTGGATGTGCCAGCAAGACTTTTAATGGCACTCCAGCCCTCCATAAACTGTGAGTGTGTGTTTCCCCATCCGGACTCCATTTCCCAGAATGCACCTCTCCCCCACAGCTGTTGCTAGTCAGGTTCTATCATTCAATCAGTTTCACCTGTATAAATAGCAGTCTGTTTGTCTGTCTCCTCACGGTCCATTAGCACTGTCAACCTGTTGTTTTGCCACTCTGTGTTTTCCTCTGTGTTCAGATCTGTTGTTACCGACCTCGCCTGTTTTTGACCACCGCCTTTGTCTTGCCCTTTGGATTATATTTACTGGTTACCGACCTTTGCCTGGACTCTGACTACTCTCTTGCTTAGCCTTTTCTGTGTATGTTCGCCGGTGATTACCCAGCCTGTACGTCTACCCTCTGTTTTGGAATAAACAACTCGCATTTGAATTCACACGCCTCGTCATCACTCAGCTTTGTTACAGAATGGACCGTCGCACTGAATTCAGCAGTTGTTTCGTTCGACGTGAGAACAAGGACTTTGCTTCGCCTCGCAGGCGGGATTATAAACAGGCACCGGAGACATTTCTGCGTTCATTGTTTCAACACGGACGCCCCGTCGAGGAATATGTAAGTGACTTTATTTCCGTGTCTCATCTTGTGCCTGTCGATGAAGAGACAATCAAGAGGCACTTTCTTTCGGGTCTGGATCTTGTATTACTGCGGGATTTGCCCAATGAAGACCCAGACTACTCTTTTGAAAGACTCATAGACTTTGTGCTTGTGTTTTGTGGGTCGTCCTACACCGTCGGGGAGGTGGATGAGGATGTTCACGTGCGTGTCTGTGCGAGGAATAAGCATCGTGCCGTGAACACTCAAATGAGCCCGTGGATCGGCACTCGCCTTGCCATTCGGCGTGCACCGTTCACGCACAAAATGGACGCCGATCACGGGATGCCATGCAAAATGGAGGCCGAGTTCGCGAACACCAACCCTGCAGCGCGATTGCCATCATTGCTCAAAATCCCTCCAGAGCCAGATCCACCAGTGCGGTTGCCAGATCTGTCGAAAACCCCTGCGGTTCCCAAACCGCAAAGGAAGGATTTGCAGCCCGCTTCACTATGTGGCAAGCCATATAAAGCTCTTCTGGTCCCGATTTCCCAGCCCAAGAGACTGTTTCCTGTCTGGTCAGCTCCAGTAACACAGCTAGGGGTGCTGTGTCAAGCCCAGTCGGTCCAGGTTTTACCGCTCGAGGAGCGTTCACCCGTTCAAGCCAACCCCGACACACTAGTTAAGGGCCCTGACATCATCACGCAGCAAGAGAGGCTGTGCGGTGTTCAGTTTGGCCTGGCTACACAACCAGTCACCGAACGACAGAGAGGGGAGCTGTCTGCTATCCTCCATTCGTCCGCAGAAGGCGTTCTTGTAATCACTCAGCGAGAGGGGCTGAGTGATGCTCAGCCATGCTCAGCCCAGCCTGTTCCGTTCACGCAGCCTGACGAGCT
>JAUMHQ010000041.1:1252952-1270448 GCA_032361165.1 Enteromius paludinosus | reverse complement strand
ATTTAAGTTGTTATTGGCGCCATCTGGAGAAGACACCTCAAAACGCATGTATGCGTTTGCGGACCCCAGGGGGTTAAGAACTACTTGGCGATAAGAAGCTTTTGAGAAACCGGGCCATGGTCATTTTGCCCTTCAGAAGGGTAATTTTCTGAGAATATCATCTTTTCAGTTAGAATAACACAACGATATACAGTAGGCTGTTACTAACCAAACAAAATCTGACATCTCTGCACTTCAAAGGTGGCACAGAAGCTACATTTAATCACAGACTCGCATGGTCTTTCTAAAAGTCATTTCCAAATTACTCACAGGACACACCATCACAGCTGTTTAGACACACAGAGAACAGCTGGATCACTATGGTAACCCTAACTGCTGGGTCAATAGTCAGAACTCCTCTGCTATTTGTACTTTATCTCACACAAACAAACAAAACTGAATCATCCAGTTGTACAAGAAGTTCATAACTCTTTGAGAGGTTTTTCCGACCATACCTGTGGTCAAAAGTTGCCTGCTCTACACATCAGGCCACGCCATTTTGTCATGTATAAACACTCTTTATAAGCACGAAAAAAGAAAACCCACACACACACAAAAACAACTCGCAAGCAGCTCTACATACAATGCACAGATACGCTCATGTTCCAACAGAGACATGCATGCATAGTCAACGATACCAGTCAATGGCACTCAAACAGTAATTTTTTGTCTGTTAGTGTGAAGTTCCTCTGATACATGCATTTGAGTGTGTGTTGTGTGAGTCACACACCTGCTGCTGACCCTCCTGAGTCCCTGGGATCCTCGCTTTTATCAAACCCACACCACGTGACCTAAGTGTGCTAGAGCTCCAAACAGAACAGCTAAAAATAGAGCAGCTGGCCCCATCCTCTTCTGTTTTACATAAGGGTAAGATCCTAAGTCAAATAGCTTTCATCTAACCACACACACATATATACACAAATATATTTTTTTTTTTATTAATATTAATATCTTGAGCACTAATATCTTGAGCTCTTTTTTTACAGGCAATATTTGATCATATAATGTTATTGTTGATTACCGCTTTATGCTTTATGCAGGGTTCCCACACTTTTTCAGAGTTAATTTTCCTGGATTTTCCAGGAGATTTCAAATTGTCACTTTACTATGACAAACACATTATAATGACTGCCTGGGCTGTTCTCATTAAGTTCTTCCATCTTCCACCAACTGCAGTCTCAACTCAATAAAATAAAATGAGGCATTAAAAAAAGTCTTCAAAAAGCATGCCCCAATAAAATTAAACTGTGAACCATACTGATCATGCATTTAATGTTTTAAAATAAATACAATTTTGAATAGTAATTATAAAACCTTAAAAAATTACACTAAAACCACCAGTAGGTGACGGCAAATAACAGTCTATAGGATTGAGTCATTCTTTTTAAAAGATTCGTTCAAACTGCTCATTCATTTAGGAATTAAGCAAATCATAGTCTTTATTTAATTTTATGTGATTTTTCACGTGTCTTGTCTTCATTTGTGATCCCGCCCATGTAATTAGTGTTTGATTTGCTTCCTGCCGTTTTTCACAGGTGTTTTGAGTTTCCCTCTTTTAAACCGGGTCCTTTTTAGTTTTGATTGTCGGTCATTGAATGTTGCATGTTCGCCAGAGCGCCACTCGATTCCTGCACCGCCGGGAGTTTCCGCAGCAGCTGTGCAGCAAACAGCACACATACCTGCGGATTCCAGTCCACAGTTGCACACTCTGGATTTAGAGTGTAACTCAGAGATGGCGATCTTAATCCCTGCAGATTCCAGTCTGTAGTTGTCGGTTCACAGTCCCGAATCATAGTTAGGGGAACCGTTGTCAGGTCCGGGTTTGAGTTTCTGCCAGGTCTGAGTTTCTGCCTGGGTCCTGATGAGAGGGGAGGGTTGGGATGGGGATGAAGCCATGGCCACTCGAGGGTCCTGATCCGCCGTGGCCGTCCAGGAGTCCAATTCCTCTATGGTCGCTCAAGGGTCCAGATCCGCCATGCCCGTTCGAAGGTCCTGATTCACCTTGGGTCCCACAGAACCTGATCCTGCCCTGGAGGCCTCAAGAGACTCTGCCCCATCCGGGCACCAGTTGCGCTGTTTCCTTGGCAGATGGGAGCTTGGGCAAGGGAATAAAATGAACCGTCTTTGAGAAGTGGTCCACCACTATCAGGACAACAGTGTAACCCTTGGAGGGAGGCAATCCAGAGACAAAATCTAGAGGTATGTGTGACCAGGGGCGAAAGGGGATGGACAAAGGCTGGAGAGGACCCACAACAGGACGGTTAGATACCTTGTTGCGGGCGCATATGGAGCAAGCCAACACAAACTGCCTGACATCCTGACCCACGGAGGGCCACCAAAATCGCTGGTAGTCAATGCAAGGACGCAGAGAGCCATCCATTTTCTTGACGAAGAATAAGACGAGTGACGAATGAGACCGGCTTTAAACGAATCTTGAATATACTTGTCCATAGCCTCTCGTTCTGGACCAGACAGGGAAAAAAATTACCCCAAGGCGGAGTAAAGCCCGGGAGAAGATCTATGGCGCAGTCAAAAGACCAGTGAGGAGGCTTGAGACTTACTGAAGACCAGCCGCAGATGATGGTACCCAACCGTAACGCCCTCTAAATCCACCACCTCTGACTGCAGAAGAGGAGAAACAGACACAGGGGGAGAAGCAGCACCTAGACACTGGACATAACATGAACGTCCCCATGCTAAAACCTGATTACGGCCAAATCTAAATGTGGATTGTGCTGTACCAACCATGGATGTCCCAGGACAAGACAAACTGAGGGGGAATCCATGAGATACAGCACAATCGTCTCACAATGATTACCAGACACAACAAGACTTACACAGGGAGTGGAGTGAGTGATAGTGGCAATAGGCTGACCAAAGACCCCCAAACAGTGATAGGTGTGGAGAGAGGAACTGCAGGAATGCCCCAACTGGAGGCTCTTTTGTAGTCTAAAAAGCTGGCCTCTGCGCCAGAATCCACTAGGGCCTTGCACGGATGATTGACCCCTGAGAAAGAGATAGAAGCTAAGAGATGAATTTGAGATTGAGGGGAGACTGAAGAGGTGCCCACTAGCACTCCCCGAGTTGCTAGTGGGCCTTGGCTTTTAACGGGCACAAGACAGCACGATGAACCGGGCGACCACAATAGAGACAGAGCCCGTCCACCATTCGTTGTTGTTTCTCAAGAGCAGACAGCTGCATTCCACCCAGCTGCATGGGCTCAGGTTCCCCAGGCGGCGAGGACATGAAGGGGTGGGTCCTGAGGGTCTGGATATCTAGTAGATCCACTGAAGGACGGGCAGCTCGGCGCAGGCGGAGACGACCCTCTACCCGAAGCACCAGATTAACAAGGTCCTCCAGACACCGATGCTAATCATGAGTGGCCAACTCATCCTGGATCTCAAAAGCGAGTTCATGCCGGAACGTGGCCCGCAGCTCAGCATCATTCCAATCACATGACGCAGCAAGAGTTTGGAACTGAATGGAGGAATTGTTCACGGACCGTTTACCTTGACAGATTTGAGTCAATAGTGAAGCAGCCTCATCCCCTAGTATGGAGCAATCAAAAAGTCTAATCATTTCTGCTCAGAAATCCTCAAAATCAGCGCAGAAAGGAGCCTGTGTTTCCCACCCAGCCGTGGCCTATTCACGAGCCCTCCCTGTCAGTAGTGTGATGACATAGGCGACCTTCAGTCTCTCCGTGCAGTAGCGGCATGGCAGCAGCGTGAACAGCAGTGAGCATTGAGAGAGAAACGCTGGGCATGCTTTGGGATTCCCTTCATAGACCGGTGGATTGTTCGCGTGAGGCTCTGGATCAGAAGGAGTGGAGGAGAAAGGTGCAATCATCCGATCTGATGACACGGCGTTGTGTTGAAGATCACAAAAGCGCGCTCCATGTCCGCCATTTGAGACGCCAGGTTCTCAACCTCGTGAGTGTTTGACACAAGTTGACCCTCATGCTGCCCAAGAAGGATTCCCTGATGGGTGATTGCAGAGCGAACAAAATCCTCACCCGCTGAATCCATGTTGGTCAGTTCGTAATTTCAGGAATCAGAGCGGGATTCAAGTGCGGGTGCAAATCAAAGTCTTTTATTTTTAAACAGCAGGGTAAAGAGAGCACACAAGTCTTCAGCGAAAGAAAGCAGAATAGTCCACAGCCAGTTCAGACAGCACCGGAGTACTTTAGCTGCAGATATCTCAAAGGAGAAATAAAAATAAAAGGCAAACAAAAACCTCAGTGAGGACTAGGTGGACTAGACAAGACTGAATAGCTGTACATAACTCAACAAGGAATCACAAACTGACAAAAGACAGCACACACGAGGGTAGGATAAAGGCAAGGTAATGAGCCACTGATAAGTAGCAGGTGCAAGCAGTTGAGCTAAATGAAACAACAAGGAGGTGGATGATAATTAGAAAGACAAAAAGACAACTCAAGTCCTGTGCTTAAAACAAAAACAAAACATGAAAGGCACCTTTAACCCTGACACAACCCTGATCATCAACCAGAACACCTAGATAAGCCCAAGAGACAGATCACAGGAATCAAACACACACACACCCCCTCTCAAACACACACAATCTGACATGGCTGTGTTCGAAAGAGGTTGTTTTATCTGTCCAGAGGCGAACTGGCCTCCCAATCGAGCCTGGTTTCTCCCAAGGTTTTATTTCGACATTTTTTCACAGATGGGAGTTTTGGTTCCTTGCTACTGTTGCCTCTGGCTTGCTTAGTTGGGGACACTTAATTTCTAGCAAATATCATCGGTTTAATTACAAAGATCCTATTTAAAATTAGCTGATCTAGATAATGACGTATCTCCATTCAATAATGAAATGCCTTTAGTTAAAAATGTTGTGTTTAATCTTGTCATTACACATTACTGACACTATTTTATCTGAAACTGTTCAGTGCTTTGACACAATCTGTATTGTTAAAAGAGCTATATAAATAAAGGTAATTGATTGATTGACCATGTGAATCCTCACATTCTGATGTTTATGCTGCTTTTTCCTATTATAAATTTAATACCTGGAATCAAATTTAGCTGTTTTTCACAGTCACGTTTCAATTCAAATTTAGTTGTAATTTAACACAGTCAGTTAATAATGGCTTAACGACCATCAGTTAGGAAAAATGAAATTAACATTGCTATTTCCAATGCAGTCTATAATAAAAGAATCTTAGACGACATGAGGTCTAAAAATTATAACAAGACTTTGTAAATGGGAGGGACACAAACTGGATATTTAAAAGTGGAAATCCCCAGTGGAAATTATGCCTCTGACCGTATCGCCATATGCCTTGGCTGTAGCAAGTTCTTGTACTTTCCTGCTGCACGATTAGTAATCTGCAACTATAGCAATAACCAACAACAGCAGCAATGTTGCAGATCTATTCAGCCAGTTCCAAGCACATTAACATTGTCATATCCATTAACATGTTAAAATAAAAGTTTCACTTCATGATAAGGAGTTTTGCATAATTCTGCACATTTTCCTAAACCTAACCCACTGGAATGAATATATCTACAACGAAGGACAAAAACAAGTGGAAGAGGTCTCAGTTGTTTCCTAACAATTTATTAATAATTTAACTTGCCTTCCTGCAAGTTAAAAATAAATTTTTAAGATCATCTGTTTGTGTTGATACAACATCTGATCTGGAAACAGACTGAAAAACAGAATAAGAAAGAGACAGACTAATATTAGCGTAGATGCCATTCTTTTTATGATGTAACAAGTACATCATGTGTTAAGGGGAGTGTTCCCGGTTCCGGCTGATCTAATTAATGCAGCCTAACAATCCTTTAACAGATTTGGTTAATAAATGTGTATTAGTTTGTTAAATGTAAGCCAGAGTGAAGAGATATGTCTTTAATCTAGATTTAAACTGACACTTGCCCCGCCCCAGACATATGTGGTTCATCTGACATTCTATAAAGGTGATAAGAGGCATGGAAACAATTCACTGCGTGATGGTGCCTAGAAAATGCAGTTAGAATGTCCCTAAAATTCAAGACATTCTTGTCCCTAAAATTCAAGATATTTTTTCTCATATGTATGGTTGAGCAATAGCATAAATGCAACTGTGATACGGATCCTATAAAATAGTTCAATAGTTGCTAACTTTAACTGAAAATCATATTTAGGTAAAAATTGTCCCTAAAATTCAAGATATTTTTTTCTCATATGTATATCACATGGTTAAGCAATATCACACAAGCAACAGCATAAATGCAACTGTGATACGGATCCTATAAAATAGTTCAATAAGAAGTTAAGTTAATGTTATTTTAGACACAATGTTATCTGTTTTGCTCAGTTTTGCCAACAAAAATAAAAAAGACAAAGCATAACTCTTCATCTCCAAGCATGGCAGAATGGGACTATTTTTGGCCATGAAGTTTCAAGACTTTGACTGTTATTTTATTTTGTACTTTTCAGTTGTGCCTTTACACTTTCTGTTTATCTATATTTTTATATGTTGTTTTTTGCCAGTGGTGGACCGTAACAAAGTAGTTTTAATTTGTTACTGTACTTAAGTACTTTTTTCAAGTATCTGTACTTTACTGGAGTAGTTTTATTTTTAGCAACTTTTACTTCACTACATCACTAAGCAAAGGATTGTACTTATTACTTCACTACATTTCATAAAACATATAATTACTTATATATCACGTGCTCCGATCGAGACGCAGACGAGCGATTCATTAACAAACTGATTATTTTTAATTAACCTGTTCAAGCGGTTTGCAAATCACACCAAACGATTCATTCTCGAATTGGAACGATCCGATTGCAGTTGTTCTTGATTCGACAGCCCACTGATTCAAACGATCCGTTCAGAGCGAGTCTCCAGTGAACCGAACAACTGGCGCACGCAACTGATGATGCATAAAGTTGCTAACTTTAACTGAAAATCATATTTAGGTAAAACTGTTACACTGCTGTAAAGGGTGATCTATTTAAGTCCACTGAACGGAATGCAGACACATCAACATCAGTGTCTTCAGGTCAAAAAATGTTCATATTCCCTGCTGCTGTACCATTAACGTTAACAGTTTTATTAAAATGCTAACGTTACTCATTTAGCTCTACGTCTGTTTTTATATTGTTTATCAACGGTTTATATTTTTATATTGTTTGGATCAACTAGCCAAGTAGACAGATAAGACTGTTAATTCATAACCATACTGAAAATAAGTAGGTCTAAATATTGTAATCTGATGCAGATTGTTCAGCTAACAAGCTTGCTGGTGCTAAGCTATAGCCATTTTTAGATAATGTCCAATTTTTTTTTATATAGTAATCTGAGGGGAAAAAGAAAGGATGTGATGTTCAGGTAACAAGAGAAATTAACAGTAGTAAGTAGTTAAAGTGGGTAGTATTTGGGGGTATTTGGCCAAGAATGTTTACAACACAGACAAAAAAAAACAAAAAAACGAATATTATATTTTCCTTCAAATGTTTTCCCTTACTTATTCTCATGTCATATATAACATTCTGTGACGTTCAGCAAAACAATAACCTAAGCTTCAAAACACTTTCTTCTTACTGGTGAAAATTAAGTCAAATCTGTTTTCTCACCGGTACATTGCAGTGTAAGCTTCACAGTGAACATTACTAGATCATGCTCATCAAAAATCCCAAGTATTTTGAGCCAGCCCAGTCTCACAGTATTTACTCGTGGCAGGGACATGTTTATTTCATTATTTACGTAAGTCCAGCATAAATGGATGCATCCAATGGAATCTTAGTTTAAAAAACATGCTGGACTTTTGAAAATAACAAGATAAACGTGTCCCTGCAACGGAAAAAATTGATTAAATAAATTTTTTTGATTTAGTCATGAACTGCCATGAGACTGGGTTGTTTGAGCAGTAAGCTTATAAAAAATATGTGCTTTGTAAAATTAAGTAGACTGTATAAAATTGCTAAATAAATTTATCAGTAATTTTTTACTGAAGTACATAAATAAACAAGTACTTTTGTACTTTCACTTGAGTAAAATTGGAAAAGGAGAACATTTACTTTTACTGGAGTAATATTGTATTGTATGTATCTGTACTTTCACTCAAGTACTTGATTTGTGTACCTCATCCACCTGTTTTTTGCTTACATATCTCTGTGACATATCGGAGGAGTTGTTGGATTCCATTATGCAGCTTTATTAAGGAAGGTGTGACAAAACAAACATGGCCCTTATAAAGTCCCAATAACAAGCAACACCTGTGAGCGGATCACGCCAAGGTGCATGGGTCAAATGAGTCCGGTTGGAACCTAGTATTCCGGCGAAACCGGAGAGGGCCACAGAGGCACGGCTTGTGACAGAGCCCCCAATGTTTTTTTTCAATGAAATTATTCGGTTAGGGAGGGATCCAGGATGTTTAGAGCGTCGACCCAAGATCTTTCCTCAGGTCCGTATCCCTCCCAGTCCACAAGGTATTGCAAGACCCTGCCTCGGCGTCGAGAGACCATAATCTCCTGGACCTGATAGATCTCGTGATGGTCCGTGGCCAGGGGAGGGACGTCGGGCGCCGCAACCGTCCTGGTTAAGGAGCGGCACCAGACGACAGGCTTTGGAGAACCGGTGTAAGACAGACAATACCGTGGTGTGATGATTGGAAGGTGGCAAGTCATTAACAAAGTCTATGGCCAGATGAGACCAGGGCCTAAGGGCTCTGGCACATACAACAGGTGGGCATTCGGGTGGAGTAGGATCAGTGACTTGACCATCACGGATTTCTCAAACAATGTCCCACTGTACAGGTGCTAGGATGACAGATGGAGGGATGATAGTCTCTGGCTTGTTCTCCTGGATAATGGAGTCGAATTGGCAAGAGAGGGTGTCTGCCTTGATGTTCTTTGACCCCGGCCGATAGGTTATCTGGAATTGGAATCTAGAAAAGAAGAGGGACCATCTGGCTTGCCGGGCATTCAGTCGTTTAGCGGAACGGAGGTATTCAAGGTTCCTATGGTCAGTGAAGACTAGGAAGGGTTCCTTAGATCCTTCAAGCAAGTGTCGCCATTCCTCGAGTGCTGCCTTAAGGCGCACGGATGGAGCTTGAGAGGGTCCCTCTGGAGTTGGGAAAAGACGGCACCAATTCCGGTGTTGGAGGCGTCGACTTCAACGACGAACTGACGATCAGGGTCGGGGTGGCGCAGGATTGGTGCAGTCGTGAACCGATGCTTGAGCTCCAGGAAGGCAGACTCACTTTCTGGGTTCCAAGATAGTCAACGGTGGCCTTTGCGGGTCATGGAGGTCAGAGGAGCAGCCACTTTGCTGAAGTTCCAGATAAACCGGCGATAGAAATTGGCGAATCCTAAGAATCTCTGTAGATCTTTCAAGGTTTCAGGTTTGGGCCAGTTGACAACTGCGGTGACCTTAGTTTCGTCCATGGCGACCCTGTCGGCGCTGATGATAAAGCCCAGAAAGGAGATCTTGGTCTGATGGAATTCACATTTGGAAATCTTGGCGTACAGTTGATGATAAATGAGTTTCTGCAGGACGGCTCTGAAATGACTTATGTGGGATACATAATCTTCTTAGTAGACCAGGATATCGTCAATATAGACTATGACGTATTTATTCAACATACCTCAGAAGATTTCATTGACTAGAGACTGGAAGACTGCCGGACTATTGGAAAGGCTGAAGGGCATGACCCGATACTCATAGTGTCTGTTCGTGGTTGAGAAAGCCGTTTTCCACTCGTCACCCTTCCTGATTCGGACCAGATTGTAGGCGCTGCAGAGGGTCCAATTTGGTGACAAAACGTGCTGACCTGAGCTGTTCCAGGGCGAAAGGGACCAGAGGAAGGGGTTAACGGTATTTCACTGAAATGTCGTTGAGGGCTCGATAGTCAGTGCAGGGCCTTAACGTCCCATCCTTTTTCTTGAAGAAGAAAAAGCATGACGAGGCGGGCGAGGTGGGCGGCCGTAGGAAGCCTTTGGCTAGCTCTTCCTTGATGTACTCAGACATGCTTTTGGGTTCAGGCTGGGATAATGGAAAGATTCGGCCTCTAGGTGGAGTGGATCCTGGCAACAGCTCAATGGCGCAGTCCGTAGGTATATGAGGTGGGAGCTGAGTGGCTCTTTCCTTACTGAAAGCAATCTTGAGATCATGATATGGAGCTGGCAGAGTGGATACTTCGATGGAATCTCTGGTGGTGGTCGTGACGAGAGGAGTAGCCTGAGTGGTTTTGTGCAGACAGGTGGTCTGGCAGTAGGGAGACCAGTGAGTGATGATAGTTATATATTTCCTGATACATGAGTGGTGAAAAAAAAAAAAAAAGTGTTGTCACCAATGTCCTATTACACACTTGCACTTACACATTTTGAGGGTTGTTACATGTGTGTGGTTACATAAATATAAAAGTTGTAGATTCTATGTAACAAAGTGTACTTACACTGTGGTTATGCTTTTATTAGTTAATATACTGTTCTTACTAGTTACTATGTACGTACACAGGTATTAGGGACACTTAATATAAAGTGGGACCAAGCCTTAATGTTTCCTAACAAAAGGAAATATATTTGTATTGGCATTGGTCAAAATGAGCTGAAAAATATCTGAATATCAGATATCTGCAAAAATCCAATATTGTGCGTCCCTAATTTGAACTAATCAAATGAATGAATGAATGAATAAATGACTCGATGACTTAATTATTAAGATTTACCACAACCTACTGGCAGTTTTGGTTTACTACTTTTGAATATAATTTAATGAAATAAATTATTTTATATTATATTAAAAAATACATTTAATATAATTAACTATTTGAAACCATCTAGCTCCTGCTTTCATCCACATTCGGGCCTTGGCTTCAAAAGTTTTATTTACATATACAAATTTGCATTTATCTGGATTAAAGTGATTATATTCTAAAATGTAATTGATATCTCTTATATATTTTATTTTTGTTTTTGTTAGCAGAGGAATAATACTGCTGCTGTCATCCATCCAATGCTGCATGAACGGGAGTGTTTGCTCATAACAGAACCATACCACCTATCCAAATGGTATGCTAATTATAAATTATTTTTGACAGTAGTGGTTAAATTAAAAGGGAAAACAATCTTTCAATATTTTCTGAAAGTTAAACCCCTTGTACTCCATTTTCTTCATTCTTTTCATGAAAAGCACCAAAACGTCAATGCTAATAGGAGTGTTAAAATACAGCTGTTTATAAACCACACAAAATATCTTCTTAACCCACATACTAAATTTCCTCTGAAGCTACACACAAGATAGATGCTAGGCTATTGCTTCCTGAGGAAAACACACAAACAAACCAAATCACACATGCTTTAGCATGTCTGAGCACAACTACAATGTACAGTATACAAAATGTGATGACACTAGAAATTAAACATTTGATTTAACACTCTGCATCTAGGGGTTCTTGCTCTGTGTCATGTTTAGTGGTAGTTAAGTGTTCAACCCATGAAAGCAGCAGCAGAAATAACAGTGAGTTCTTTGTCTTTCTGCCTGTTATCATCCTAAACCATCTGCATGCTCAACTTCCTCCTGCAAACGACCACAAAACAACACACATACAGCAGTCACTAATGCATTTTCAGTGTAACAGTGCAGTATTTGAAGCAGCAGACGTTTGCAATGGAAGCCCTTTATTCCAAAAACATTTCTCTTTCACATGAATCTTGTAGGAAATATAATTTTCCATACATAAATCATGACACTCGTTAGCAGTCTGAGCAAACGTTAACTTTTTTAAACATCAGGTTTTTTTTTGTTTTTGTTCTTTTTTTCTTGAATAATTGAAGATGTGAGGTAATATTGCTGTGTAATCTGAATATCTGCGGTTAATCCATGAGGGACATATATCGCCCCTGGTCACTGAGTTCATACTCCACATTGTTTCTACAGTATATGGCACATTTGACTTTGTGCTCTGCATGTTCCAATAGCCTGAATGTGCAGCCAAATATAGATACAATCAATTAAAACACAGACACATTTCTGCCCTAACAGAGAAAGAGACATTAAGAGGGTAAATATATCAATATACATGGAAAGGTATAAATTTTTGAAGCAAAGCGAAAAAGGAGCACCGATTAGAACAAATATGAAGATAAGAATATACTGTATAACCTGAGATCTTTATTTTTTTTCTAAATGCTGTTTTTATTCAACTCTACTTCTGTTTATTTTCAGATTTCCACAATGTATACAGTATACCCTCTCTATAAATGCATTTGGATGTCTCTGTAGTTGGCAGTTGTTGTTTTTTTTCTTGTTTGTTTGCTTTAAAGGCCACATCCAAAACCAATATACAAAAAGCAGGGTAGCCAATGTGCAATATAATGTGGATATATTAAATAATACATAATATAAATAAAATGCCTTTGTTTCCATATTCCCATTATATAAATACATAAATACATAATCAAGTTTTTCAAATGTTTTTTTTTTTTTCTTTCATAACTATTAGGCTACTTCTGCCATTAATGAAACTAAAAGGTTTTTTTTTGTCTCTTTGACAGAGGCACGTCTCTTTCCGTCAGTTTATTTGTCTCTCTCGCAGAGCTGCCGCCTCTTGAGAAAAAAACAAAAAGGTATAATATTGCGTTTCATACTTTGTATGCTAAAAACTACAAAAGCCAAACCCATTGGGGCATTTGTCCTAAAAACCTTCTCAGCAACGTTTAGCTGCGCTCTCCGTATTAACGAGCGAGAGATTCACACCTTCATTAACCCCCCACAACAGAGTCCGTTCCGTAAGACAGACGCACTCTTTAGTAATATCACTTCACAATAATATTAATAATAAAAGAGACTCGCATCTGCCAGAGAGACAAAAACTACAGCTTATTTCTATTTCTATGTAGTACTGTCTGCCGCTTTCTGAAGAGCGCTGATCACAAAAATTAACTGAAGTTGCTGTGTTCATTTTGAAAATGTTTGCTTTAATTTTCCATTGTACCCAAGTAAAAAAACAACAACAAACAAAAGCACACAAACATTTGCAATCAATATTGTAAAAAAGACTTTGAAGTCAGAATTGCCAAAAGTGACTGGGGAAGCCAAGCATACGAATAATAATGTAAATTTGTTAACCCATCATCACAAAGTTTAACCGATGCACTGCCTATTTTTGTTTTAGAAACACAGTAGAAATTAATTCTCAAACAATTTCAATGTTATTCGCACACATTATTTTTGGCAGAATTCATATTTATAATAATTTTATATTTAAAATTATTTCCTGGAATTTCTATCACTATAGTCCCTAAACTTAAAATATGAATACCTTGTAAATGCAGGAAACGGGATATATTTTCCCTAAACAATACTCCTTCAAGAATAAGACATTATTCCAATTTTAAATATTTATTTTATTTGTATGTATATGAAGCTGCTGTTTTTTGTATTTATTTCATTTCATTTGTGTACATTCACAATAAAAAGCTGTGTATTTGTAAACAAAGGAAACTATTGGATGCCGCTTTCTAAAGAGCGAATCAAAGAAATAAGTTTAACATATTATCTATGAGCCAAAATAATGAAATAAATGTAATATCACATGAAAAACAAGCCTTTAGTACGTGTTCCTATAGTGCTGCTTG
Organism: Enteromius paludinosus; assembly: GCA_032361165.1. Taxonomy (NCBI): domain Eukaryota; kingdom Metazoa; phylum Chordata; class Actinopteri; order Cypriniformes; family Cyprinidae; genus Enteromius; species Enteromius paludinosus. The sequence continues at coordinate 1,256,813 of JAUMHQ010000041.1, read as the reverse complement.
CGCCAAAACACCGTTTCTCTAGACAAGTTCATTAAATCATATCACTAGTGCATTAAATCATATTTATATTTTTAGATTGTGTCTAAAATTATATACATGGAAAAAAGGACGAGTTGCCTCTCAGACATTATGGCATGCATTATAATACACTTTCTCAGTGAGAAGTGATCAACCACACACAGACACCATGAACACACACCCGGAGCAGTGGACAGCCATTACTGCGTCGCCCAGGGAGGATGTATGTAATACAATATTATAAAAAATGCGTTGAACGTTTAAATGTATTAGGTGTTATTTTGTTCTGAAGACTAAAGTTGTCCAGTCAGTTATGAGTCTATAACCGCGTGCGGCGCCGGCAGATCATCAGATTTTTTTCCCTTATAAAAGTGGAAACGGCTCACAATACTCCTTCAAGAATAAGACATTAATCCAATATATTTTAAATATTTATTTGGTGTGTGTATATTAATAATAAAAACAGCTGTGCTTTTGTACAGAAAGGAAACAAATTGGACGCCGCTTTCTGAAGAGCACATCACAAGTGAAACTGAAACTAAACTGAAATTCTGCAGAGAAGCTGCTGTTTTTTTATTTTATTTGTTTTGTTAATTTATTATTTAGATAAAAAAAATATATTTGGAATGTGGGCCAATGAATTTCTTTTAGGATATATGTAGCTAGGCTTTTCTCTGTTCGCAAAAGCTCTGCACATGATGTGAATCCTCATGTTCTGGTGCTTTGTTTGATGTTGCTTTAATAGAAGTTGTAATGTGTAACTGCGCAGGACGCAGACAGATCACTTGATTTTTTCTCTTATAAAAGTGGAAACAGCTTACAATACTCACTCAAGAATAAGACATTACTTAACACTATTCTAAATATGCATTTCATTTGTGTATATTCACTATAAAAAACAGCTGTGTATTTGTTAACAAAGGAAACTATTGGATGCCGCTTTCTAAAGAGCGAATCAAGGAAATAATAGTTTACTTGTTGCATTTTTTCATGGTTTTGTTTATTTATTATTTGTTTATAAATATGTATTTGGCATAAGGGGGTATTTAGATTATTGTTTTTCTCTGTTCACACAAGCTTCCCTGAGGTTCCTTGAGACACAGGAACGGTTCAGTAGCCTGAGATCTAAAATGGAACTATGAAGTAGCGGCTGTAGGACCCGCACTCTTTTTCATGAGGAACCATTCGATGGCCTCCTTCCTCAGAAGAGTTTCTACTTCTTGTTTCATCACCAGATCCTGTTCTGCACCCACTAATGTGGGTAGGACACCCACAAATTTTGGCGGGGACCGTCCGAACAGGATTCTGTATCTACTTTCTACAGTATGCAGGACCTAAAGAGACACATTTGGCAGTAGTTTCCACGCTGCGATGTAGTCTAATAAGGGACCTCTCAAGGTTGGTCTCTGATGGAACTGGAGTGACGAGCTGAATGTTTTGACACAGCTCACTGTTGCCACTGGTCTCTCAAGAGGCATGTGGCCTGTCCCTCGTGAGAGCCAGTGGCAATCTCTCAGCCCTGCGACAGTACTGGGCATGGGACACTGAGAGTGGTGTTCCCTCGATTTATAAGGCCCAGCTACAGACCCTCGCGACCTCCCCTGCTGTTGATGTTGGCGAGGGGCTCTCGTGGCAAAACTCTCTTTCTCCCTATATGAGGAGCGGGTACTCGGGTGAAGCTGCTCCCACCTAGCAGCCTCACGACCTGGAGAGTGGTGAGGGAAGAACCGCTGAAACGCCGCCGCTTGTTTTCGTGCCTCTTGGTGCCTATCGACGACCCTATTGACATCGTCGCTGGACAGGGCCTGTGGCGCAAGTGGGGCGTCCATCAGGCAGACTCTGTCTGTTGACTGGGATACCACCTGCGCTCTCAACGTCTCGGAGTGCACCTTCAGCACATAGCCATAGAGTCATTAGGTCTGAAATCCAAGCAGGCAGGGCTCACAGACAGCGCTTGCAGGTTGCCTATTCGCTTAACTGATGCTAACGCCAGTAGCAGAGCAGTCTTGGGCGTCAGCGCCTTCACTGTAGCTATTTCCAGGGGTTGAAAGGGCACGCCCTTGAGGGCTTCAAGCACAGTGGGCAGATCCCACATGGGGATGGTGCGAGGGTGAGAGGGCCTGAGCCTTCTAGCTCCTCTTAGGAAATGGATAATAAGGTTATCCTTGCCCACTGTTCGGCCTGCTATAAGGTTGTGGTGGGCTGCGACGGCCGCCACGTATGCCTTAAGAGTGGAGGGAGAACGGCCCCTATCCAGCAGGTGTTGCGGAACTGACAGTATCATCGATACTTCACATAATGAGTATTCGCTGCGCTCCGCACACTACCTCGAAAATCAGACTATTTCATGGCATACACATGTCTTGTAGACGGGGCTCTAATGAAATGAGAGTTAAACAACAAAACACCTCAATTGCTTAGGAGTCATGCTTTTCTCTGCATCTCTGTCTGATGACGGCTCACTCAGGGCAGGTCAGAGGTAAGACACCAGTTCAGTCTGTGTGACACGCTGCTGTCAACTATTGTAGGCGCAGCCTCTGCTGGTGTGACACCTCACCGACATGCATTTGAGGATGGCTTGATTTCAGAGGGGGCAACTTATTTTTATTAAATTAAAAGAAAACTACTGTGTGGATCTTTATCATTGTAGGGTGGTTGTGTACACACACTCACAACACACATTTCAGTCCAAACAGCTTGTAAAACTGCATGTGGAACCGGATGACCCCTTTGAAGGTACGTTCACACTGGACGTGAATTGTGCGAATTAATCGCGCTATTCGTGCATAGTTAGATGTGTGAACATTTTGAGTTTACTCGCTTCATTCGCGCATACAATAGACGCAAATCCACGGCATGAGTGGGGCTTCTGCCAGGCGGCTCCTGTCTCTGCATTGGTGGAGGGGAAAACAGCATAACATTCTAAATATTGCCGTTATTGTGCCATGAAATGCAGTTTTAAGAGTATTTCAGGCGAGAAAGTAGTTGTTTAAAACACAAATCTGTGGTTTATTAAAAAAGAGAGCACCTCCGATTTCGGAGCCGTGAGCTCCATGCGAACACCGGGTGCTCAGTGCTCATGTATCCGCTCAGGGCAGCCTTACCGCGGCTAGTAATTCTGACACTTGCCGCTGCCTCCTGATGTCTCTGTAGTGGTTAAACAGGAGGTAAAATTTGTTTTGGGTACATATCATAGGCAAACTCTGGCTCTATTATGTATTTCCCTTTTATTCCTGTTTTTATGGAAGTACAAAGATGTATCATACAGAGATGATGATTTTGTCTTCCATAGTTTCGGAATTCTGCCTCCGCTTGCTAGTAATCACGTCACTACTAGAGCACGCGAATTTTGCGAATTTTCGCCAAAATTCAGATGTTTCAACTTGAACGCAGGATGTCTAATCGCGTCTTTGCATTGACTTAACATGTAAATCACTAGCGCTTGATGCTTCATTTGCGTCCAGTGTGAACGCACCTTAAGGATTGTTATTGCCAACTTAATTTACATTAGTGTGTATTTTACAAACTTTTTTTCTTGGCAGTACTTATGTGTATTTAAATTTTTAACTTAAATAAAACTAAATGAAAAAAAATCTAAAATTTAATAAAAAACATTTTTTCTTCTTTAATTACAGTGGTATACTGATGAACTGCATAGTATAGTAATTTACAGTAAAACAGTAGAGTTTGCAACAGTAGATCAAATACAGTTTGCTAATGTGGCTCTAGATTGCTCCTGCCTGCCTGCTGATCTGCTGAGTTTGTACTGCTGTGTTTGTAGCTCCATAGCTTTGTATTTCTATCTATTTTTAGCTGTTGTTTGTAGTGCTAAATATACAACCT
>JAUMHQ010000041.1:1221816-1233231 GCA_032361165.1 Enteromius paludinosus | reverse complement strand
TAAAGAGCTGTTTATAATAGCTAAAAGATTGGGACTGATTGTGTCTAAAACCTCCCTGAACAAACAACCAGGTAATACATCAGATGGACAAGATGTAAGTTTTATCTGAGAAATTATTTTGAATAATTGAGATGAAGACACCGGCTGAAAGTTTATAAAACTACTAGTTGAGTGTATCAGGTTTTTAGGATCTAAGTCAGAAAAAAAAACTGTGATCTAATATCTTCTATTTTCTGAACAAAAAATCTGAAAACTGTTTACACGTCTCAGCATTCACCTCAGGAACTGAGCAAACAGCAGAATTAAGGACAGAAATTATGGTCTTAAACAGAACTTTAGGCCTATTGGCATTTTTTTTGCAATCATGTTGGAAAAATATTTGGATTTTGCGTCCTTAACAGAAGCTTGGTAGGAGATTAAGGAGTTACAAAAAATCGGTAGGATACCTGAAGTCCATCTTTCTTCCACCTGCGCTCAGACCTCCTACACTCTTGTCTGAGAGTGCAAGTGGATGCATTTAACCAGGGTTGAGGAGTAAGCTTACGTTTTTTGCGCTTAAGTGGAGCAAACATATTTAAGGCATTACAACAGGCAGAGTTACAAGATGAAAGAGAGGCAATTGAACTTGAAATAAACTTGAGTAAGACTCACAAAATTCAACAGCAGTATTAGCATGGAAAATGCGAGAGTAGTGTACAGACTGAGAAAGGGTAGGCTGAACATATGAAATAGCAGGCTCGAAGATAACAGGATAATGATCAGAAATGCCAGCATCAGATATTTCTGAAATATGTACAGAGAAACCACGAGTTAAAACTAGGTCCAGTGTATGGCCTCCATTATGCGTAGGACCTAAAACAAACTGTACAAAATTAAGTGAATCCATAAGGCTCATGAAGTGTTTAACCATAGGTTTAACATGAATGTTTAAGTCCCCCAACACCAATAATCTGTCACAATGAGATACTTGAGTAGACAGAAATTCAGAAAACCCATGAATAAATGTTGAACAGACTTTAGGTGGTCTGTAAACTAACACACAAAGCAAAGGTCCATTTAGATAAATTTTTAGAAGTTGCACCTCAAAACTGAGAAAAGCATCAACAGGCAGAAGTCTACATTTGAAGGAGTTTCTAAAAACAGTGGCTATGCCACCACCATATCCACTCGGCCTGGGAGTGCTTTAGAAGGAGCAGTCAGAGGGGGACAGCTCACCAAAAGACAACATTTCACCATTTTTTACCCAGGTTTCAGTCATAAACAAAAAGTCAAAGGCATTGGAAATAAAGAAATTATTTAAAATAAAAGTTTTATTTGCCAGACCTAGCATTCACTAGAGCCATTTTGACTGATGAGTGAGTAATCCTTGAAGAAGTGGAAATTCCTGATAGAGCACCCGATAAAACCGGTTCCAGATGACGGAGATTCTTAAGGTGCACGGTCCCATTTTCCCAATGCGCTTTTGTATGTCATCGGCGAAAAGAAGACCAAACAGCAGGTATCATAACTCCAGTAGCTGAGATGGTAGAAGCAGTCTTTGTACACTGTCTGCAACGGGAGCCCCGATGTATATAACGGGGCTGGCGAGCAATTCCAAATGCGATACAGTGATCGCGGTGTTCGACGTGCAGTTTTTGACGAATTTTAAAATTCAAAGAGTGCAAGTCCGAAGATTAATAAAATGGCGTATTTTAATTCCACAAGCTGGAAGGCAGTAATGAATCCTGCAGAACTGTGGGGAAAGTTTGTAAAAACAAAAAGCCAACTGCGAGCATCAGAAGGAAAGACATCCTACAGCCGCATATACTCAGCCAGGTTTTTTATAAACACACGTTAGCCAGCACACCAAAGAACTCCACTTAAGAATGCAATTTCTTGGTAGGCAGTCCTTCTTAAGACCACCTCCACCAAGACAAGTGCAACCGATGACCAACAGGCAACAACCAACACCCTGAAAGAAAGTGTTAACTTAGTCACAGAGGACAGTAGAACAGCCGTTTCGTGAAGGTGAAAGCTCGCGTTTGGCAGGTACTGCTTTACTGCAGGTGCTATCCAAGTAAGTTTGTAAAACACATGAAACTGAATAAAACTGAATAGAACTAAATAAAATTGAATAAACTGAATAAAAACTAAATAAAATTAAATAAAACACAGAAAACAAATAAACTACAAAGTTCAAAAACTTACACCGGAGAGCAGCGGCAGTCAGACACGCCAGCGTTCGCTCAAACCGGAAGTCGCCTGGTGCTGAACAGATCCGAACCTCAGTCTACCATCCCCAAACCGATGGCCTCATCGAGAGTTTCAATCAGACACTGAAGCAAATGCACCGATGGGTGGTGTCCGAGGACAAAAAGGACTGGGACCAGCTACTGCCGTACGTCCTGTTAGGCATAAGAGAGGTGCCCCAAGTCTCCACCGGGTTCATCCCCTTCGAGCTGCTCTTTGGACGCCAACCCAGAGGCTTCTTGATGTGGCCAGAGAAGCCTGGGAGCAGCAGCCGGCAGCCTATCGAACCGTGATCGAGCACGTAAAAGAGCAGAGGGAGAAAATCGACCAGGTCATGCCATTAGTCCAGGAACACTTGGTCAAAGCCCAGCAATGCCACTAAAATCGGGTGGCCCAACCACAGGAGTTCCAGCCGGGAGATGCATAATGGCCCTGGTCCTCAAAGCTGCCTGCAAGTTCCTCGCCCAGTGGCAAGGCCCCTACACTCTTGAGGAAAAGGTCCGGCCCGTCAACTATCATGTCAGGCAGCCAGGTTGACGACGCCACGAGCAAATCTACCACATTAACCTCCTGGAAAAATGGATGGGGAACCAGGACCAACTCGCCGCCCTTGCCCTCCAAGAGCCTGCGGTTGTGGATATGGATCCCCACCTCTCCACTGCCCAGTAGACTGAGCAGAGGCACCTGGTCGGTCAGTTCCAGGATGTGTTCTCCAAAACCCACAGCCAGACCTCCATCCTGGACCATGGAATCATCACCCCTCCCAGGGTTATCATCAGGCAGCAGCCCTACCATGTCCCAGAAGCCCGTCGGCAGGCTATAGGAGGAAATTAAAAAGGTGCCCAATCTGGGGGTAATTGAACCATCCCAGAGTCTTGAAGCCGGATGGCATCCTCTGCTTTTGCAATGATTACCGGCGCCTGAACAAAGTCTCAGAGTTCAACAGCTACCCCATGCCCCGGGTGGATGAGCTCCTGGAGCACCTGGGAAGAGCTTGGTACATCACAACGCTTGACGGTCATTGGCAGTAACGGACCCTTCCCTTCGGCCACTACGGGGCTCAAGCAACATTTAAACTGCTCATGGACATCCTCCTCCCACCTGATAAAAACTACGCAATGTCCTACCTGGACGATGTAGTAATCCTCTCGGAGGCATGGGAGAGAACTCTGGGAAAAACACGGATGGCTAGACAACGGGGAGACAAACGTACTTCCAAACATTGACCAGCGACTAATACAAGGACATCCGGGATATTTATACATGTGCAGACAATTAGGAATGGGAGGAGAACATATGAGTAACCAAGACAACACATGAGGTGGGTGGAGATGAGAGTTCATTGATAATTAGTCCATACATGTAACGGAGACACAAAACACACACACTCCACCAGGGCGGAGCGGGCGGTGGAGATGCCCACCTGGGCGATGGAGGAGAAGGAGACTTCCTCCAGGGCGGGGAGGTGGTGAAGGCGCCCACCTGGGCGGAGTCAACAGATGCGACACCCCCCAGTGCGGTTCAGACGGCGGAGATGCCCATCTGGGCTTATCAGGCAACGAGGATGCTCTCCTGAGCTGACCAGACAGTTCGGATGCCCTCTAGCGGGAACGCCCTGCTCCAGGGCGGAGCAGACGGCAGAGAAGCCCACCTGGCTTTACCAGACAGCAAGGATGACCTCCAGGGTCGGCCCTTCTAGACCGAACCGACTGTGACAAAGCCCTCTCAGCCCGTCTAAACAGCGACTCAGAGGCCTCCATGGCCAGCCATCAACGGAATCTCTGGAGATTCTACGAGTGGGATCGACATCTCCGGAGGTTGTGCTGCCACTGGCGGACCCGATGGAATCTCTGAGCCACACACGGGCACCGGCGGCTCGGGCCACCAGACTGGGTCTGGAGGATCTGGCCATTCTATGTTTGGATCAAATACCGGGTCTGGCGGATCTGGCCACCAAGGATCCGGATCACAGACCGGGTCTGGCAGATCTGGCCATTCTGAACCCAAATCGCAACCCAACGTCACGGAACACGGCTTCTCGTACCGTGCAACGGGGGTTAGAACCCATCATTTGCGGGCTAGAAACTGCAAGGACCTTCTGCAGCGCCTCAGGCTGCGTAACAGGGACTGACTTGACAACACACGGCTCCTAGTACCGTGGAATGGGGCTAGAACCCATTATTGGCGGGCTAGGAACCACGAGGACTTTCAACAGCTCTCCTGGCTGTTTGCGGTTTGGGAACTGTGAGGGATTTTGATGGTAATTGCAACCCTAATGATGGGTTAGGCACCGCGAGGGTTTCTGAAGGTGCTGGCAACCCTAATGACGTGTTAGTGTCTGCTGACTCAGCCGCCATCTAGAGCGCAAGTGCAAATATAGCCTCGATTTTCTTCACTGCTTCAGGTTGACAGGTCGCTGGTAGTGGTGGATTCGGAACGTAGGAGTTTGGCACGGGGCGCAAAAACGAAACGGGGCGTTTCAGAGGCGGAACCGCGCCGGATAGCCAGACGAGATGCGGGTAGCTGCTGATAACTTCCGGGGTACCGGCGCAGCGTATGTGCAGGGAAACATGACGGGGAATCCGCTCTTACCGCTGGCTGGTGTGATAAGCTGCTGGATCCTGTTTGGCTGGTCAATCTGTCATGATTGAGAGACGAGAAGGCGTGCGGATCCATTTGCAAGCTTTATTGACAACTCAGATTCAGGACAGATGGGGTCAACAACGGCAATTGGGAGCATAGGAGGCAAAGACAAGAGAATAATCCAGAGAGGGAAGCGCGGGTCGGCAATGGGAAATCCAAAACACAGAGAACTCAGGGAGAAACACGGATGGCTAGAAACATTGACCAGCGACTAATACAAGGACATTCGGGATATTTATACATGTGCAGACAATTAGGAATGGGAGGAGAACATATGAGTAACCAAGACAACACATGAGGTGGGTGGAGACAAGAGTTCATTGATAATTAGTCCATACATGAAACACAGACACAGTTCATGGATGTTCTGTTATTTGTCTACTGCACAGAAGCAACAAGAACAACTAAAATATAGTAAAAACAATTTACAGGCGCAAGTTCGGAAGCTAATTCTTGGGTGGTTCACGCGCGGAACTATACACTATAGACCCACACTGAAGCACAATGTCTGAAGAGCATGAAACAGATGGAAGCTAAGTTGTACTTGTTTTTTCTACATTGCTGAAGGAAAAAAAGGCTAACGCACATTCTGAAGCAGTATAAGGCCAAATGCTTTTCTGTTTTACCACTTGAGAAATCAACGTTTATTATTATTTAGTTTCATTTCAAATTCTAACTGTATATCTTTGTTCTGAAAAGCTCCTTGTTTGTTCTCATGTTCATCAATCCATTTAATTAAACTCAAATAAAACTAAACATTGTTTATTTTCCTTTTTTTTTTTTTTTTATATTTAAAAGGGAAGCAAGTTAAAACAAATAATAGAGTAGCGGGAAAAAGCAGTGAAAATAAAACTACTTTTTTGTTTACCTGCGGGCTTTTGTGGGCAGGAGCAGGACAAAACTTGAATACTGCGGCGGGAGCGGGAAAAAATAATATATATTTTTGCCGGTGTGTTTTGCAGGTCTCTGTGCGCGAGTCGCCATCTTTTCCCACCTCTCTTTTTCGCCTCCATGCTGTCACGTGATGACAACCATGCTTACGCATTTGCAATATATTTTTATGACGGTATAACGTATTAAAACTGATACCATTGCTATTTTTAGATTCTCCGGTATACCGCATTACCACCCTAGCCTAGAATTCATAATTTCATAGTTATCATAAAGGCCCGTTCAAACCAAGCACTATAACTATAAAGATAACAATAACGATAACAATTTTTTGCGGCCACATCAGCTAACGATACCGTCTGTTCATTATAAGCTCAAGCACATCTGCCGTTTAAATTCTTAAGTGTGTGATAGCAGGATTGATTCTGATTGCCGTCAATGTTATATAGTTTATTGGCTGGAAAAAATCGGTCTGAAAATTATTCCAATGATAGCTTTTATCTGTGCCTTTACTGTTATAGTTGTGGAGTGGACACTGCTATTCCTTAACATTTTTACCTATATCTTTATCATAATCTTTATCATTAATGTGCTTAGTGTGAACGGGCCTTAACATGTTCACAAGTGTTAATTTGTACACCACATCACATCACGAGGGCATAATTTGAATTTAACATTTACAAACAAGACAATATGTTTGCTTTGAGGGTCATGAGACAAATATGAAAACTGTTCAGAGCAATAGTCTTATTGCATATTGTCTTATTGCTTATTGAATCTGAGGCAGTAGTGAGGTCATGGAGACAAGTAGACTCCAATCTTAAGCAAACCACAAACAAAATGTAAGAATTTTGTAAATGTAATGTAATCAAAAATATCCCTGTAGATCATTACAGTGAGGTTCAAAGAAGTTCATATAATTCTTCAAATGCTCTGAATTAAAGTAAATGAACAATTTTTATTTGGGCAACACTGAAATGTTAATGGAAATGTGGTAATGTTAGAGCTGTCCTTTCAAAATATGTGTGCACTTTTAATGCATTAATGTCCTTCAAAACAAATTATAATATATATATTTTTTACTCCATGCCGTAGGAAATTCCAAAAATGTATGTCTTAATATTTTTTAATACTGTAATAACCTTTTCAGAGAATACATGTAGACGCCTGAGGCTATACTATTTTGTGAATGAAGCCACTGCATTTTGAGTTTAACAACAACCTTTAGCCAAATCTATGTACAGATTTACTAAAAGTGTTTTGAAGAATCAACCATGCTGACTTGAATCACAAAAAGCAAACATAACTAGATGAAATTTCTTTCTTCATATGTAAAATATTCAGCTGTGTGTACTTTCAATGGATGAACAAAAAGAATAAGAAAATGTTCACTAGTACTACAAAGATGAATAAAAGCCTTTTAGGTCTGAAACACTTTTTTTATATATATATAAATTAACCCTCCAATTCATAATTCGTGTTAATTAAATACCTTTTTCTGCTGTATATATAGTATCTATTAATGCTGATTAATTATTTACACTGTCTTATAATATTTCAATTCAGAAAACAGCAATTCAGAAGTTTTTTAATGAAAGTAATTAAGACGCTTTTTATCTGTCATTTATCAGTAAAAATGAGGATACACATGAAAGTTATGAGAATGGATTGGCTAGTAGTATGATTGTCTGTCCTGTTTTTTGTTTGTTTGTTTGTTTGTTGTATTTGGCACATGTAAATACGGTCAGTTTTTGCTTGCTTACATAATAATAATAATTAAAGTGTGTACATATTGTGACTAGTTTTAAAATGTCAAACAAAATCAAATGAAAACATTATTATTCATGTAACTTAAAAAAAGTTATGTTAACCATTTATCTGCCCTAGTAATAACAAAACAAACAACCACACAAGATATGACATTGACTGACTTCTACATGAATTGCCATGAGCAGACATGGGCAAAGCATGTGTAGGAATCTATTGCAGAGAATACATTATCAAGTATGCGTCTGTATTATTGACAGGATTTAAAAGGGAATTTGTGCACCACTTCAACCATGATGACACACTTACACAGAACTACTATCTAATCAACTCAAGAACCAACATTTCTATGATCAAGTATGTGAAATGAATTTCCCTTGAATATTATTTTTTAGCTGCTCTGCTTAGTGCTGTAACAGAATGAGACTTGGTGTCTTACCTCTGTGTAGTCAAAATCTGAGAGTGGAGCTATACTTTTGATGTACTCAGCTCTGGGCTGATTGGACGGGTTGGCAATTGACACAGGCGGCGTTAAGGTGCTCATTGCAGATACTATCGTCTGGAATATGGAAACAGAGGTGTTAAAGCATGCTAGCAATGTGGGCACTAATCAGAAAACACATTATGCTAGAGATAAAACAATTGTCATTTACAGAAATGACTTACCACAATGGCGTCCTTCACATTTTTCCGGATATCCAATATTTTTTGCTTCTTTTCTCTAAACAGAGAGGGAGAAAATAGGAGGAAACAACTTTTATTAAAGAATGCATGATATCTCGATAGGAATGTCAAAATAATTCTCCATACTTTACAAATATGACTATAGCCTAATATTACTCAAAGTTGTGCCTTATCAACTGGCAAGTTTTGATTATAAGCAGTCGCATGCCTAATGAGCACATATTGTACACAGTGTGACCTCATTTCTGGACGTCCTAATAGCGAACATGAAAATAGCAGCATAACACTCTGATACATAATCAATTCAGTTATTACATATTATTATTATTAACGGTTTTATTCCATAAGATAAGGCCCAGATATGTTGCCTAGGTAAACATCACAAAAACGAGACTTAAATATAGCCTACGGTATGCGCCAGTTGGACAGAGAGAATGTCTGGTTACGCAGTTCAGAATTGATAAAATAGGCTACTGAAAATACTGCACACACCTACAGCCCAAAATGTTGTATAGGTGGTTGGTTAAATTTGAGACTCGAAAATGTCTGCATGCATCTATGATCACGGTAAAGGAGGCCCAAAATGCTACACACCCCTATGATAATCAAAACTAATGTCTAGGTAGGCAGCTCACTGGGTTTAGCCAGAGCCATTGAAACGCACCGGACGCAGAGGCGTACATCTGAACCCCGTCAATATTCTGACATCCAAAACAACAATACCGCATCCATTATAATAAATACATTACGGGCCCAGTATCAGTAAATAAGGCGAAATAAACACACACTCACTCTGCGTTAAAGCCGTTGACGTGCAGGATCCGCATCTGTTTGACTATAGTGCTCTTCCCTGATTCCCCAGCGCCTTTTAAGCATAGAAAAAAAGACACACATAGCTAAAATATTAGTATTTCCATAGCCATGAAGAAACGATCAATCCATCCATGATGATAATGACGATATATCCATATCTCAGTTCGAAACATCTATCTGTTATTAACGTATCGGTTATACATTCCTGTCTTACCTAATAAGAGCAGGCGGTGTGTGGCTTTATACGCCTGTCTCTCTTTCTGTAACTGTTTCTCGATCTTTTTATTCGCCTCTCGTTGCGCCTTCTCGTCGATTCGCTGATCCTCTGTCTTGCTGTTGCCCAAACATCCCATGTTTAAAAGCGCCTTTCTTCTCAAATGCACAGGAAATTATAATATTATCTCAAATATCTTCTGTAATGATGATTTGAAGTGTATCGGACTGATTAATAGGGCGACAAATCCGTGCGCCACGGGAAATATGGTTTCGCTTTGACTCCTTGACACACACAAGCGACAAATTCAGTCGGATCCTCTCGATATATTCATGATCAATGTTTGAAAATCAGACAAGCGGCTGAAGCTCTGATCATCTGCCTCTCTCTTCCCTCTCGCTATTTTGCTGTAATGTGTCTGTGTATGTGTGTCTTTAACTCAGCACTGCCTCTCTCTGCACTTACAGGAAGTGACACTCCACACTCAACCTGCTGATCCCAGGTCAGCCTCTCATATCACCACTTGCATTCGGCTACTGCATTTAAAGCTTATGCAATCACTTCATCATTAAAAAGGCGTCATTCATGAGTTTTTTGTGTGTGTGTGTGTGTGTGTGTGTGTGTGTTTGTTTTTTTACAGAATGTTCTACTCCAGCTACTTCGCAATGCAATATAATACCACCAGGTGATCTTTCTACTTTACTGATAGTAAATAGTAAACATGTAAATGGAACAAGTCATTTTATTTATTTTCTAAAAAGCATTACAAAACCTAATGAACAATGGTAATTGTAACACTTTACTGTACTGTACATTTCTCGGGGAAGATATCAATTTCTGTATTGCCCAGGAATAAGATTCATGTATATAGTCATCTTCAAATAAGCCTTGACCCCAAAAAATGTCTCACAAAATGTTTGGATTACACTAGTGGATTATTTGCCTAGTGTTGGTGGTTTCTGTGGCACATAACCAACCTTTGATTCCAATAAAGAATAAATTAATTACAACTGTGTGGTACTGTAAAATTATCTTTTTCTATTTTCTTCAGTTGTTTCCTCTTTTTCCGGTTTATTTTTTATACTTTTCTGCACTGTGAACTTCACTAGATTTACCATTAGTCGTCACACTCTGCCTCCCATAGAGGTTGATTATGGTTCATTCCTGTTATACTGTGCACTGTAAAAAAAAATAATAATTTTACAGACTTTTCCCGTCATTTTTTAAGTTTTTTCCTGTATTTCTGAAATAGGTGGGAAAAGTGTAAAATTACATGGAATAGACTATAAATATACATATTCTATGTAAAATAACATGGCAAACCTGTAACGTGACAAAACCATATAAGGATTAGCTTTTTTACATGGAAAAAGTATTGCAAATTAATACAAACTTCATCAATATGCTTTTTTTTAACAGGCTTCCTTTTGTAATTATTTTATTTTAATAAAAATGACTTATTTGAATGTCGTATCATACTATAACATTATTCTTTGTTGAGATAAACGGACATTTATGATCACTATGGAGATTTTAAATACTTGAACTAGAGGAATCCAGCGGGGCGGATGGAGACCTCTCTTCTAGGCACTCAGTGCTGCAGAGCGAGAATCACTCCACTCCCAGTAATCTATCATGGATGTCGATCAAAAATAAGCAGGTAAAATGCATATTTTCTTCACAAAATTGGCTTCTGTCATTTGTAACTTTGTTTTAAACACCTTTGTTTAGTTTTGTTATTAATCTTAATCTTGATTGTGTGAGTTTTAAAACTTGAACTCGGACCGTTAGGCCTAATCTTTTTAAATGCTAATGATTTTTACATTTGAGGTCTCCTTTTACGTTAATGATTAATGTCGCTTGACAGTAGTCAAATCGTGCTCCCTATTTAGGTTTCCGTTGCAGTCTTAACGTGGTTAACGTTAACCGCCATTTCTTAGTTTAAGTAACATGAGGGAATTTCCACAGAAGATGATTATAGCGCGATTTATATTTAACGTTAATCAGAGGTAACGAATATGACGTGACGACTGAAATATTCAAAGTAACGTTAGGCTTAGTCTAGAAACAAATGAGAGAAACGTCAGGCTACTCCAAGACCAGGGGTGCGTTTCCCAAAGGCATAGTTAGCCTACTATGGTCGCAAGTTCCGTCGTTACCAGCATAGTTCAAGG
>JAUMHQ010000041.1:1179704-1190544 GCA_032361165.1 Enteromius paludinosus | reverse complement strand
TGAAAAAAGCACAAATATCAGAGCATGTCCAAACATCGCAAGGGCCCCAAAATCACCTCGGACCTCAGACCGTTAAAGCCTGTTCATTCTACTACCTTTGCTGTTTGGGACTTGCCACTTGTTCTGGAGTTTCTTTGTACATCACAGTTTGAACCACTGGAGGTTGTGGATATTAAGTGGCTGTCCTTGAAGTTGTCTTTTCTGTTAGCCATTGCTTCTGCTAAACGTGTTGGTGAGCTTCCTGCTCTGTCAGTGAGTCAATCATGCCTACGCTGGTTACCAGAGGATTCTGGGGTCATTCTTCTGCCTAATCTAGCCTTCCTTCCTAAGGTCTTGTCACCTCAATTTATAAACCAGTCTATTAATCTGACTGCTTTACAATCTGCTCATTCTTCCTCTGATGCAGGTGGGGGGAGGTCTCATCTGCTGTGTCCTGTACGGGCTTTGAAGGTCTATGTGCAGTCTTTTGCTTCTTTAAGACGAACGGATCAGTTATTCGTCTGTTATGGTGAGGTACACAAAAGCAGCCCTTTGTCTAAGCAAAGATTAGCACGCTGGATTGTCGAGGTGATCAAGTTGGCGTATTAGGGCTGTCTCTTCATCCTGTGCCACTTTACGGGGAATTTCTCTGGCAGAGGTCTGTGCAGCTGCTACCTGGTCCTCTCCATGTACGTTTGCACGATTCTACAAGGTCAACGTGGCTGCTTCCCATGATGTGAGTTTTGCAGTCCTTCTGGAGCATCTTTGATGCAGGTGGGGGGCATTCCTCATGACTGTGTTGGTAAGTGTCATCCACTAATGCTAAGCACTGGCTCTGGCGGTCAGTAGGAACGAAACAGAACGCTAGTTACCATACGTAACAACCACAGTTACATACGTAACTAGCGTTTTTTTCAGCAGGGTTTTAAGTCATAACTTTATTAATCTAAATTCAGCACATTTGTGTAAAAAGGAATAAAAAGGTGTCAGAGATTTACTGCCTGTGTTCATTTCTTCTGGAAACTGCAGTGAATAGTCACTTGTTGGTTTTTCGTGTCTCGCTAAAAGTTCATCAAGGTATGTTTATGACATGAGACCAGTTAGGTCAACAAACATTTAAATGACTCCCCATCTTTACATTTAAGCACGGATTTGGAAACATCGCTTTTGGAGCTGTTTCTCTGCTAAGGGTACAGGAAGACTTCACCGCTGTGAGGGTCCGATGGATGGGACCATGTACTGTACTCTCCCTCAGAACAGTGTCTTCCAGCGTGACGATGCAAAACATACTGCCAAGCAACAAAGGAGTGGCTCAAGAAGCAGCACATTATAAGGTAATGGAGTGGCCTTGCCATTTTCCAGACAATAATCCTATAGTTATTCTGTGGAGGGAGTTGAAACTTGGCAAAAGCCAAGAAACCTTAAAGACTTAAAAGGATCACTAAAGAGGTGTGGACCAAAATCCCTCTTGAGATGCGTGCAAACCTGGTGACCAACTACAAGAAACATCTTATCCCTGTGCTTGCCAACAAGGGTTTCTCCACCAAGTACTAAGTCATGTTTTGCTTGGGGATCAAATCATTTTTTATCACTCTCTGAAATGCAAACCAGATTATAATCTTTATATATATATATATATCCATCAAAATAGCTGTGTGCCAAACAATAGCAAGTGTCAAACACTAATTCAATCTTCTGTTCTGCTAAAGCCCACCTAAACCAGCTTCACGGTATAGGCCCCCCCCTTTTTAGTCCATTCACATGTGCAAATTAAAATATACATGAATAATTCAAATGTAAGAGAACTTAAACAGAGACATCTTTTTGATAAAACCTCACAAAAAAGACAGGAAAGGAATGACGTAAAATATTTTATTTTGTTTTGTAAATGTTTCTAAACCTGATTCCACAAACTCCAAAACCCACACATTGTATACTTCAAAAGAGAAAAAAAAGCTTTGCTTTAACATTGGATACTATACAGAACAAAGAAAAGACAAATACTGTTAAATGTCTGAATATTGTACAAGAAGGGAAAAAATATCCAAGAATCAAATTTTATTACAGCCAGTCATTGAGGAATTATGTACAATTGATTTATCAGAAAATTGAAAAAATACATCATGCCATGTATATTACAAGCTCGGGACTGTTACCAACAATTGCAGTCCACATTAGTTGTGCACATGAAAAAACTTCATTTCAAACTGGTCTGCAAAGTGCTACTACCAGGTTTAAATTATTTCATCGAGTGCGTGACATCATACCATGATTTTTTAACTTTCACCAACACCAAAAATAAGTCATCTTTTATTTTTTAAATGTAAACAAGAAAGAAACATACTTTACATTTTATTAAATGTCTACGCATTAAGTTTTCTGAATGTGAAAGGCATTGAACTTCATCTCTGAAATTCTAAAAGTGAGTCTATGCTGTGGAGGGTTAAGTACAGCTAGTGCTCGCTATTGGGAACTATCAAACGCTTTATGGGTGGCTTAAAATGGGGATTCACAGCGCACACTAATCTGATGAACAGAGTTAAGGATTTCACAATCGCCTCAGCACGACGTGCTCATTTTGATTGCGTAAATATAAAAAAAATGGCAAAAAATAGAAGGAAAAAGTTTTTCAAGTGGTCAGATCATTTTAGACAATATTGATTCTACATTCTAAATACAACAAAAATACTCTGAATTTTTTTTATACAGAATCTGTACAATTTTATACAATACATATACTCTCAAAATGATATCTTGACATCCTTCTTAAATACTTTTTTAAATCTTTTTCTTTTTCCGTTTCATTTTGTTGAAAACAAACAAAAGGTCACCCAGACAGCTATGATAAAGTTAAGGTAACATTTGGTCGAGTATTTAAAAATTTGCATTTATAGACGGATATTTACACATCGTATAAAGTAACATGTTCTGACCAATCGGCAGGCTTTCCCAGCAGCTCAACTCTCTGCTTTTCCACATCTTTAAAAAATAGCTTCAATCAATAATAAATACAAAAGCTGTCTCTTATTTTACAGAAATCAAAACAAAGGAAAAAATAAACTGACTCATGGAATCAAGTATTTAAACGGTATCTTTCTGTTTTAGTGCAAGTTAATAATTCCCTTAGCTTTTTCCCTAAGGAAGTCTTCTCAGTACATTCCTTGTTCAGTGGTGTCTACATTTCTGTAACTATATGTGTATATATTTGTGTGTGAGAACATATATATATATACATATATATATATATTTTCTGTTTTACCCAGAGGACCTGCCTCTTTACATCTAAATAAGGCTGTGGCCAGCACTTTCAAGCCTAAGCCAACCTGAAAATCCTGTTTACCACTCGCTCGTCATCTGCCGGAGCGCATCGACTCATCTCTCGTGCAGGAAAAATACATTTTCATTTACATTGTCTTTGCAATTCAGAGTAACCAGTGTGCAGCCTATTTTATTTTAGGTGAAGGTGCTCAATCATACTACTACAAGTCTTCTGCCACTGAACCAAAACAGACCCCAGGAGTCATTTTCATTTGAAACACCAGGCCTTTAAAAGCTCCTACAATCTGCGGTCTACATTATGCCCTAACAGTGTTTTGTTGTTGTTCGTCTGTCATTATACATATATATAAATCCGAATTGAAGTAACTTCCTGGGCCTAAAAAAACAATCAAAAGGAATGCGTGTTTAATTGTTATCTTTCAATTCATCCATTTCCGGCAGTTAACTGCACCACAGTGACAAGGGATTTTATGCTGATCGTCCTCCAGATCAAACTTGTAGTCATAACATAACTGGAAAAAGAAAAGAAAAGAAAAAATTGACCACAACGTTAAATGTCATCCGAGCCACATTTTATATGTAGGACTTGTAGGATAATCTAATATTACCTCTTCGCCTCTCTGGATTCTGCGGTTGGAGCTGATGATGATTTTGTGACCTCTCTCGAAGCTTACAACCTCAGCAATGCAGTTGGGTGCACAGGAGTGGTTGATATACCTGGTGAAAAAAAAGAATGTTAGAAAAAACATTTACTAGTGGACTTAATTTAACTATGGAAGCTTGATTTAGTGAGATGTTGCATTCTGTTGAAAGCGATTTAAAGTCCATTTTCAAGCTACATGAACACTTGCACACACACACACACAAATGTGTTTGGGTTCTTGTGTAAAGTATGTTTTTGCCCTAGTGTCTAAAGCTAACTCTTCTGGAATTAAAATAAAAGGGAAAAAAAAGGTAATTTTCCACCTTGCAGGTCCTCCTGAAATGGTCGCATCAATTACATGCTCACTGTCAATGCGAAACATGTAGACTCCACGATTCTGAAAAAACAAAAAACAAAAATCAATTAACGACACATGCCCAGAACATGCCCTTGTTCTCCATAAATTAATATTACTTTAGATTCAGTTTTATTATAATGCATACCTGTGCCTCGTACATCTTCTCTTTCCTGTTTGCCACCTCATTGCGAATGATGGTACCAATGTATTCAATAACCATGGTGTACTTCTCAATATCCCTAGCAGCGTACAGCCCTAAACCCTAAATTAAAATAATGCAAATCTCAAATTATTACAGCTTCAAGTCAAGACAGAAAAAGGCCACGTGTACACTAGTGTGTTTTGGTTTTTAAATGACAAAACCTATTTTTATTAGTATTTTACTGCTTACTGTATTCAAATGTAACAAGTAGGCACTGCACTATAAACATTTTAAAAGGTAGCATGCTAACAGCAGCAACAATAGCAGCAACAATAATAAAAAAAAAAAAAAATACAAGGAGTTAAGTGCACTGTATTATGGGAACAACATTTCACATAATGTACTTTTGTATGTAGAACATGTTGTCACATCCAATAGCTCAATTGTATAGGTCAAGTATACAGTATAACCTCCATGTGTGTGTATGATAGGAGTATTTATGTTAATATTCATGCTATTCCAAACATTGTCTTTTAAGCTACTAAATCCTATGAGATCATTATTTTCTCTAATACTCTAAGCCATAATGATCGTTCTACCTGTATGCGTGAGCGAGCAAGGTAGACGTTGGACTTCCACTCAGCCTTCATCCGACGGTACTGAGAGGACTTGGAATGGACAAACTGCTTGCTGTATGGGGCAATACCCATCTCAGCCGGGTTCCCAGTGCTCTGCAGGGTCTTGAAAGAGCTACCGCTGGTGAGAGTATGAGGCCTGCATCAGAAAAAATAAGCACATGTGCTTTATTTAAAAACAAGCAAACATGACCGGCTTATATTGGGTCCTATTCAGAACCATTTTTGAGGTCATATTTTAAGACATTAATGAATATACCAACACTGGGGAATAGTATACTTGAGCATTCTACTCTAAAAACAATATTATAATCTTTTCTGATGCGATGCTGAATCTACAGTGCCACAAATTAATCATTAGTCATTTTTAAATGTGAAAGATCGCAACGACATTAAACAAACAAGATGTATACACAAACACGCCAACAGGAACAATGTAGTCTGATTTTACAAACAAATGAGCCGGGTTTTTTTTGATAACCTGTTGGTTTGAATCACTCAAACAACTGTTCTTGATTTCACTAAATTGGATGGCGTTTTGTCCATGTCCAACTAAATAAACCAATTTTCATCGCTTGATGTCCCTTTTTTCATATTAAAATAGATGCTTAATAACTTATTGAGGACCATGTTAACTCACATTAAACCAAGCTCACTGGGTAAACCAGGACATGAATAGATGTTCACTCACAGACCACAGGGAAAGAAGGAAATCCAGTACAAACATGGACGGAAAAGACGATTTAAATTATACAGAATACCTTAACACGAACCTCTTGACATGTGTGCAAGCTTTTGGTTCAGAGCGGGCACATCCAGAAGGGTTGATGGCCAAGGGCAGCTGCATCAGTGGGTTACGGCCATAACGGAACGTGTACTGCTCACACGCTTCAACTCCAGGAAGCTAAAAGCAAAGATTTACAATTACTAAGACACAAATGTTTACAAAAATTTGTGAATAAAGCTCTAAAACGTTTGAGAATTTTAAAGTTCTATGTACACTTGCACTTGTTCAGTGTTCGTGTAAACATAATACAGGAGATATGTCATGTAAACATGAAAGAAGTCATGTGCAAAGATTACTGGGTACTGGAACAGATCTACAAATTAAGATGTAGACATCTGTTCAACAATGAGAATTTAAAAGGTGGTCCGTTTGTGCTTTTAAAAATGTAATTAGCTTTGTCCGCTCAAAATTACTTGTACCACATCTCTTACCAAACCCACAATACATTTCTGACAAGTGCTAAATCAGGACTGCATTTCCTAAAAGCATTGATCTAAGTTGATGTCCATTGATTCCAATAGGTCTACATTTTACTTAAGCTTACGATGCTTTTGGGAAATGCAGCCCTGAGCATTCGTTAGTCAATAACTGCTTTCAAGTATGATTTATAGATTACTACACTTACAGATTCTACAATCCTGGTAACAGCAGATACAGTAAGTCCAAACAGATCCTCCCCCTTCAGGTAAACTGGGAAGAGCTTCAGAGACCCCGTCTCATTCCGTCTCTCAGCAACGGGCTCCAGAACTTTATCCCACACACCTGTACCACAACATGAGGAAATTCTAATACAGTTCCCTTCCAGTAGAATTCAAAACGATAGTGTTTTCTCAAAAAAACGTGATGTCAAAATATGGTCATCTTATCTACAAGCAACAATCTATTCTTACCCCTAAAGTCCTTCACTTTTTTTGTCATACACTTTCACTATTGTTTATACACTAGTAGCTATATCTGTACCAGATACCTCTGGGAAAACAACAGTGTAAATGCCATTAGGTGCTACTACTTACTTTTTGGCGAGGATCCAGTAAGAATCAAGTCCTCGTAACCCTGCTCCACCACTCGGATGATAAACTCAGGTTCGCTGTCTTTCTCATCGATAGAACACACATAGTGGCAACGACGGTTGCCATGACGCATGCTCCAGTAGATCCGGCTGGCTTCGTAGCCCACAGGAAAAATAGCAGACATTGAGTGGAAGGCCTGCATCTGCTGAGGCAGCAGCTGACCGACTGCATGGAACACCAAGCTGCCAACACGGAAGGTGTGCTGCCGATCACCCCTCTGGATGATGCTGGCGATCTGCCGTGCTTCGTCCCTCTGAACGTAGACCCTGCGAAACACTGCAAAGCAGCGGAGCTCATGCTCGCTCCCTGCCAGCCCACATCCTATTAAACTAGCTCCTCTGGGTCTGTGGAGGTGGCACAGCATAGTCTTGTCTTTGAAGAACATGCACTGTGCTTTAAGGGCGCAAGTGAAATGGTACGCATTAGTGCAACGCAAGCGGTGGCAGCCACTTGTGGCGCCTGTTTGCTGACAGTACGCACAGCGCACCGATAGGCCCCTCCTCAGGGCCAGCTCTACGTTTATGAGTGCACCAGCCTGGGTCTCGTAAACTTCAGTAGACCACAGGGCACAGTTTAGGTGAACCCATAAGTCCAGATCAAGGTTTAGCAGACGAGCCGGCCCATCAGTGCGCCCGTCACCTTCTTCGTGACAGAAGCAGCAGCGGCGCAAGTCTCTGGGCATGTGCTCAGGCCTAAGAGACGCCCCTAGTCTTTTCAGTAGTTCATCAACCTCTTCCTCCTCCGGCAGGTGGTAATTACCCTTAGGCACCACAATATGAACACTCCACTTTCTCCAACGTAGAGCCTTAAAGCGCTTTCCTATTAAATACCGAGGGTCATCCCCACCGTTGTGTACCGCTCGTGGTCGAGGCTTTAACTTGACTGTGTACTTTAGTGTATCAGACTTGCTATCTCCTCTGAGTGTCTCGGAAGTAATTGAGGGGAAGGATATTAACGGAGTTGAAGGTGGAGACTGTTTAGGTTGCAGCTGGGCCAAACAGTGCACATCAAGATCTGATATATTGTTATTGTATTGATGAAGCACCTTCGTATGGTTCTGCTTGTCTTCAGATTCAGATGTTGGAGGCAAGTTTGACTGTGAGAACAAGAGACATCAAAGAAAAAAAAAAAGAATTTTGAGCCTGAATTTTTTCTCTTAAAGAAAATAGCACCAGTAGCACTTCAGTTATATATAAAAAAAATTACTGATGAGACCATTTAGCGCTATTAAAGTATCAGGACAATGTTTTAAAATGAACAGTGAAAAATACTTTGTGCACGTTAAATTTAATTTGTAATGATTTGCACTGGTCTCTTGATAATCAATTAAGCATCTATGGTAGATACTAAACAAGAGAGCAGCATATCTCACACTTTCAGCGTAAAAGCACAACATAAGTTGGCGGTTATGGTTTTAGCAGTTGATGACTTTATAGCCTAATTTGTGGTGGTTTCTACTTACCTTGCCATCTACCAATTTATTCTGCATGGCCTTTGAATAGAGAACAAAGCAATTATGGCTGCAGAAGACAAGGGACCCCTCAGCTCCTCCATGGCTCTGCAGAAAGAACATCTGTAAGATCAGGCTGACCCTAGGCAGAAGCTATAAAATGGGGGGGAAACAGGGCATGCCATTTCCCATCTACTGTCACAAAGTATCATTAGATCGAAGTGCCTCACTGGCAAGAGATCAAAGCTTGCATATGTTGGAAACCTTTGTTGATGCCATAAGGAATTAGATTTGCATACTATTAAAAGGAAAGGGTGGAAGACATCAAAGGTGCCTCATGATTTAAATGACCTGAAATGGGCTTAACTGTTTTTGAACTTGGGTATCTCACAAAACGTGCCTTGGTACACACAATCCCTTGGGTAATGTCAGTTAACCCAGTGACTGCAGCAGGGTGGATTTTCACTTCCCACCAGGGACTGGATTAGCATAATTGGAGCGCTATTCTGTGCCTCCTTGAGGGACTTTGAGCGGGTTGAACATTTTCAAGTGCTCTGTGGCCCTCGGCTTCAGCGCTATGTTCAGAGGATGTAGTCTAGACCCACACCAACTGACTGAGCAAACACGAAGCCCTTAGGTAGTGATGTGAGATCTAATGACTCAACGAGGCATCCATGAGAAACTAGAATACATAAGCTATATATGACAGTCATCTAGGATGGGTAATTTGGTAGTATTCATTTTTTGTTTTATACCTGTTTATTTATTGGCAGGTCTTTGGTGGACTTCCGAACGCCATTTCCAAGAACCACCACCCTGCAATTGGAGCACCACTGGGGTTTATGCCCTTGACTGCTTCCACCCAAATGATAGTCTGGTCTGACCAGAAATGAACCTGCAATAAAAAAAAAACATAATCTATAAAACCTATAAAACATGCAGTTAGAATAAAACTTAAGGCTGATTTATACTTCTGCGTCGAAACTATGCCGTAGGTTGTGCGTAGTATGTGCAGGCTCACAGCACATCAATTCTACATGATTGGTCTGCTTGAACCCCTCCCTCTGTATGTACTTGAGTTTTGTGTGTGTTAAGAGCACTGTAATATAGTTTAATGTTACACCTTTTTATTTAAAATAAAACAAAGCAAAGAACAAGTGTCTTTTCATTTATTATACATAGCATAGTTGTCTTTGACAAACAATGTTGATCTACCGTGGAACACATCCTTGTGGAAACTGAAAAAAATCCACCATTTATTGTTTTGTCGTGGTAATGCGGGTTACACCAGTAATATGCCTGTGGAGACTGCAGACTAGCAGCCTGCATGTTTACAGTACCGCATGTCGACGCGGACAACGATGCAGAAGTATAAATGAAAACCAACACAGCTTATGGTGTACATTTCAAGTATTTCAACCAATCCGCAAAACAGCATACAGTATACAACATTGGATCAAAACCTTTCATCAAAGTTTTCCTAAAAACTAAAACCAAAATGTGTTTGTATCTTAGGACAACTTTTTGTGATTTTATTTGATCCACTTTTTGACTACTTGTTTGATCCAATATTGACTACTGCATATCACTCATTTAGCAAATTAATCACAATAAATTGCATTTATAGCTCACTTCTTTTTTTAAAACATGAATGTGTATTTGAAATACCACAGATAACTTAAGAAAACTGCATCCGTCTTGTATGCATACACTCACCCTCCCTGAAGACCTGGTGTGGCAGGGGGGCACCTGGCGGTCTGTGGTACCTTATACCGGGTTGTTGCTGGAACAGGGCAGTTTGAGGAGGTATCTTAAGTCCATTCAACATGTCTATTGAGCTGCGGTGCTCTGGGCCTGGAGAGCGAATCACCTCTAAGTTCCCAGGGATGGGCACAAAAAGCATGTTCGCCAGTGCTGACACAACTCCATGAATGTTCTGGTAAATAAGTAGATGTATGGTCAGAGGTAAAATGTAATCATTCTTGCTTTGAACAAGTCATTACTACTGAGACAGGAAAATATAACCACAGACACTCACTTGTGCTGCAACTGGGTTCAGGGTAACAGATACAGATACAAGGTCAGTTTGTGAGCATGTAGAGAGCTGTTCAAATTGCGATGCAAAGAAACTGCTTGGTGGCTCTGTCTTGACTTCCCACTGTCTGGCCTCAGAACCTACAGGCAAAACAAGTTGCACATACCCATATTAAATTCCATTTAAGTTTTAAAAATAACATTTTACTGTATTGAATATTTAACAATTATGCTGATATACAAAACAACAGTGTTGGGGCTAGTTACTCAAAAAAGTAATATATTACATATTACATATTACTCTCAAAAATAGTAGGGCCCTACATTACTTTATTACTCCCTGGAGAAAGTAACTAGTTACATTATTAGTAATATTACTAGTTACATTATTTTTTTTTAATTACTCTATAATTGCCTGAGATGCATCAGATGGAGGGAGAACATACAAAGGAGGAGTGTTCTT
>JAUMHQ010000041.1:1164873-1175612 GCA_032361165.1 Enteromius paludinosus | reverse complement strand
CACCATTTTAGAGAGCATGCAGATACGTTAAGTTCAAATCAAAGCGTTAACGAAAAAATGGCGTATCCATGTACATTTGTTGTTTTTTATGTATGTGATACTCTCCAAAATGGTGCTATAAGATGAAGTGGAGGAGACAAATTGTTGAATAAGGTCATTATTTCAGTTCTTTTTCTTTATTGCGCACAAAAAGTATTCTCGTAGCTTCGTAAAACTGTGGTTGAACCACTGATGTCACATGGATTATTTTAATGATGTTGAACGGTGTAGGGGATCCTTGCTGTCTATGGGGTAGTCGAAGAGCTCTCAGAACGCATCAAAAATATCCTTATTTATGTGTGTATTTATGTACTATGAGTGAGTAATTAATGACAGTTTTCATTTTTGGGTCCCTTTTTTTCCTCATTCATTCAAATTTGCTATTTCATCCAGCTCACATAAAAATCCACACATTGTTCTCTAATAGCAAATACTGTAATTGCTTGACTGATTTAATTGAAAATGCTTCTGTTGTTTAGGTGAAATAATTACCTGAATCCACATATAACCTAGGTGGAAAACTTTCTGGAAGGCACCAAAACCCGTTGCATCTGTGTTTGTGATACAAACCCATCCATCCATCCCAAGACCTGACCCTCTGAGGTTCAGCCCAGCTCCCTGAACACTACACTGACTTACAGATCACATTTCAGGCCAGGCTTCTGCCAACTCGCCCTGCTTCTGAAGGTGTCACGTTGCGTTTGCATCGAGGCTGAAGCTCTGGCCCAATTCCCACTTCCTCCCAGGTAATTACCTCACTGTAGCCAAGCAGCACTACTCAGACAGGAGACGTCAACTTCATTTAGAGAGATTGCCTAAGGAAGCCTGGCGCACTCCGTCGCCTTTACAGTCTGAGTCTAATTTGTGCAGAAATGAATTATGGAGAGGGAAAAAATAGACGAGGGTTAAGGAAGGCACTCCTCTAAATCTGCTCGAGTGCAGCCACAGAGAAGAACAGCAATTCTGACGAGATAGTGCTGCAACGGGAAGGATGCAATTCTGGTGTCTCATGCACATGCATTTGTATATGTGCAGAGCTTTTTTTTTTTTTATATGAACATGCTATCATATGAAGTATTAATTATATTAATGTATAACCTGTGCATGGAAATGTGCAATTGATGACAATATAAAACAGTAAAACAAAGCCTTAACCTTTGTTTATGCTTTTTATGTGGCTAAAAACAGTCTCATGTGCTATTTTTTATTGTAAATATCCAGTATTTAATAATGCGGGATTAAGCCTGTGTTTTTGTCTATGAAACCTTCAGTGAATTATGAGAGGACTGGTCACTGGATAAACCTGGTCGGAAGTTTTTGTTTTTCCATAGTAACAAGCACTGATGAATGTACATTATTATAATACATGTTCAATGCATCCCTGATCCCAAATATCAGTAAGGTTTTTATATGGACATACAGTGGGGCAAAGTATTTAGTCAGCCACCAATTGTGCAAGTTCTCCCACTTAGAAAGACGAGAGCCCTGTAATTTTCATCATAGGTATACCTCAACTATGAGAGACAAAATAAGAAAAAACAAATCCAGAAAATCAAATTGTAGGATTTTTAATGAATTAATTGGTAAATTCCTCAGTAAAATAAGTATTTGGTCACCTACAAACAAGCAAGATTTCTGGCTCTCAAAGACCTGTAACAACATTAAGAGGCTTCTCTGTCCTCCACTCATTATTGTTATCAATATTAAAAACACCTAACCAAATAGCTGTCAAAGAACACCAGAAACAAAGTTGTAGACCTGCACCAGCCTGCGAAGACTGAATCTGCAATAGGTTAGCAGGTTGGTGTGAAGAAATCTACTGCGGGAGCAATTATTAGAAAATGGAAGACATACAAGACCACTGATAATTTCCCTCGACCTGGGACTCCACGCAAGATCTCACCCCGTGGAGTCAAAATGATCACAAGAACTGTGAGCAAAAATCCTAGGACCTCAAGGGGGGACTTAGTGAATGACCTGCGAGTATTTGTATGATCCAGAAGAGGATTGGGAGAATGTCATATGGTCAGACTAAACCAAAATACAACTTTTTGGTAAAAACTCAACTTGTCGTGTTTGAAGGTGAAAGAATGCTAAGTCCAAAGAACACCATACCTTTAGTGAAGCATGAGGGTGGAAACATGCTTTGGTGCTGTTTTTCTGCAAAGGGACCAGGACGACTGATTCGTGTAAACGAAAGAATGAATGGAGCCATGTATCGTGAGATTTTGAGTGGATTTTTTTCCCCCTCATTTAGTCTCTCATACTGTAGTTGAGGTATACCTATGATGAAAATTACAGGCCTCTCTCATCTTTTTAAGAGGGAGAACTTGCACACTTTTTTTTTTGCCCCACTGTATAATATGCATCAAATAAAAGCCTTTAAGGTAGTGTGTTGTATCTAATTTTTTTTTTTTTTTTTAGAATCTCATGCAAGAGCATTATGTTTTTGAGACTGTATGTCAAGTTAAAAATAGTTACAAATAAAAATACATAAAATGTCAGAAGCATGACGAGTTGTATATGACCCTGGACCACAAAATTGGAGTACATTTGTAACAAAAGTCCAAAATACATTGCATTGGTCAAAATGATTGATTTTGCTTTTATG
Source organism: Enteromius paludinosus (assembly GCA_032361165.1). Lineage (NCBI taxonomy): Eukaryota > Metazoa > Chordata > Actinopteri > Cypriniformes > Cyprinidae > Enteromius > Enteromius paludinosus. The sequence goes on along the minus strand of JAUMHQ010000041.1, from coordinate 1,172,962 downwards.
CCAAAAATCATTAGGACAGTAAGTAAAGATAAGGTTTCATGAAGATATTTTATAAATGTCCTATTGTAAAAATATTTTAAAAAACATAATTGTTGATATGCATTGCTAAGAACAATTTAAAATGTGATTTTCTCAGTATTTAGATTTGTTTGCACCCTTGAATTCCAGATTTTCAAAAAAAAAATGTCAAGTCAAGTCACTTTTATTTATATAGCGCTTTTAACAATACAGATTGTAGCAAAGCAATGAACATTATCAAATAGAAGAACAGAATGTGTCTCAAATATTGTCCAATCCTAACAAACTATATATATAATGTAAGGCTAATTTATTCACCTTTCAGATGATGCATAAATCTCAATAAAATTCGACACCTTTATGACTGTTTTTTTGGCCCAGGGTCACGTGAACAAGTTAATTATCATAATAACAAGGCCTGAACACTAGTAACATACATTTTTGAGCAACAACCACCACAGAGTCATACTCACTTTTCACCCATAATACCATTTTTGAGTTTATATTCTAGACTAAACCAGCTGATGCTTTATGACCCACATCCACCTTAAAAACCCCTTCAGACCCCAAACCCTTCAACACCCTCCCCTCATTTACCAATCTCATGGTCCAGATGGGCAGCCCGTGCATCGGCCTGGTCTTAGGGCTGTCCCAGGCATCCGAGCGCTCTGGAGACCAGGAGGGCGAGCTCATTGCACTACGGTTACTCCATGCACCCTGAGGTAAAGCGGCGGAGAAGAGACGGAGGGGGAGGGCATATTGGTGATGAGGGAAAGATGAGGGGTGACAAAATGCAGCAACATAAATGTGAAGCCAGCAACAAGAACACAGCATGTAAAATGAACGCAATACTTCTACACAAATGCATCATATCAAGCCTATACAGTGATATATTAAGTTTGGGACAAACTCCTGCAACATGACAGAATAGTACGATATTAAATTTAAATTCAATTAAAGAAAAGAAATTGTGAGTGTTTGCTTTGAGCGAGTTTCAATTTGAAGAGAACTTTGCTAAATTCCTTTACAAATAGAGAAAAACATGAGGATCCACATTATAAGGTGTCATTATGCCTCCATGGAAACAACCTTGTTTATTTGTTTGCATTCAACAACAGTGATCGTGTCAGCATGACAACAAGCAGCTCTTTGAGGTAAACAGTGAATTTCATAAAGCACAAAGCGTCATGGGGAGCATTTAGCCTGTTTAACGAGCTAATGAGGTTAGTCAGTGTAATTACAATGCATAACACAATCACCGCAAGGCCTTTTTTGTTTTACAAAATGAAAATTATTTCTAAATTATAAATAATAAATACCAGCCGCGGGTTGTTGCTTTTTTTGTCCTGTCATGTATTGTTTTGTCCCAAACCACTACTTTAAATGCATGTCTGAGATCCAATGCAACTTCATGTCTTTGGACAACAGTGTCATATATGCTATTGTTTACCTGACAAAATAATATTGTCCCATAATATTGCAAAAATATAAAATAGCCTTAAAAACTGGCCAACGAAGACACATTTTTCCATAATTTCCATAATTTTTTTATTATTTTCTGTGGTAGTCAACAAAATACTGATGTAGATAGAGCATAACTTGCATTGAACTCAGTACACTGCTTCCTAATAAAACAAAGGTACTTAAACAAATGACCATTCCTTAGACACAAGACACAAGAATTGTTATAACAGAATAAAAAAAGGAGGAAAGAAAGAAAGAAAGACAAGAATAACTCATGTATAAAACATTAAAGTATGAGTGGAGGGAGGCAACTGAGAAACAAGTATTATCATGCCAACAAGCCTGTGAATAAAGACATAAAAATAATAATAATAATAATAAAATCTTAGTAGTAATGACAATCAGAAAAAATCATGGTGTTGGTATTGGTGATTTCTTAAATTGCTTATTGACAGCCATGCATTGTTAGCTCGGTAAAAGTGTGCTGAGGAAAAAACAAGTCTTCATACTGAACTTCCAGCCCTGAGTCTTTTCGAAATAAACAAATACAGCACAAATGTAAAATAAATGGAGAGGTGAACACTTTAAGCTTCTATGGTAGGTGCCCAAGAGACACTTTACCAAGACATATGCGCTAATATGAAATCTTTTTCAGCCAAGAGATACACATTTCCAAATAAAAACTCAAGCTAATCCCTATAGGACTCGGAAACTTCTACAAAATTCAGAGCGTAAGGCATCCCTGATCATCTCTGAAGAGAATCAGCGGGAGTTACTTCAAGAAAACGATGAAACGCTAGAAGCTCATTTGCACAACAAAACAAAATCTTGCTCTCTCATACGCACACACAGAGTAACACAGGGGTGTGCACATACTCATGAACGCACTTTTACACACCAAACCGGAAATCTTCGTTGGAGCCAATGACAGCTGCCCACCCTTCAAATTACACTGTGCCCAGATGGCAAATTCTCCAGAGAAAAGCGACCAGAGCTACAGAAAATAGCATATAGAGCCACACATACACTCTTCTCGTCATTTGATTTCACAAAAATAAAGTATATCTAAACGCAAAAGCTTAGGTGTCTAAGTATTTTTAGCCAACTATCTGAAAATCGTTTTGTCATAAGCTAATTGTTTGGTACACAAACAAAAAAATAACAATATAACATAAGATATTTTAAATATCAATATGAATCAAGTGATTCAATCCACTTTTTCTTTTTTTGGAAAGAGATGCAATCTATTTCTATGAAAAAAAGAAGATTTCAATTAGGCTTTCATTAACATATACATACTTATTATGATATATATATATATATATATATAAACACACAGTTCAAACAGAGTAAACCCAAAAGCTCAAACTTACAAGACACGCAAGAAACAAACCTTGTTGGTTTTTGCGGAGACTCAAACATGCTAGTTTCAGCCACAACAAATAAAGCTGTGAAAAAAAAATAGACTATATATCGGGCCTAAGCCCCAATGGGAGCTTTGGTATGATGTGCCAATCAGATCAATCATACTGAAAGCATTCCCAAAGTGAAAAGCCAAGGTTTGCATCAGCAAGACGGCAATGATCCCACTCTAATCTTTGTTTCGAAGAATGCTTAGATTAATTGTACTTTGAAGTTTACTCTACTGGGCACAAAGACACTGCAATGCCAGGATTCATTTAGATTTATGACAAGTTAGAAGGCCCTAAAAAGGAGTTCTTAGTATCCTCCCTGCTCCAGAGCTCAAAGGGGAAATGGGTTTGTGCTGTGCTTTCCAGCTCAGTGAGCAGTTATCCGAATTACACACCTCCAAAAAGACTCCTTTATGTTCCACTAGTATAAACCCCTGGCTCTGGAGCCAACTCCCAGCCCCCTCTCTCCCGGGATACTGTGAGTGATGTATTTGAGAAGGGCAGTGGGGGGATTGGGAGGCAGGAGAGAGAGCGGGAAAAAGAATGAGTGAGCGAAGCAGAGACTGAGCCAGAGAGAGCACAGTAAGAGCCTTTCCATGTTAATTAATACACGCTACGCTCTGGCACTAATCAATGTGATGAAGGAACATGGAGAGCAAAGGAGTAATTACTGTGTGGCTGAAAACTGTGGATCATAGACAGAATCAGTGTCCTAAAGAGACCAAGAAAAAAAAAACCCAAAAAAAGAGAGCCAAGCAGCAAGAAAGCAAGACCAAAAATCAGGAGATTTACCTGCTTTACCCTTGGCCTTCCTGGAGAGAACTTCCGCTTTGAGATGGCTGGCTTTCCCATGCCTATCTTGGGTGTAAGAGGGAAGAAGGTGGTGTTAGAAACACTGGGGCTGTATCCAGCCAGATTCAAGCCATGGGTAGGCGTCTGGCTTTGAGACGTCTCTCTCGGTGAGGCTTCAGTGGACAAAGGGGACTGTGTCAACTTGGTTGAGCCCTCGGAAGACAGTCCTGGGGAATGCTTCAAGACGAGGCTCTTGTCCTCAATGGGAGAGCTGAAACTGAAGAAACTGTGGTCGCTGACAGGTGTAGTGTTCATATCCACAGTAGGACTGCACTCTGCAACCAGTGGGACACTATCAGGCTCAGGTAAAATACAAGTGACCTCAGGATCTGCCACCTTCTCCTCTTCGTGCTCTTGTTTGTCTTGCTTCTGTCCCTGCTCATTTTCCTCAACAACACTCTCAGATTCTGGGACATCTGTCATACTTTTATCCTTCATACTGGAGGGGTCTGAGGGACAGACATCCATGGGTTCTTCCTCTTGTGCTCGAGAGTGTTTGGGGGAAGTTTCTTTGGTTGGCAAAGCAGGAAGAGCTTTTGAAACGTCTGCTTCAGGTTCATCCTCTGTAGTATCAGGCAGCTTATCCTCCGTTTCCTTTCCCATTTCCAAAGCACCAATTAAACTGTGCTCAGGGTTATGGTCTTCAGTAGTGGACAAGGCCTGAAAGGAGAGGGGGGGTACACCCACTAAAGTGGCAGTGCAAGGAGGAGGCTCGGAACCCTCTGTCAGAGTGACAGTAACCTGGATCTCCTGGGCAGGTTCAGCAGCTGTGCAAGAAAACAAACAAACACTAAAGTGTCTGTGGCTAAAAAACACTTTACTGCATGGACATGATGATCTGACTAATAGAAAAACTTACATGACAGGAACTCTTCTGGCACTGTAGGAAGTGGACTAGTACTGGCCTCTGGCTCTAAAGCCACTTCCTCCTCAGCCTCATTTACTTCCTCAGCAGCCATGAAGACATCTGGATGGGAAAGGGAAGTGTTGAGTTGCACAAAGAAAATAAATGACTAGCTATTTACTATGCTGAACATGCATGAAGATCAATGAAATTAAATTATTTAGTTTTTCTACTTAATTTATAAAAATAATTAGTGACATGAACATGTTTGGTTGGAAAAATCTTTGAATTATATTTTCTTATAAACAATGTGTACATTCACAGAGTCAGAGTCATTAAAGTAAAACTTTTGTTGAAAATTGTCTTTATCTTGGACACTTGTCATTGACTCACTGTTTCCCTGAATTAAAATAAATTGCTTGTGTTTGGTTGACAGAACTCCAATTATCTTTGCTCAAACTGCATCACAACATGCATCAAAGAATCTGACACACAGAGCACTGGACCAACAGTTAGTAAACTGCTCGAAATAATGAAACAGCAGGTCTCTCTATTACAGCTATATTCAAAGTGATCACTCACATGAGATTTTTACTGCTTTGCTTTAACAGAACAACTATTTTGCAATCCTAAATTGCAATTAAATGCACAATTCATCGTTTGTTCTCAATCAACATGGCATGACTGGTCAGAGAATGAACGGAGCAACTCAAACAGTGTTCTATTTGCCCCCTCCTCCTCCATACATTTACACTTCCCTCACTCTGAACAGGGAACAGGAATACAACGTCGCTCGCGTCCGGTGTACACACGGTGTTACATTCGCAGGATTTTAAACTTCGAAGAACACATTTACGCAACAACAAACTAAACTGATAGGCTGTAGGTTGGATATATATGATCATGGATTGCTGTACTATTATAACTGTAATAGGTGTTGATGTGTAAATGATAATGGCTGTGATTTTGCAGATATTACAATTTCGCAATAAATCCTTTTCATAACTTAGCTTTAGTTAATTGCCTGGGGAGGAGCTTAAAGTGAATGATTTAAAATTGTATTTCATAGCATATCAAGAGCAGAAAAATCCTATCTTGTATGACCACCTTAAATACGTTTGCAATGTAAACCCTACATATCATGCCAATAAAACATTATTAATCTAACCTGAATCTAACCAGGTGAATTACAAACAGTGCAGAGCCGTTAAAGACCTATGATAGAGCAGGCATCATTCAGAGAGCTGAAGAGAAGTCAGGTTGGTTGCAGTGTCCTGATGACATCTCTACACTTAAAATCCACTACCAGCACAGGGAAGATGAACGTCTCAACGGTTTAGAGCTCCTAGCTATTTTTAGCCCAGGCCGACAAGTCACGGTCTAGAGAATATCTTCCCCTCCCCCAGACTGCTGCGCTACAAAGAACGCTACAACAAATACTTGTATCTACACATACCTATATAGATGCACACATACATGTACATCACCTTGTCTTCTGGTGATAGTGTGTTTCTGTGACATACTGTATTGTCCAATCACTTGCAAAAAGTGTACACCTCAACAGACTTTTCCCCAGCAAGCCACTTGATTTGATGCATCATACTATACTTATTTTTTTTAAAAACTGAATTGTTAAAATTAGCGCTTTGATAATTTGACATTTGTACAGTTAAATTACATAAATGTAACAACTGCACTCTCAGTTACAGATTTGCATTATGATAATTGCAGAAACATATTTAAAGATGATAATATCGCAATTTCCACAGAAATAATATTAAAAAGTTAAATTTTTAATTGTATTTATTTTTGAGTTTTTCCTCACACTTAAAACAAAAGAGAAGAATTTCACCGACCTTTTGAAGACTGGTGTTTTTTTATTTATTTTACAGAACCCCAAAAAACTCCCATTGGCATGCTAACATTTCTCAGGTGCAGGCATAGGGTTTCACTTTCATCTGTCATCTCTGACAAGATTTTGTAGAGCTGTATCTGCACACTGTTCATTTTTTTCCTGCCATTTTCTGATGGGTGGCTCCCAGCATTAAGGCGCACTTCTTGGACTGTCAACCAAGACAGTAACAGGCGCTGGATTATATTTATAATATTATTATATGTATTGTAATACATTTTTAAATATACTGAAAAGAGATGCTCTGCCAACAAAAGATGCCACGTTCATTAGAAAAGGCATCACATATTTTAAAATATTTAAAGATATCTTCAAGTGTGAGTGTTACTTCTAATTGAGACTTAACAACACACAAAATGGGACATTTTTTAAAAAGCTACTATATATTGTGGCCCTCAAAAAAAGTGCATTTCACCACTGGGAAAGGTTCAAGACTAGTTGAGCTGCCCAGTAAAGACAGCATGTAAACAAGCCTCGGGGTACCTCAGTGGACATGCAGAGTTCAAACAAGAGGAAAGGCCGCTGAGGTCACGAGGCATTGATGCGCAATGACTACAGTCTGACTGGACCGACAAGGAAGAAGAGGAGATTAAAACAGGATAGGATACCAACGTATTCGTACTCCAAGGAGCAAGTCTGCTGTCTGGCTGATTCTGCACACCGACCCTGGCTTTCAAACACCTATTATTGCTGATCGGGTACGCCTCGGGGGCTGCAAACTCCCATAAGCCCTCGCACTGACTTCACTCATCAATACTCACCTGACAGTGTCACCTGGCAGCATTGCACACTGCCTGAGAGCAAAGCAGATGAACCTAAAGGATTTACCATTCCCAGTGTGGGTATGACATCAGACGGGCTCTAGCCTCCAGCCTAAAAGATTAACACTTCATAGCATCATGAAAGAAGCAGATCTCAAAGCAGCTATGCAGCAGCTACAATCAGCCATCTGTGCTCAGGTGATTGAGTTGTTGTGCACTGGGTCATGTGAGTAAGCGTGACTGTGGTTCTTTTCAGCCGTGTCAGGATGAATCACTGATGGCATCACGCATCTATGGCAACAAAAAGACTTTAGATTGGTGGTGGAGTCAAATTACTGCAACGTTGGGAAAAGACTCCCTCTAACATGTGGTCATGAGACTAAAAAGGTTCTATAATTACCTACCAGTAATGCACAAAAGACGTCAAAAGTACTGTTACTTCACTGTCAAAACAACACTAGTGTCTACAACAACACTTCTTTTTACTAGTCAACCAGACATTCAAAGTACCCAATCAGTAGATGGATTAATGTTTACCTCAAGTTAATAAAGCATCATCAATTGTTTCTGGAAATTACTGTGCCGAGTCTGTCCAGCTGCCAAATTCATGCATATTAAATTGTTATGTGTGACTCAATGCAGGGCTCAACTCTAACTTTTTGCACTGGTGCGCATTTTTTTCTTAGGATAATAGTAGGGCTGCACGATTTGGGAAAAATGTTGCATTGCGATTATTAAGGTCAAAATTTCGATTTGCGATACGATATATAAGTGGTTTGACTCAACTTGCTTGTTATCAAGGAAAATGCACACACAGATTACTAAT
>JAUMHQ010000041.1:1151366-1164773 GCA_032361165.1 Enteromius paludinosus | reverse complement strand
GAGAAGAACGCTGGAAAATACGACAGAAAGATGCTTGTGTATAGCCTCCTGCAGTACAAGCTGCCAGTATGAAAGCACAATTGGCACGCACTCTCCTGCTTTGCATATGCGCCGCTTCTGCACTGTTTATGCGTGCAGAAACCGTGCAGTTACAGAAACACTGGGGGAGCTTGCTCTGTTTTTTATTTACGTGAAACGGCAGCGGAAGTGACGTCAAACAGCATCGCATAGAGCACCTTTAATAGTAAGCAGTAAGCAATGCAAGACTAATTGCTCTCTGCTTTATTGCAAAAAACAAAACAAAACCAAAAAAACTTTGCCAAACTCACATTTAAGCAACATTGCAAATCAGCAATACCATCTGATATATGAAAAAAAAAGAATAAACGGCTACTAATGCATCTGTTCATACTGACAACCATCCGCATTTCACCAGTGCAACACATTCTTTTGTAAGGAGAGATGGTTAATCCCCTTTTCTATAGAACTGTGAAGAAACCTGGCAAACCCATAGAATCTGCATGTTTTGGTCACTTCCCTAGATCTTCTGCTTTTGTCTAAAACTTGAACAAATAACAAAATGAATGAATTCAGAACAGTCTCTCATTTCTGTGCTCTTGAATTTGGTAGTGCTTTTGTACTTCCAAATGTATCTTGTCCATGACAAAAACACTCCACAACTCAATCCAGCATCTTGAAAAGCCGAGTGGTGTGAACATGTTCAAACCACCTATCAATTATAATATCCACGAAAAGTTGAAATAAGATGCTTGTTTATGAAGGGGTTAAAGCTGGTCAGCGACAGCATTTTTTCTTGTTCTGTCTTTTTACCATTCTCTTTGTTTTTGTTCTTTATTTTAGAGTTTACAAGAATACTTATCTTTTTTAAATTATAACCATCAATGTTTATTTCCCTGAAGTATTTACTATTATTTTTTTATATAACAATTCTTTTCAAATTACTTTGTTCGAGTCTGTGCTGTGGTATTAATTGAAACTGACAACTGTGAAATTCCACTAGAAATGAAAAACTATGACAATTCTGGTGTCGTGACAACCCTAGTATGTACGCGTGCATGTGTGCACTCAGTGTGTGTTTATCAGGAAGTGGGGGTGTGGTAGGGTTGGTTAACAGGTGGGCGTCTCTGTCTTGATTAGAGCTGTCTCTCTTGGGGGCCCAACAATGGGATGATTGCTTCCTCTAGCTGCTGGCAGTGGCCCAGTGCATTGCTGATGGCATGACTGGCTTTACAAAGAGCCCTTACAGCCGGGTCTGATTGTATCCTTTTCTGCCAACCACATGCCAACATATATCAACACCCCACCGCAGGCCCACAGGAAGAAAAAAATCACTGGTAATAAGGTGCAGTTGTAACCACCGCAAAGGCACATGGGAAATTTGTCTCTTAGCCATCCGGCTACAGGAAGAGTCCATTCTTATTACAATTCCTAATAAAGGGCCCAAAGAAAATAAGATTTGCTTTTAGCTTACAGCGTGTCGATGATAGGTCACCAGCTGGGACTGAGCACAGGAAGCTCACAGGTGATTTGTTTCTTTCTTTGGTTGCAGTTTTTAGAGAGATAAAGTGTGCAACAAAAAGAAAAAAAAAAATGTCTTACTCATTTCTCCTTGGCAGACTCAAAAACTGGTCTACATGAAATGGCATCTGCAAAATGATTCATTTAAAATATGATTTTTTTTCTCAGTTGAAACAGAATGAGAAAAAGTGATGTGACAAAATGAGAGGTAAATAAAAAAATAAAAAAAAGTAAACTCTAGGTAAACAGAGTCATTTTAATTTTATGACTTAACACTGTACTAGAGAGGGAGAATGTGTACATGATTCAAAAAATATAAACGCTCATTTAAGGCATATTTTAGAAGATGCATTAAGAAGTGGTGGCAGTGTTTCTCAACCTGCTCACACGCTCAGGTCTCAGGCTGAACTGTCAAACACACTGTAATTACAATCAGTGACAGCAGAGAGGCTCATGTCTAACAGTGTCTGTAACAGTCATGAAGAGTGCTTAACATCACAAGAACCGGCCTGCAGGAGCTTACAAGTGACACACACAGAACCGCACAGCAAAATAAACTAAGCTACACACTCCTTACACAGAGAGTTGGTTTTTAAACTTTTGTCCTCTTAAATATAGCTCTTTCATAGCAGAACTGACTTGTAATTTGTAAAAGAAATTAAAATACATAATAATAATAAAGGAAAAAAAAAATCTCTAGACTTTTGCTTAATAACAAACAAGTGCACTAAGTACAGACACAAACGTGATCCGATAAATCATTTCAAGAAAAATATACACAACTACACATTGTATACTGTTTAAATATTTTCATTCCCTTGAGATAAATCTTTAGCTTTTAGTCATTTTTATTTTATACATTTTTTATTAATATTTTATTTGATCTATATTAATAATAAGTAACAGAGGCTGACTGATGACTGAAAATACATTTGTATTGAAACCTGATACTGTGCACGCTGCCTTGAGAGAGCACAATGCGGACTGCGCTGACATTTGCACATTTAAAACACAGACAACGAAAATGTATCTATACAATACACTCTAGTACATGTTTTCATGTCAATATAAAAGTAATTAATTTGTTGACTGGATGCTGCATTGGGAGAAAGAACAGCAGTATGTTTGCCGACAAAGCTGAGAGGACGCTAACATTAGCAGCAATTAATGTGGAAAAACATACATGCTAGTCCGACCCAAGTGTTTCATGTCATGATATGTAACATAAATTTGACCTGAGCTTGACTGCTATTTGTCAGAGCCTGTCATTGAAAAAAGTGACATGCCTTTAAAGTGGTGGCAGAAAAATGAAATACATTTTCCACTGATTCATGCAACCACATCCAGAACTCTGCAACGCCACTGACTGTATGGATAACAACCCAAGCAAATGAGTATCATGTGCTGGCAGACGTGTACTCACCCTCGACTGGCTCTGGGTCAGTGAACAAAGCCTCCTGGCTGCTGACGGGCTGATTGTGCCTCTCTTCATCTACCTGCTTACACACTCTGCAGGTGTACCCATCTTGCAGCTGGGTGTCAGGGTCAGCCCTTTCCTGCTTCTCACAGTCCACATGAACCCATCTGCTAGAGAAACAAATAACCATCTGTAATGAACATCAACCACTTTTACCTAATGCTAACTGTTAACCTGTGAAATAGAGGAATTTCCATTGTTAATACAAATGAAAGCTCTATGTTCAGCACCTAAAGCAGAAATGGTAAAAAAAAAAAAAATCTTGCATTGTTTTCCATTAATAACCTAGACTCTGACAAAGTCTATAGTATATGCAAGACATGTCACTTGTATAGTTTTGAATGGGGAAAAATGCAACGCTCAATAGGGCTGCTCTTTCGCATGAAGCCCCGCCTTCTGAGGAAACGAGTTAATCGCTAGCTGGAAAAGTCAGAGCATCACTGCATCCCTGCAGCTGCCGTTAGCAGTCACAGTTGCTATAGAAACAGTCAACGCTCTGAGACAGGTGCTTAGGACTGTGCATGCGCACTGGCTGGTCTAGCGTAAGAAATATGCTTTTTTAAACACAATTTGAGCAAAATAAACAACATTATACCGCTATTGTCAGATTTCTTTTGTGATTTTAAATATGAAATATAATCGTAGGCTCTGTGAACAATTCGAGAGAATTTGAGGTCTTCTCATAGGAGCTGCGCTTGGATGATCAAGAGGCGTTTCAAAGATGGCCGTCTAAAAAGGACTTTGAGTCTGGACATAGTCTAATCTGTCCTGCCACAATTTTGAGTTTCTGGTTCGACCAATAGGGCTGGACTATCCATTTGGTCAACCTACGGCAGATGGGGGGTGGGAGTATTTGGGAAATATTTAGGGTGGATACACAGAAAACAAGGATATGACTAGTCAATGTCATAATGGTTATTGGATAGGAAGTCTTAAGCAGCCAAAACCATACTACTAAAAAGTTATACTACCTCGCCATAACTATCTAAGCTTATTAAATGCAATGAACTTTGAACTAATTATGTTAGTCACAAACTGAAATTCTGAATACATGACAGATGAGATCAGATCAGCTGTTGTGTAAAGATCCCATCCACATTCATTACACATGACGGGGCAAACAATTACATGTTTGACCCATGGTCAGTTCTCAAAGCAAGAGAATCAAATCAATCTGCCATACAAATTATATGAGCGTCTTTTCATTCACAAAGCCACTCTCTAAAGCTGCACTTCAATTATAGATAAATAGATCACTTCTCTATTGGTTAATCACAGTGTTTGAAGCCTGCAGAGAAGTAATCAACTATTATTTATTAACACTGACTGAGTCTTCACAGTAATAATAAAAACACCTGAGCCTGAGACATGCTAAAATACACAATATAGTAACAGCTATGAAGTTAAATATCTCTTCCCCATATAGCAGCATTTACATGTCAGAAATGACATCAAGCTCTGCAGTAATATATTTATGTGTTAGAAACATAACCATACAAATATGGTTTAAATACAATTTCAAAATACAATTTCAACTGCTTTACACTTGTTTACTTGCAACAAGGATAGCTTTCAATATTCAATTAACATTTAGAAGCTAAACACTGCAATGCATAATAAAAGAAACTTTATTAAAAGTATTGCAGAAAACATTACAGCATTACAGCAATAGGTCACTTGTGAATGTGTGATACTGTCACAGCTGAAGGGGTAATTTCCTACCTCTTACAAGTGCAGCATGAGTATCTGTCCAGAGGGCCGCCCGAGTCCTGATTCTGCCCACAGATGAGGCAGACCAGCGCTGAGTCATGCTGCTGTTGACATCCCTCACACATTACACCATTAGATGACCACTGGCCGTTAGGCCTCACGCCACACTGAGCACACGTCCGGCAGTTCTGCAAAAAACACCACACAATTCACTGCAACATCATTTCAAGTTATACATCTTGGTTATACAAAATGATAACTGCAAACCCATTTAAAGTCAACATGAAATAAAAGACCATTTGACCGAGTTGATTGGAGGTCTTACTAGTTTCTCTCCACTTTTTAACACCCACAAGCAATTCTGGAGAATCGAACACAATACGATGTCAGCGTCTGTTGTTTCATGTTTTCGCGCAAACGCGGCTGATATCCCCTTCTCAATGAGGTACTTCACTTGATCTTCCATAATAGATAGGACAGGACGCACAACTACTAAAATTGGATCTGCTGGGAACCTCGCATACTTTTGAGAATCCAACGTTTAACTGATCTTAATAAATGCTTACTGTCACTCATGAGTTTTTTTTCCCGCAAACACACTGTGCTTTGTTTCCTGGCGGACCTAAATAAACTTGACACTCGCGTCCCCTGGAAATCCGGTAAAATTCAACCAATCATTTGATGGTTTCGACATTCCTGAAGGGTTTCCAGTTAAGTGTACCATATGCATCAGACGTTTAGCCAAGGCGTGACATCTGAGGCTGAGACTACATTACTATTGATATGATAATATACTGATATATTAATATTAATATAAACTGTAAATATAAACTGTAAAGCAGGCATGCCAACAGTACAGTTGTGTAAACAGTACCGCAAGCCCTACAACTGCATTATATGTTTATATAAGCCAGTATTGTTACTGTACTCCGGGATCAACTGATTCAAGTATTATGAATGCTTCAAATTGTGGAAAAAAAAAATTATTCACATCTGAAAAATGATACTTGAACCTCAACAATTGTGAACTACAAACTTCATGGCCTCTCTTAAATCAATTTGGATTGAGCTCCAGCATAATTACGGCTATATAAATCCTCAAAATCATGTTCATCAGTTTGCAACAGCTCTCAATAGGAGCAAAGCACCAGAAAATTTCATGTCAATTTAAAAACACACATAAATAAAAGGCACTTCAAGCTCATCAAGTACAGCATTGCCGCATTCTGAAGAGGGGCAAGTATCAGCTCTAATAACCACCCACAGACCCTTAGCAGGAAATCCAAGCCCTGCCAAGCCTCTGATGATGGACAGACTCCTGTGCTGAGTCCTGGGTGACAGGTGGGGCTTCTTGGTCGCCTCCACAAAGTGATAATAGGGGTCCAAGTGTAATTTCATTCAGCTTATTCGGTTTATGTGAAAGAATAGAAATTTTGCGGTCTACTAACAAATTTGACTACAAACTTGATTTGACCCTCTTTTGCATACCACACATTGATAAAAAAATTGATTTTATTAATTGTAAGCTTGAACTTGATTGGCTGACTTCATGCTATTATAGTAAGGAGCACAGATTTATAAATCAGTCAACACAGAGTCAAACATTATGTTTCAGTTACCAAAGGGTCTATACCAAAGTGTATAGTCTTCTATAGCCGAGATGAACATTTATTCCACAACTCACTCATACAACTCAGTCTTCCAAAGTGATGGTACAGAAAAAGTGCATCAAAACCGTCAAGCAAAGTATGCACATTAGAAATCATTAAACAAGTGTTTTGGAGGCAATGAATTCACCATGGAGATTCAATCAAGCTCCAGCATCAATGCATAGGGAATATACAGTATGCTAGTGAGATGAAAACCAATGCACCCTTCAATCTCACAGTCCATAAACATACCAAAAAGAAGGAGGTGTGTGTGCTGTGAGTTACAGGCTCAAAGCAGAAATGAAAGCACTGTGTGCCTCTACTCACAGCAGGCTAGAATCACTGTCACAATGCTGGTTGTAGTCCATACACAAATACAAGCTTACCTTGCACCTCCAGCCATTGGTGGGTATTGTGTCCATGACAGGCTGCAGGCAAAAGGTATGATAACCTTTATCACACATGTCACACACCAACATTTTGCTGTCATCCCCTAGGTTCCTACAAACCAGACAGGAAAAAGAGAGTAGATTAAAGATAGATTCCAGATACAGGGTTAGGGGGAGTTTTGCAAATTTCAAGCTAACAAGACATTCTGACCTACATAATGTTGACAGTTTGCTCACAGCTAGTGGACTTTTAGTGGATTTTCAACCAATCAGAAGATAGTGAATGTTTAATGTACAGTTTAATGTAGAAACAGAATGGCCTGATGGTTGTACTGGATACTATGAAATCCCAGCTGACAAAATAACCTGTTGTTTGCTGTAATCTAGCACTCTGGTTTATTTTGTGTTTCTTCTTTTTTTAAATAACACATCTTTTTATTCATGATTAAAAACAAAATGTCATAGACAATTAAGTGTTCCTTGAAAAAATTCTATTAAAATATAGTGCAAACTTTATAAATGTTATATTGTTGTTTATGCACAAAAAGCTACATTTAGTCATTGCTCTTGCAGTGATTCCAGTGTAAAAACGCATACGTGACCCTGGACCAAAAAAGTCACTGGGGTATATTTATAGCAATAGCAAAAAACTGTATGGGTCAAAATGATAAATTTTTCTTTTGTGACAAAAACCATTAGGATATTAACCCTCAAAAACAAAGCTAAAAATAGCTATTGTTCTTAAATGTTTAATAACTTTTGAACCGCTAATCCTATCTGATTCCTTTAAAAATGCATCGGATTTATCTCCTTTTCGGAGATAAATACAATGCATTCCGTTCCTCTGAGCCAAACAGGAACGATTACTGACGCTAAGTCCCACCCCAGTGCACAGATTGGTGCAAACTGTTTTACATTCAACCAATAAACATAGTTTTTGGTCTTTTGAAACACTGTTGAGGGGTTTTCAATGGAAATGTGAATGAGCACAAAGTGAAAGTAAGGTATATCGTGCGTGCATGAAAACGAACACCAAATAACACATTTGCATGACAGCACTCTCTGAAAAAGCCCAGAAAAACACACAACACATTGCAATAAATGGCTATAACTGGCTTGGGGAATGTTAAATTTTTATTTGGAAATGTAAAACACCCAGATACAACTTTCTAGAGGGAAAAAAACCCCTGTTTGAGTAGATAGTAAAAAAACCACCAAATTGTTGCTTGCATTTTTCTGAAAATTTAAATGATCTAGACTTAATTTTCAAGTTCTCCTGTTTATAATGATATATGGCACTTAATTTTAACTGCTAGAATAGGTCTGATAAAACAAAGAAAAGTGCAGTTGTGTCAGGCAGCCCAAAAATGCTCTAGGTCTTCAAGGGTTAAGTAAAGATTATATTCGATGAATATATTTTATACATTTCCTACTGTAAATATATCAAAACTTCATTTTTGATTAGTAATATGCAATGCTAAGAATGTCATTTGGACAACTTTAAAGGTGATTTTATCAGTATTCCGATTTTTTGCACCATCAAATTCCAGATTTTCAAATATTCGTATCTTGGCCAAATATTGTCCAATCCTAACAAATATATCAATACTGTATATACATCAACATATATCAATGGAAAGCATAATGTAGATAATGTATAAATCTCAATTTCGAAAAATTGACCTGGTTTTGTGGTCCAGTGTCACATTTGATAGTTATGAACCAAGATGACTGGTTAAATTCACATGGTACTTCTGTTCTTACATTGAGAGCTTCAAACTGATTTGCTTTCAAAATGCCCTACAATAAATCAAATGATAAGTGATGTTGCCAAACTAATTTCAGGAGGAGAGTGAACAACTAATCAGAGACAGCAGGCGCCACATTACCAATCATTACCTATCATCTCGTCAGCCAATCCCATTCCAAGCTATCCACTATAAATAAGCCAGTTTCCTTCCCTTTCGTATCTCGTTACAAGCATCCCTCCTCCGCCCCTTCCCCACTTCGTCTGCACTATCCTAACGGGGGGTACGTGGGGTCCATTCGAACACTGAGCTTTACCCTCACTTCGGTTGATACTTCCAGAGCTCCGGGCTCGCCCCCAGTACAGAATGCCAAACACACTATTATTATTACTACCGCGATTATAAGCAAGGGCGAACTACTGAAATGCCAAAAGCAGTCAATTAAATACTCTGTTCTCTTCCATTTCATATCATTATTAAGGTATTCAAGTTTGTAAGTGGGCTTTATCAAATGAACTGTCATGATGCATTTAGAGACTACCATCTGCAGATAGATGATTAATTGATTAAACGGCTTACTCATAGAAGTGTTATTTCTCCATTGTGTGTGTATTTTTTTTTTTTTAAATTATAAAAAAAGGTCTTACACATGCACTGCATTCTTTTTTCTGTTTTCCAATATTATTAGTGAATTTTAGTGAAGAGTTGATTTAAATCACACTTTTTATTGCAATGCAAATTGACTTATCTGCTGTCAACATATCAGTGTTAGCCACAGAAAAAGACACTGTTAACTGCAACCACCAATCCCCAGCCAAATACAACCTCATTTTACATTTACCCAGGCAAACAAACACCCCATTACTTTCTTCCCATGAGCAATAACGCTTTCACTTTGGCTTTTTAGAGCCCAAACCTGTCTAAGTGGTAAATCAGATGGGAGACAGTGAGATTTATAGAGCTGAGAGGAGGTGAGGTGACGTTCAAGAGATTTACCCATTTCCAGGCCTATATTTTCAGCCAATGCAAATCAACATTAAATGAGAATGTCATCTGATATTTACAGCATAGCTGAGCCATTTCCATTATTGTCATTTTCACCCTCCGATCGAGATGGATGCATGTTCTGCCTCTCCTAGCCCTGCTGTATTTGATACCCAGAATCACTCGATCAAGCAAGCAGCACATCATATAAGAGAACTGAGTTTTGGCTAAATAAAACCCAATCCAATTTGACTACACTGCATTTTTACTGTAAAAATGCCTGTTTCCTATGAGGTCCAGTTTCTATGATCTATTGTCTCTTTAGAAAAATGCACATGTAGAAAAGCTTGAACACACATTAGAGGTGTCTGACATCAGTCGGATGGATCTCCCAGCAGTCATAGTTAGTGTGTGGCTGCTGGCATGAAAAAAAACAGCACAAAACACAATTCCCTTAGGATAGCCTTGTTTTCATCCGTTCTGACATAGAAACTCAATTGTCATTCTATTAAAGCAGCAGCAAAACAAGGTTGGCAAATGCAAAACAACTCTTCATTAAACTTACCTTGGCAAATGTAAAATGTCTAGTGAGATCATGTATACCAATTAATAAAATTATTATTATTACTATTATTTTTGTGGATTTAAATAAAGGGAAAGCAAAAAAAGCTTAAATGAAAAGTGTGCAATTTTCAGAACAATGATTTTAAATTTCTCCAGACGTCTGAAGTTAATAAATCAACTGTGATGAGTAATTAATGTCCAGGTCAGCTGGATACTCACTTGCATGTGAGGCAGACTTTGCACTCAGGACACTGCCAGCCGGCCCTCTTCAGTGGGGTGACCGTGATGTCCAGACAGGTCCCATGGTAATGCTGGCCACAAGTACAGCAGAAGAGCTGATCAAGCAAGTCTCCAGAATTGTCACACACCAGACAGTTCACTTCATCTTTCGCTGTAAGGGATAGTAAATATATAATGTGTCACAAACTGCACAAGGTATATCTTGTTTAGTCATTTATGATGTAAATAATCATTTTGTCATGAGGGTATCTTTTCTTACTGCTTTTGTTTAAAAAGATGAAATAAAATTTATTTAAATTTATATGGCTGTTTGAGTGATAATACTTATTAACATACAATATATATATATATATATATATATAATCAATTTTATGAAAGGATCAGCAGAAGGAAACGTGTGTAACAGAAACTCACATCGGACAAGGGCTTGTTGGATGTGATCCGGGCAGAGGAGGGTGTATGCCTTTGTGTCCTGGAAGGTTCCGGCAGCAGCTGCACAGGGGTAATGAAAGGAGCGCCCACAGCTCTCCTCACAGCACTTTATGGAGGCTCCAAGGCGCTTACAGTATGCACAGCACTTTAAACAGAAAAAAGAGAAACCGAGATTATCAGAGGTGTAGTTCAGTTCAGTAAATACCCCATACATTACTATTAGCAATGGAGAGTTTAGATTAACTGGTAACTTCAAAACTGCCCAACTGAATAATAATTAGAAATAAATCTTTTGCAAAAAATAAAATACAAAAATAAAATGGATAAAAAACTGAATCTGTGCAGTACTATTTATTCTGCAATTCTATTACAGAAACTTTACCAACTACATGGTTAAAATATCATTACAAATAACTGTACATTTGTAATTACATTTTAATACAAAAAATTAAAATTATAAATGACAATGGTAAAAGTACTATAGTGTTTACGTTCCTAGTACTAAAAGCACACAAGACAAATACTACAGTACCTTTTAATGTACCATTTATTTGCTTTAACAGTTCTGTCAAATGATTTATTAGACTGTTACACAAAGGCAGTAAAGCTCTCGCTCTGCTGCACCCAGACAGTGGCATTCTCAGCCAATGTGTGATCCTCAATTAAGTTAAGTTTTATTTACCGTTTAATTAATTTGATGCATTCAATTTGTTATGCAGAGATTAAGCAATGCTTATTAAAATGGGCACCTCACAGTCTGTACAAATATAATATTTTTATATCCAAAAACACAAGATGTACTGTGGGACAAACAAGTGCTGAACCTTGCATGGCAAACCGAGAAACCAAGACTCCATTAAGGTATATTCATACATATTTGGTGTGACCTTTAAGATTTAAAAACAAACCAACACATCCCAGTGCCTTAACACAGTATGTGAAAATTCAAACTGCACTGAAACATTTTTTTCTAATTCCAGCATGGGTCAATGACCAATAAGACATAAGCTGCTGGCCTCAAAGCACTAGGAAAAGAAAAATCCACAATGTCAATAAACAAACAAGAAAATAAGACGTGCGAAATGAGCTTAATTTTAGATTAATTTTTTGTTTGTTTCACCACATGTGGTACACGTGACGTAAAAACACTTTTTGTTTTACACTTGCTTGATCAATCACTTTAAAAAGCTATTTCTTTGGAAAGAAAAAATGTAATAAATAATAACACCACGCTATCTCTTAATTGAGGTATTTACATTAACATCAGGCTTTTGAATTCTTTTAAAAATAAAATGTACATTCGTTTTGATGTAGTATCAGTTATGGAGTACATAAACAGCGAAAATTTCCATCTGTTAATTGCATTGCTCTTATAATAGCCTTTTGTAGCAAGAGTGGTGAAAAACTATAAACCCTGAACAGCAAGGTCGTCAAAACATGCTGTTCCTCTCACAGGTCCATTTGGTTGTTACATACTTCCTACTCTTTCAGCATGTGTTTTTTTTTCAACCTTTCGGATACATCCAGTAAAGCATCTAGGATCAAGGCGAATGTCATTCAAAATAAGGACTTGGAAGAAAACTGGCCAGACATTTAAATCACCACCATGGAAAAAGCACTTACACTTTGAATATTAGAGGACACCAGGGCCTGAGAAAACGGCCCTAAACTAAAATGTCTCTAGTCAGCATTCTCTCTAGCTCTCTCATGCTTTAAAAACCCTTGGCCTAAAGCCCAAATGCAACAATCTGCAAATACCTTTTAACACTGAGCTTTAAGCAATTATCGCCCAGGCGGTGAGTCCACTGGGGCTGACAGTAGCCTCTACCAACAGTGCTCTTTTCTGAATCACTCTGAAGGACAGTCATATAGAGTGCTATGGCTATACTGTCCAGGGCTAGGTGGGTGTTGAGTATCTCATGCCTCAAATAATGTAACAAAAAGAAACCATCGCCTCAAACATCTCCTGCACAGGGTGAAAAAGCTACAGCTGATACGCTATTGCTGCCAAGACTCCAAGGACACTATTATAAAGTAGAACAGCGTTCCCTCCTTGAAATCCTATATGCAAAGAGGCATAATGGCAGCATTCCAAACGGAGCAGGCCAGTGATGAAAGATGCAGTAAAGTGTTGGATGAGTGTGCTGTACTGTGCACAATGTCGGCTGGTGTGTGTCTCGGTCATTCAGTGTGTGGACTGCAGTTATTCAGCGATTCTGTTTATAGCATTTGTTTCTAGGCATGATCCTAAATAGAACTTCATCCTGGAAGTAGTGCATGTACATTTGCTAAATATTTCTCAACGTTTCTGTTGTATAAAAAAGTCAACAAAACATTATGAAATTGACCTGATTTACTTTGTCTTACGTTTTAGTGTGCACAAATTCTCAGAGATTTCTTTCCAAATTTTCACATTTGATTAGAAATAAGTCATATTATGTGTTGGAAGTAGTGTTGGGCAATAATTAACAGCATCCAAAATAATTGTTTTTGAGTACATAATATATGTGTGCATACTGTGTATATTTATTATGTATGTATAAATACACACACACACACACGTTGGTTACATGTATGTGGTATTGCCCTACACTGACGCTACACCTAAACCTACCCCTTACAGGAAACTGTGTGCATTGTTAGATTTTCCAATAAACACCATTTAGTATGTTTTT
>JAUMHQ010000041.1:1100115-1119323 GCA_032361165.1 Enteromius paludinosus | reverse complement strand
TGATTTGAAAATGTAGGGAGTAGAAAGTACAGATACTCATGCTAAAATGTAAGAAGTAAAAGTAGAAAGTTGGCACACAAAAAAAGTAGTGAAGTAAAGTATAGAGACCCGAAAATTCTACTTAAGTACAGTAACAAAGTATTTGTACTTCGTTACTTCCCATCTCTGGTGTTCTGTCAATATGGGGTGTTGTTTGTACATTAATGATGAATAAAATTGAACTGAAATGATTGGCTAAAGCTAATGGCTGCAATATAACAAAGAGTGAAACCACTGTACATTAGGACAAATGTAAAATGTTTACTATTTTAGTCGTTAACCAAAAAGTTACAATTATATAATGAATATGTGCTTAAAATGCACACTAGGCTTTAATTTTAGGGTATACTCATCACAATTGGAGAAAAGGTTTGCAACTCTTTAATATGTGCTAATTTTCAAGGGACCATAAGTAATTGGACAATTAACTTAAAAACTGTTTCATGGACAGGTGTGAGCTCTTCCTACATTAGTTAAGCAGGTCTGGAGTTGATTTACAACATCCAGCCAAGTGGAAAACACTTTTCAGGTGGTAGATGTTTCAGTCAATCTTCAATCAATAAAAGACTGAAAAACTAAACAAAAAACAGACCACCTTTGGAAAGGTATTCATTGCACGGTTGACCAACCTGTAGCAGAATGTAAAAAAACAAAACAAAAAAAAACAAAAAAACGTACAGAGAAGGCTCAGAACATCTCCAAAGAATCCAAAGAATACAACATCATCAGTGAAGCTAATCAGTTTTGTGACTTTACTTACAGTATGTGTTGAAAATGCGGAAGTTTTGTATAGAATCAGAATGCCTAAATAATTGATTATATATTTTGCACAACCCCTTGAATTACACATTAAAATCTGCACTTCAATTTTGTATTAATGGTTTCATTTTACTTATGTTCTGTTGGCATAAAGAGACAAATTTTTCTAAATATGTATGGACCTGGTCAGCAGTACTGGATCAACAGTACTGTCCAGAAAAATAGATCTGTTCCAATCCCTACCCCTAAACCTAACCCTTCCCAAAATGTATTCCTAAAATCAGTGGGAAATGATAGCAGCATTGTGTATACATTGTGATACTCTCTAAAATGGTGGAAGACATAATTGAGGGATGAAAAAATAGTTAAGTAAATTATGTTATTTAAAAAAAAAAAGGTAACACTTTATTTTGATGGTCCACTTTAGACAATCTACTAACAGTAAGTAACTTCGCAACTACATGTCAACCAGCAGTCATTAGAATATTAGAAGACTGTCTGTTTAATATCTGCTAACACTTTATTTTGGTGGATCTGCAACATACAACACACTGACTATCAGAAACGTTCCAGGTTATTCTACTAACCCTACCCTAACAGTCTACTCTGAGAGTTATCAGACATGTAGTTTTCATTCAGGAACTCTCATCAATGAACTCATGTCTCTGCCCACTCGTTTGTTGTCTAGGTACTTCATTGTTTGTCGCCACCCACTGACCTAGATTCATCTGTATTACCCCCCCTGTGTTTGAGTGTTGTTCACGGATCATTGTTTCTATGTGTTACCGTCAACCCTAGCCAAGTTCATTCGTGTTCCTGTTTTCATTGTGTTCTGTTATTTGGATTTTCTCGTTGCCGAACTTCTGCCCGTATCTGGATCTCCTCTCTGTCTCGCCCCGCGGACCGATTCACGGTATTCCGGACTCTTGCTTTGTTTATCATTCACTCTATTGCCTTTGCCTCGTTTGACTCTGTTTGTCCTGACCCTGAGCTTTTATTACACCTACTTGCATATGAATTTGCCCGTTTCCTCGCCTCCTTCACGTAACACGTTGACATGTAGTTACAAAGTTACTTATAGTTATTAGAATGTCTAAATGGACGATCAAAATAAAGTATAACCAAAAAAACATATTCTCGTAGCGTCAGTTGAAACATTGATGTCACATGGACTGTTTTACTGATTCATTTACTATGCTTCTGGACCTGGGAACATTTCAGTTGTGTTGCTGTCTATGGAGAGTCAGATATGTCTCTGATGTAATAACATTTTTAAAATTGGTGTTCCAAAGATGAACGAAGTTGAGGATGAGTAATTCATGGCAGATTTTTCATTTTGGGGTGAACTAACCTTTAATATTTTACTACTATTGTAAAACAGTACATACCATGTGAGATTATGTGTGGCACATCAGCATGTGTTTCTGCTTAAGCAGTGAAGAAACTGCAGTGATCAGGACTATGGTCATCTATCATCCACTGGTTTTTGTATAATTTAACCCCTCCTCCTTTGCATTCCCACGGTCATCAATCAGCGTTACAGTAGTGATGACACTCTGATGTGATTTCTCATCAATATCACATCCAAAAACCGCTGAACCTTTAAAATGGCTTGATAAGAAGAAGGGGAGGAAGAAGATGAAAGGAGAGAGAATTAGAGGAAAGACTGGCCTAGGGGATCTTCATTGTCTGCTGTAGATCCTCTTGATGTATTCACTTCAGTTCTGTTTTACTTGCAGGGAATTATTTGTTGACTTGCATTTTTAGAGGAACAAAAAGTCAAAGTTCCATCACAGAAATGAGATGCATGAAATATGATATGCTTTTTTTGATTAAACGTGTGACAGAGGGTGAAATTAGTTTCTAGGTGCACACAGATTTACTTTCTCACTCTTTCTGTCAGTCTTTGTCAGTATTTCTCCATCAACATCATCATATTTATGTTTTAACATTAAATACAAATTAAAACTCTATGATTTTGCTGAAAAATAGCAAAATATAATACTGTTTCTCTCTCTCTCTCAGACACACACTCTCTGAATGACTTTGTTCATCTCTGTTGTTCATCAGGATTAAATTATCATCTTGATTTTTATTTTGGGTAAAAATCATGAAAGCACAACCATGACTTAATGAGATATTAATATTAAAAATTACAATTCCAACATTGGCTGAGAACCTTAATGTAATGAACAATTTGTTAATGATTTAAAATATTAATAACTCATAAAAGTGTACATTAATGTAAAGTGAACATCTATAAACATTTTATTAAAGAGTAATAAACGCTAATAATTTCTAAATGTGAATGTAAGGTGATCACCAGTGGACCAATTATTAATAATATATAAACGTTAGTAAAGTCTAAAAGGGTACCGTAATGTAAAGTGAACAACTGTGAACCATTTGTTAATTATTTATGAATGTTAATAACCTGTAAAAGGGACCCTTAATGTAAAATGAATACATGTGAACCATTTATCAATGGATTATAAAATGTAATATTCTGTGAAAGTAAACCTTAAAAGTGAACACTTGTAAACCAATTATTAATGAAATATGATCATCATTAACCTCTTAAAGTGAACCTTAAAGTAAACAAAGCACACTAATCATTTATTAATTATTAATGCACATACAGAAGATTTCTTTTCTCAGTTAAATGTACTTTCTTATTGATGCACTAGTATCAGTTAACAAAACTACTTAAACAACATTACTGAGCATAACTGCACATGGAAGTGGCACAATTATACTCAAACAATTCTGAAACGTAATAAAGTATGCCATTAAATTTTAAGTAGCATCAAAAACGTACATATTTTTATTTAATCTAATTTAGCAGTTCTCAAATAATAATGAAATCAATGACTGAAAGCACTGTTACAGAACATTATATTAATAAACGATCAATCAATCAATATATATATCATAATACAGCACATTTTAACTTCAATATTTGTTCATCTACACTGGCAGTAAGATATAAATGAGATATAAATAAGCAATACCCTTCGGTCTTCCTATAATAGTACATGTTTTGCTGCATCGTGAAATAAATCAGGAATCTGGTTTTGAGTGAAATGTGTTGATAAATATATTTGTTAAGCATATATAGCGTGAGTTAAAAACGGCTCACTATTTGGCAGGTATTGCATTAAAATCACCATTTTATTCATGCATGTATAACTACTTATAAATTATTTGTAATGCATTTGAAAATTAGTTGTACTGTAAGTCATTTATGAACACCTTTATAAACCCTTTATAAAGGGAACCTTAATGTAAAGTGTTACCCTGCTTTCTAGTAAGTGAAAACTTCTGTAGAAATACTGTAATATATATAATGCTTCTGTTATATCGCCATGTCATTATTGAGTCATACACTCATTACAGCCTAATCTGTGAACATGGTACTATGTTGTATGTGAGTGTTTGCAGTTACAAAATGTGGTTTAATGCTCAGTTTTTGCTTACATGAGTAAACATTTTTTTCTGAATTTGGTCCACTTTGGTCAGATGTCATTCCCAGCTCTGATATCCAACTTCAGAGGTAAATCGAACCCAGCATGAAAGAGGCTGGTATGAGTAACTCCTGATCTACTGGGCTTTTCCCACACAAGCAACTCCAGGTTTCACAGAGGTTGATCTGGAAACTAGATAATATCCAGTAATCCACAGTTATGTAGGCAAAAATGATTTGTTGATGCCAGAGGTCAGTGGAGGCTGACCATACTGGTAAGAGCTGATAGAAAGGCAACATGAACTTGCTACAACTGCGGTATGCAGAAGAGCATCTTCTGAAAACACAACATGTTAAACCTTGAAAAGCACTTAGAAATAGTTAGACAAAGAGACAACAATTATCATGGGTTCCCCAAAATTGGACAACAGAAGATTAGAAAAAGGTTGCTGGTTCTGCTGTCACATTCAGTAGAGTTAGAATTTGGTGAAATCAATATAAAAGCATGGATCCTTGAACTAACAGTTGTGGCTGCTACTGTTGGCGTAATGGAGTTGGGATATTTTCTGTTTAAATATCACTTCCAACAGGATAACAAGTCACAAAGCATTCAACATGACAAGTTCACTATACTTAAATGGCCTCTGCAGTCACCAGATCTCAATGGGGTGAAATGGGTGATTTACATTAAGGATGTCCAGTTGACAAATCTGTAGAAACTGTGTATTGTTATCATGAATCTGTGCCAACATGGCCACTCTGATGGAGTTTATTCAGTTAAGTATTTATTAGATTCAGAACAATACCTATTTGAGAATCAGACTAAACAGGTGAGTTTGTGCTTGTTGGCTGTACTTAATGATAACTTAGTAGAAAGAAATGTTTTTTAATATAATTTTGTGACACAAAGTCTATATATCCTTCACATTATACATACTAGAAGCTTAAAGCATACAAGAGAGAATTATTAATTTGCCATGCCACCAAAGATTTAATCACTACATGAAAAACAGGGTGTGTACGCAAGAACTTAATACTGGTGTGCTAATAATTAGAAAGTAATATTCTAATAAATTCAATAATATATAAATTAATTAAGCTTAAAAGGCCACGCATGCAGTTATTTTTCAGGTTCTATGAATTACTCTATATAGAAATGATTTGGTGTGTGTTTATGCAAATTATACATATCATCACAAGGGGCATTTCAAAGGGCGGTCTGATAAGATCATAATGTTGGTGTGACAGTTGGGTTAGGGGTTCTGGAAAACTCTTTTAGAATATCTCAGCTATTTTTAATGTAATTTATGCAAGTGGGCTGAAATGCTATGCCTCATCACAGAGAATGAAGTTTTCAAATAAGCTTTTCTGTCACAGAGAGACACTTTCAGCGCTTCTGAAGTGTGCAGCAGTTTCTCTGATTTATTTTTGGGACATTCAGTGATTATAAAAGAAGGACTTAGTTTGGGTACTTTTCAAAGGATATATAATAATAATGAATCAACAAACTCACCTCATTGACATCTCAATGCAAGTAAAATTATGGGAAGGAAATGCCAGAGGGTTAAAATAATGCTTTCTTAAAGGTCTGGTAAATCATCATCAGAATACTTATTTTGTACTTTATGCTTCTGATGAAGAAGAAGAAGAAGAAAAAGATTAAAGGCACGATTAAAACAGTTTGAAGGTTATTTAGACATTATGTTGAATACTTGTGCTGGACTTGCCAGACTGTTATGTGTGTTATTATCAGGTTATTACAGTATTATGTTTGATTTATACTGTATCTGCTAATCAGACTGTCTGATTAATATCTGCTAACTTTTTATTGTGATGGTGTCACAACGGAATTTCTACTGACTATAAGTAACTTTGAAAGTACATGTCAACTTTTTCTAACTTATTTCTACTATAGTCAGTAGAACCCTAAGAGTCTACTTATACTCTACTAACACTCCAATGAGAATTAGTGAATATGTAGATGCAATGTCAAGTAGAATGTGTTAAAGCAGGGATGTCCAAACCCGGTCCTGGAGGGCCGGTGTCCTGCAGAGTGTAGCTCCAACCCTAATAAAACACACCTGAAGCAGGTAATCAAGCTCTTACTAGACATGTTAGAAACTTCCATGCAGGTGTGTTGAGGCAAGTTGGAGCTAAATTCTGTTGGACACCTGCCCTCCAGGACCGAGTTTGCACAGCCCTGTGTTAAAGGGATCATCAAAGTGAAACCTTATCATGTCCTCTGTGTCACTATAGCACCGTTTTGGAGACTGTGCAAACTACATACGCTCTTTTGTTTCAGCTGCAAGACAAGGATACGTTTTCTATGTGTATTTACACATTGATTTGAATGAAAATAGCAAATCTGTGTGTTCCCTCCATTCCATGTACCTCCAATGATCTTCAGTGCTCCAAGTTCCTGAGGTGTATGCTCCTCCAACTCATTCCTGAAAGACAAAGACTCCCATTACCCATTGGACATTCGTGGCAAAATCATCTGCTCTTGAGATACTCACCTGTTTCTCTCCAGTCTCCGTTTCCTCCAATTATCTCATCTGTAAAAAAAAATTTGATTATACGTTTTACTTACCTGCTGTCTCCAGTCACTTCTGTTACATTTATGAGGGGGAAGTTAGATGCTCAAAGAAAAGATGTGCTTTTGGTTGTTTCTTGAAGATTATGAGGTATTTGGCTGTAGTTGGGTAGGTCGTCATAACAATGGCAAAAAGAGAATGCCCTGGAGAGTGATCTTGTACTTCTTTGCAATTGCACCACAAGCTACAGCTTGTTTACCATCTGCAGGCTTCTGGAGCGAATGTAGATACTTAGGAATAAGCAAAGTTAGTGGTTGTTCAAGCACCAATGATTGAAATTCATGTGAGCTGCAATTGGTAGCCAGTGCAGAGAGATGAGAAGTGGTGTGACATTGGCACTCTAGGGCTCATTGAAAACACAATTCAGCTACATCTTTGAGGGCTTAACTATAAGAATATTTTCAGCAAATTTTCATTTTTGGGTGAACTATTCCTTTGATGTAACAATTCCTGGTTATTACCTTTAACAGTGTAGAGAACTCTGGGGGAAAAAAAATGTATGATAGTCATTAGAGACTAAAGGGTATGACGAGTTTGGTGGATGTTTGATAAGCTATTTTTAACAGTCCTAGTGATCCATTTTTTTTTTTTTTTAATTAAAGTTCATAAAGCAAAACAGAAAGTGTTTTCAGCAGGAGTCTTCATTTTAAGTTGGATGTGGAAAATGGTATATTAACAGTTCTAAGGTCTCCTGCATTAAAGTTAATTTCCTTGCGCTCCTGAAGCACAGACATGTCATTTACACTGATGCAACTTTAATATCCTCCCTGAAAGTGGGGTGATGCTGAATCAGTATGAAAACATCTCAGCCTTGCTGGAGAGAACATTGTGGATCTGAATGAATCTTTCGTCTTTGAGTCGTATCACTGAGTAATGGAGTGTGAAAAAACTGATTGTGATGCAGGTTGAAAGTAATGAAATATTAACTGTTGAATGTTGGTAAGTGATTGGGATCACTATATCCATCTGGCCCCTGGGAAAGAAATGTTGGGGAGTCCAACGGTCATGTGAATTTCACCCTGACAGTGTACTAATCTAAAATGATATCAACTACCGCAGATACCCTCCACCACGGCACCGATTTCTATGCATTTCAAATGACTTTCCATTGTCAGACATCAGTAGCCGTTTAGGGGTTTGTGTGCAAGCTGGAAAGCTGTTGGCTTCTCTATCCAATCCATTAATGTTGTAAATGAAATCTACCTTTTTATAAATTGCTTGTGTTTCCCTTGGTTTACTTTTACTCACTGACTGTAAAGTTTTGCAGAGAAACAGAAAACAATATTAATTTAAAGCCCATACAAAAGAAACTCCACCTAATTAATTCTAAACTATTTTTATTAATTATGCATTGTTGTTTCATTACTTTTTCTTATCAGACTAAAAAGCTGTGAAGTGTCTTAGTTCATAAAAAATTTATATTTTTAATGTCAGATATTTATTTTTGCTTGTATAACATCTTAAGTTAGTTCAGCTGCAGTAAATTGGATAAGAATAGAATCAGGTTCAGGAGAACTTGTCTGTAACATACACTGAAATGTAGTAAATGATTGTGATTCTAGGTCTTAAATGTCATTCATGCTTTAGCATATCCAAACCTGAGCAGTTTGTTTACAATGGTACATATTTCTAGATAAAACAGGATATGTGTAATGAATGAGGAAGTGAAGGTCAGACAGACAAGGTTGAGGATCGGCAAACAGGATTAGTAGAGGCATAGACAATAGCATAAACGATATCCAAAGCAAAGGTCGATTTATCAGCAAACAGAGTCTGAAGGAAGAAACAATGCTTAGATCTGGGGACAGGCAGAGATCAGCAATGAATAAATCCAAATGACAAAGTAGACAGGAAACAAAAACACGAATGAAATACAGGAACGAGGTAGACGATGTAATGAACTGTGACAATCACAAACATAGAGGGGTTTTATGCTAGAGGAAGTTCGGGGACAAACAAGGTGGGCAGTGACAACAGTTTCAACATTAAAGTCCTTACAGAGCAAACAGAGGTGAAACCCCCCATTCCTTACAGAGCAAACAGAGGTGAACCCCCTCCCCTTTAAAGAGCAACTTCCAGATGCTCCTGAGGCTGAAAATGGCGGAACGACCACCAGGGAGGAGTGGGCAGCGGAAACGCCCACCGGGGCAGAATCCATAAAGACGATGCCCTCCAGGGCAGACCAGAGAGTTCTAGTGTCCTCCGGGGTGGTGCAGATGGCGGGGATGCCCACCTGGGTCGACGAGACCACGACCATGCCCTTCAAGGTGGCACGGACGCTTGAGACACACTTTGGGGTGGACAAGACATCCGAGAAGCTCTCCAGAGCCGATCAGACAGTTCTAGTGCCCTCCAGGGCAGTGCAGATGGCGGGGATGCCCACCTGGGTCGACCAGACCACGACCATGCCCTCCAAGGTGGGGCAGACGATTGCAATGCCCTCCAGGGTAACACAGACAACGACCATGACCTCCAGGGCTGACCAGACAGTTTGAGTGCCCTCCAAGGCAGAGCAGACGACTGTAATACCTGTAATAAGCTGACGGTTGGGATGCCCTCCGGAGATGAGCAGGCAGTGAGGACGCCTTCCAGGGCGGAGCAGGCAGCGGTGACGGCAACTTGGGCGGACCTGACGGCAGGAACGCCTACCAGGGCGGGGCAGACGGCGAAAAGGCCCATCTGGGTTCACCAGGCCGCGAGGAGGATCTCCTGGGCCGAACAGGCAACGATAACACCCTTCGTAACCAAACCAGCTGTGCTACCGTCCCTTTAAATCCTCTGGACCATGACTCAGCTACCTCCACAGGTTGAGCTGCCACGAATGGGGGCTCTGGAGATTCTATGGACAACACCAACATCTCCAGAGATTGTGCAGCCATAAGTGGGCCCAATGGAGTATCCGAGCCACCCACAGGCTCCGGAGGTTCTGGCCCTGGGACTTCACAGTCTATGGGGAGCTCAGGTGGTCGGTGTGCCACTCGCGATTGTCATAAAACCGTCTGCTGAACCCTAGTTGACGGTCCATTCTGTAAGGAGGCTGAGAGATGACGAGGCGTGCGAACTCGAATTCAATCGAGTGTTTATTGATCGACAAGGCATATACAGACAGGCTGGGTCATCACCAGTAACCAACAATGGCAGAGGCAAAGCAAGAGAATGGTCAGAGTCTGTGCGTGGGTCAAAACAATGACTACCAGAGTCCAAAGGGAAAAGCAAAGGCAATAATCCAAACGTGAGCAGGGGTCAGCAATGATAAATCCAAAAGAGTACGAAGAACAAGGAAACGGGTGGAGACACGAAACAACTCAACAGTGCAATGGACCGTGATGACACACAAAAACATCCGGGTTATATACACGAAAAACTAGGTCAGTGGGCAGAGCCAACAATGAAACACCATGACAAGAGATGAGTGGAGACATAATACAGAATAAGAGTCCATGAATGAGAAACTGACACAAATACACCCACAGTTTGCTGAGCGCTGGAGTGCCATTCAGATTCTGGACTGGTACATCCAGCTGATCGTGACAATATGCAATGATAAAAGACTATGCAAAAAAAATTTGTATGCTAAATTTAAGTGTGTTCTTAAGGCAAGAGTTAAAATTTTATATTTTGAGTTTGTTTGTTTGTTCTAATAACATTGTTTCAGATTAGAGGTAAGAAAACATTTAATATATATTTTTAAGCATTATTTTTGGTTGCACTTAATCCCTTTGCATCTGTAAATTTAAATAATACTTATCTTATAATGTCATGTTCAGTTCGTAGAGAAGGATAAAGCCGGAGACGTAGACTTCAATGATATACTTCTTTTAATGAACAATTCCAATAAACTACAAAACAAACATGATGAACTCAAACATTAACGTTGACGGACAAACTAGAACTCAAAAGACAGGGGTTTTATACAAGGGAGACTAATCACAAGACAAGACACAGCTGGGGAAGCACAGGTGGACGGGAATCAACTGATAATTACATCTAACACAGGAAAGACCATATAAGGGCAAACAGGAACTAGAACGAGGGAGACTAGACAATGAAAATTAAACTAAACTAAGAATACAAAAACAGACTTTAAACAGAACTTAGACAGACATAAATTTTACATATAAAGCCAGAAATGTACATACATTTTTATATTATTTTTGTATAATGTATATTTTTACATAGAGGTTTGTTCATATATAATTTTCCTGATTTTTTCCAGATTATTAAAATAACCCCCACCCCCAAACCTTTACATCATCATACATTTCATAGTTGACTGTTGACAAATAAGATGCAGAGCAATGACTAAATGCATCTGTACCCTAAAATTCAAAATATTAGGGGAAAAATATGTCTCCTTTATGTCTCATATTTCTCAAAATTTGTCTAAACCCTTGGATAGGTAGGTTTAGGGGTGGGGTTAGGTGTAGGTCATTCGTACAAATTCATTAGCAACTCGTAAAACATGTACAATTTTGTAAAACTCGTATGTTTAGTACAAGTGTGGTCATATGAATTTGTACAAATAAGCCTGCTTGTGTACGAATTGCCATGAGACTGGGCTGCTTTAGCTTATTACAGAATGAATCGGACGTTCAAATGAATGACTCATAAAGACATTTACCACCACCTGATGGCAGATTAAGTTGGATCTTCCGTTCTGTCTGGCCGTTTGCTTGTGGATGATAGTCAGATGTAAGACTGACGGTCACACCTAGGAGCTTGAAGAAGGCCTTCCAGACCTGTGAGATGAACTGTGGTCCTCGATCCGAGACAATGTCTTCAGGGATACTGAAGAGATGAAAAACCTGGTTGAAGAAGATCTCAGCAGTTATCATTGCTGTAGATCAGGCTTCATCAAATCTTACCCTGGAGGTCCAATGCACTGCAGAGTTTAGCTCCAACCCTAATAAAAAAAACTCACCTGTGAGTTTTTAATGATCCTTATACACTGATTAACACGCACAGGTGAGTTTGATTAGGGTTAGATCCAAACTCTGCAGTGCATTGGACCTCCAGGGTAAGATTTGGTGAAGCCTGCTGTAGATAAACCTTTGAGAGGTATTAAATGGCATAACTTCAACAATAACTAGGGTGCAAGTGTTATCTTCGGAGGGAGGCAGGTCGTTGATGAAATCAAGTCCTAGGTTTGACCAGGGGCGGTTGGGGACGGGAAGCAGAAACAGTTTTCCAGGTGGTAACTAACGGGGACTCTTTGAGCACATTCCCGGCACCCCCTCATGTACCTTCTCGCATCCCTTGCCATCTTTGGCCACCAGTGGAGGGCTGGAGGGGTATCCCATTGGATGGGATTAATGAAGAGGTTGGTGGGGATGATGGGTTCTGGATCTTCCAATTCCTCTTCCTTAGCATGGAGACGAGAAAGCGCATCGGCGCACACATTCTTGGAACCCGGACGTTAGGACACATTGAGCCCATTCAACCTCTTGGCATCTCAGAGTTATTGCAAGTTTTTATGGTCAGTAATCACAGTGAATGGATGCGCGGCCCCCTCCAGCCAGTGTCGATATTCTTTTAGGGCCAGTTTAATGGCTATAAAATCGCGGTTGCCAATGTCGTAATTGATTTTTCGTCCAGGTTGAGCTTCCGGGAGAAGTAAGCACATGGAAGGAGTCGTGGTGAATTCCCCTGCTGATGAGATAGGACGGCTCCAACACCAGTGGTGGAAGCATCCACTTCCACTATGAAAGGGAGCTCAAGGTTTGGGTGACTCAGGAGCAGACTCAGAGCTGAAGTAAAAGCTTGTTTTAAAGCGTGGAATGCTTGGGAGGATGCGGGAGTCCAGGACAGAGACTTGGCCTTTCCTTTCAGGAGTGACGTGAGAGGACTGGATAGCATACTGTAGTTTTGGATAAACCAGCGATAGATATTTGAAAATCCTAAAAAACCATTGGAGTTCTTTGACTATGGAGGGAGTGGGCCAGGTGGTTATATTATCAACCTTCCCCTCATCCATGCAAACTCTTCTTTCAATGATGAACATTTCTCTGCTTTAAGATAGAGTTGATACTCTCTAAGACGGGCGAGGAACTCTGTGAGGTGCTTACAACGCTCTTGCATGTCCTGGGAATAGATTGTCATTGATATAGATTGATATAGATTACAATGAATTTGTGGAGGGAGGCTCTGAATATCTCATGCATGAAGTTTTGGAAGATCGAGGGGGTGTTAATGAGACCTTAGGGCATGACTATGACTAGATATTCATAATGCCCAGTGGGTGTGACAAACGATGAATGGTGGTCATCGTTTTCTGTTATCCGGATCAAATTGTAGGCACTTCGGAGGTCAAGTTTAGTGAACACGGTAGGTGGTTGGGAGGGATCGCTCATTCCAACCGCTTGCCACTGCCAAAGTACGAAATTTTAATGAATATTCCTGAATAGACATGATACCTTGTGACAGATGATAAAGCTGTTCTCCCGGGATCAGCCGTTCGCGATAGCTCGTTCTCAGCCTCTGGAGCAGTAATTGAGATCACCTGATGGCGATTAGGACCGGCTTTAAAAAAGCCAAACTGTTTTACAGCTCCTTTGCCGGAGATCGAGGTAACACTCTAAGCCTCTAACCAGTTTATCTCAGCCTTACCTTGTCTGTATCAGAAAGATCTGATCCTTATCACTGCCAAGCGATATTGCAGTTTTACTCACCTGCACCGATCACCTTGAAGCCGGGATTTCTAGGACTACGTGAGACATTGTGTGATGTTACAACTTACCTGTCTACTCACCTTAACTGTGCGCTTTCAAGCCTGATCAGCCTGAGGAGCGTAAGAAACAGAAACAGAAACGGAACACTGATGACCTGTTTACTCATCTGCCACGAAAGCGCTGTTGTCTGCCATACTGAGATCGAGTGTATCCCTGCATTGTTTCTACTTCCCTGAATACTCACCTGATTTACTTACCTGTTTGATGTATCCTTGTAGCGCTCATCCACAAACAGCAGGAGTCTAACTTGAAGTGTGAAGCAGTCGGATTCTCTTCGGCATTCCAGCCTTGTTGAAATATATGACGGAACTCTGTATCTCTTCAACAAAACTCAGTTAAGTGCTATATGGACTAACCTGCTCCTCTGATCTGTGCACAGGTATCAAAAAGGAACTTGAGAGATCCCAAATGATGTTATGATCCAGCACCAGCGCTCAGCTGCACCCCACTTTCAAAAAGAGAGAGACAAGCAAGAGTTACGATCAGAGAATCGCCACGCTAGAGATCCGGAGATTTCCTGAGTACTCCCCTTCCCTCCTTTTATTTAAAGAAAATAAAACTGCTTTGTTGACTCTCATTCATGTTTTAGTGTACCTTAAAGCAGAACCTTACACAGCCCTAATATATACATTTATTATTTATTTATTTATGATAAAAATCTGACCCATAGGTCCCTCTTGCTTTAACATGTCTAAACCAGAGCAATCTATTTACTACGCAAGCTATAATTTAATTTAGGAAACATTAAATAACATTTTAGTCCTTATTTATTTATCCTTATTTGTATCCTATTTACCTTAATTTTTCTTCAATTCACTAAAAAAATTTGTTTTCTTAAGGTCTTCAGAGTAAAGCCAGATCTTCTCGCATCAGGTAGTCCAAAGTAAAAACTAACAGTGATGGATGTTGAGAAAACCGAATCCAGTCTGGGAGCCTCTGTGCCAGCGTGAACTCGGCTTTTGCCTGTTCCTGAGTAAAGATGGAGGCAGCTGCAATCATAGTCTCTGCCGAGAATTCTGATTAACGCTCCGTTTGTGTTTGTCTGCCACCAGCAGCCAGTGGGGAGAGATCAGAGTTTTATGGAAGTAGCAAATGCAAATGGAGGTCTATTCTTGAAGATGCACTGGCCACAAGAGAGTGTTTTGGTTATGGGGATGATTTGATGTTTTTACCCATGTGCATTAATGCATGTAATGAGATTATAATGCACAATGACACAGTTACATAATAATGCATAACAGCATATTAGTTTAATGTTGCTTGCCTTAAAGCAGGGCTGTCCAAACTCTGTCCTGGAGGTCCGGTGTCCTGCAATGTTTAGCTCCAACCCTAATTAAACATACCTGAAACAGCTAATCAAGCTCTTATTAGGCAAACTAGAAGCTTCCTTGCAGGTGTGTTGGGGCAAGTTAGAGCTAAACTCTGCAGGACACCAGCCCTCCAGGACTGAGTTTGGACAGCCCTGCCTTAAAGATAAAAGGATTAAAAGATTTTGACTTAAATACAATTATACTCAAGTGTTATGCTTGTACTTTCACAACATTTAAACATGCCCTTTGGTGCATTTATATGGAAGCCTGATGCACTTATTCTAATTTTTTTTCTTGCAACTGGGAGATATAAATTCAGAAATGTGAGATATAAAGTCAAAATTGCATGATACAAAGTCAGAATTGTGAGATATAAGTCGTAAATGTGATATATAAAAGTCAGAATTGCGAGATAAAAACTCACAATTGTGAGTTATAATGTCAGAATTACAACTATGTCTCGAAATTCTCACTTCATAACTAACAATTCTGTAAAATAAAGTCACAATTTAGACTTTTTTTCAGAATTGTGAGATATAAACTTTCGAGTGAGTTTAATTGATCCAATTAAATTAAATTACTGTTTTTACGATATATAGATTTGTAGATAGATAGATAGATAGATAGATAGATAGATAGAATAAAATGGGTGTTCTGGAATCTTTGTTGAGAAAGACGGTGAATCCACATGAACATGGAGCAAAACGGTCCTGCAGATCCTTTCTCTGTTTGAGTGAGCTGTTCTGATGCAGCAGTAGGACTAAACAGCCACTGCTCTGAGTAAAGTGTAAGGGCAGGCTTTCTACAATACATCAAAGCCTTTAAAAGAGACTGATTGATTAAAAGAGAGAGTGGGTGGCACTCCTCTCCAGAGCTTTCTGAAAATGGCTTTCAGCTGAGACGTGCTTCATAGCACCGCAGATAAATATTTGTCTTTATAAAGGTATTGGAGGAAATGCAAATTTCACTGGCTTGTCTTCTAATAATACAGGTTTTATGACAAAACTCTCTAGAATACTTGATTTCCTCTATTACTATTTTACATCTTATGCATCACCCGTCTCACAGCAACAACAACAACAATAATTATAAATTTGTGATGTTATTTTATTATTTTATTCTAATTTAGAAAAAATAAACAAGATATGCCCTGTTAGAGTTTTGTGTTACATAATTAATTGTGTGTTGTTTTTAGCAAAAAGTGTTTTGAGAAAAAAAAAAGACTTCACAGGTGCAGTTCATCATGTAAACTATGAATACAAAAGTTCAACAAAGGTTTAAGTGTTTAAATATGATTCTAACATTAATCCTTACAAACATATTTTGATAAAAAAAGTAAATAAATAAAAAAGTGAAATATTTTATTTGTACATGTAGTATACTTTTTGTATTTTGTATTTTTACATTCATAATTTTACATTTATAATATTCCTGCATTCTAAAGTTTTATAAACCTCTTTAATATTTTCGTCTACTACAGTATAATTGTAACGATAAGTTGGACTCGCCAGCAAAGGACTGGATGGCACTCCAGCAACCCGCTGATTATCTGTGTTTCATGTTTCTGTTTTCATTCCCGGACTTTATCAATGAACTCATGTCTCCACCCACCTTGTCTGTTGTCTCGGTTGTTCATTCATGTATCGGCCCATCTTGTTTCTCTGCCTCCCTGGATCTGTACCTAAGCCTGCTCTTGGACTCTCGCTCTTGCGTCACCCCTAAGGACTCTGTTTGCCTCATCGCCTGACCCTTTGCCACGAACTCTGATTATTCTCTCGTCTCAGCCTTTGATGTACTGTTTGCCGTTGGATGACTTTGCCTGTGACTTTTCTCTGTGTATGTGAGTCAATAAATGTTTGCATATGGATCCGTATGTTTCCACGCGTCTCAATCGTGACAATAATGCTACAGAGGTTTTAGTCAATATTTCTCTCTGATCTATTTTTAGCCTTCAAAAGTGGTTCATATTACAGTTGTTCTTTGAAATGCAATTAATTTTGAATTTCTCTTTTTGTTATTAAAATGAACTACATAAGGAATTGTGGGTTCTTGTGTGAGGCTTTACTTTCATTGGCTGTGACTGAGCTGTGATCCAGCGACTGACATGATCAATCCGAGCCTGATTCATTTGCACATGTTGTCGTTCATTGTTTAAAGACTACAACAATAGCACATTAAATCTTTTTTCTACTGCACATAAAAAAAATAAAAATTCCCACTGTCCTCCCCTAACCCGTATTTGTAATTTATGCCTGATTCACATTTGGATAATATTTCATCCAGCTGTCAGGGGAGATATGAGATCCTTTGGTTTATATTATCAGAACAATTTCCATAAAATTGCATGACTTCCCCCTGCCCACAGCAATAGTTATTAATTCATAACTTTAGAAGAATTTGAAGTTTTCACATGTAAAATATGAGGAAAAAAAGTGAACACGTGCATACAGTTTCTCATGAGAAAACCATGTTTCTGTCTGTACCGTCTTAGAATGTTTCAAAGAAATTGAGAGAAATATAGTTTTTTTAAACTGCAGTCGTATGATTTATAGATAGTATTCATTCACACAGATAATGTCACCTGTAATATCTTGAACTCATCAAAAGCACAAAAAATTGCTTTGCCAGTTTTGATTTATTGGGTGTTTTCTGTTGTTTTAAAACATGTCATGCAACTTATAGAAATAATATTTACCCCAAAGAAGCTCTCTATAGTTTTCTGCAATTAATTTTATTCTTAATCTCTTTCTCAAATGCTTTTCAGATGTTTCTCTATAGAAAAATACACAAATAATTTAACATGTAGTTTTAGATTTCAGGTGAGATCTTAACAATGATACCATGCCTGCAATCAAAATTGAGAGATCTTGAAATAGGGAGGCCACTCAGAGGACAATTATCAAAATTATTGTTTTATGTAAGCTTATTATTAGTAGAATCAGTAGAGCTATTAAATGTCTTTGGATAACATGGTTATCCATGTTTGAGCCCCATCTCACTGCAATTTGAACATATTTTATGAGGGGGCTAATTCGTACAAATTCATACAACCTAATTTGTGGTAAATCGTATGCATTTTACGAGTTGTCAATTCATATGAATTTGTACAAATGACCTACACCTAATCCCACCCCTAAACCTATGCGTCACTGGGGTTTAGACAAATTGTACGAGTGTCACACCACGGGACTGCACTGGGATCAGTGCAGTCAACCTCACACAATCACCAGCTCCTTAATCACCGCCACCTGATGTCAATCAGGAGTGTTTAAAAGCTCAGCTCACCAATAACACTTTGGCTGAGATCAAGGTAACACTCCTATTCTTAACTTAAGCCTCACCTA
Source organism: Enteromius paludinosus (assembly GCA_032361165.1). NCBI lineage: Eukaryota > Metazoa > Chordata > Actinopteri > Cypriniformes > Cyprinidae > Enteromius > Enteromius paludinosus. The sequence continues at coordinate 1,101,086 of JAUMHQ010000041.1, read as the reverse complement.
TCTACATCTCACGTCATTGTCCATGATTTTATGCTGTTGGAAATTGTTTTGCCTACCTGCTTTTGTGTTATGAGGACCTGAGCACTTATCTTCTGGGGTACAAACGTATATCTACCAAAGGAGCTTGGAATCATACTCACCTCTGCTATACTTACCTGTGAACGTCTACCGTTCCAACAAACTACACGTGAGAGATATCATCAGTTTGTAGTCTCAGGTTAATGTCACTGCCCGCTGCTGACAAAGCTATTTGCCTTTGTACTTCGAGGATATCTGCTTGAAGCTGCAGCTGCGCTGTGGAATTTCCATACGGAGGTTGGAAATATATTAATCCCTGCACTCCTTACCAACGGATTCATCACCTACGTTCACCACGCCGAATGACCACTTCACGTGAGACTGTTACATGTCTACAATACCTATGTAGACCAAAACAAAGTTATGTAAACCAGAAAATTCGACAATGCACACTGATATTAAAATTGGTCTTGTACCTGTAACACAATGACAAGCACCATAATAATGCAGCTGGTAAAAGAGAAAGTTACGTGAAGACACAAAGCTCATTACAAATACAGTAGCTTCACCACAAGCAGAAGTACATACTAATATATAGAATAGGGGTCACCAAGTTCAGTCCTGGAGGGCTGGTGTCCTGCAGATTTTAGCTCCAACTCTAATCAAACATACCTGAAGCTCTAGGGGTGTTTCTCAATGTCAAGGATACATCCTTAGCAGGACTGGTCCTCCCAAGTCGAGGCTTCTCTTAAGCATTCGGAGAACTCGTAAATGGAACAGACTAGCAAGTGCACGTTATTGCGTCATTACGTCAGTGAAAAGGTCCCCTTTCGGCGCTGAAAAATGGAAGGGCAAACATTACTGGTTTGGTAGCCAGTGACGGCTAATAATTGTGAAATGACAGGTCCGGTTCAGTTAGCTATCAATAACGTATCAATAACGTAATTTCTAGA
>JAUMHQ010000041.1:1061293-1077835 GCA_032361165.1 Enteromius paludinosus | reverse complement strand
GTATCTAAGTCAGGAGGGACAAATGGTGAGTGACAGCAGAGTTAAGTGCTAAATGTGCCAATGAGATGTGGGTATTGAATGATATGTGCAGGAGAGAAACCTCACACACTTAAACTGAAGCAGTGTTGTTTTTGGCTAATGGTATTCTTAAGTGTAACATATTATGTTATTGTGTTTCTTCTAGAAAATAATATCTAAAAAATAAAATAACTAATAATAACACTTACTGTAAAGGAATTTAAGGTAATCCCAAAATTTGCTGAAAATGTACTTACTCTCAGGGCATCTAAGATGTGGATAAGTTTGTTTCTTCATCAAAAAATAAATAAATAAATAAAAATGAAATTTTGCATTACATGACTTGCTTACCAATGGATCCTCTGCAGTTAAGGTAGAGTCCAAATAGCTGATAAAAGATATCACAATAATCCAGAAGTAATCTACACAAGCCCAGTCTATCAATTAACACCATGTGAAGCGAAAAGCTGTGTGTTTGGAATAAACAAATTCACCATTTAGGCATTTTAACATCATTAAACCATCACTTCTGGCCAAAATATGAATCCATAAATCCTGTTTTTGCACCTGCGAATTTGTTCATAATACTTGAAAAATCATAGAGGGCTCTTATTTTAGAACTTAATGTTTTTGTGATGGATTTGTTTCTTACAAACATGCAGGTTTTCACCTTAAAATACATGAATTGATGAACTGTAGTCATTACAATTACAATAATAAACAAGAATAAATTGACATATACTTGGATAGTTTCTGATAGGCACAATGTTGTGTGCTGTGGACCAATCAAAATAAAGTGTTAGAAGGCCTTAAGCAGACAGTCTACTAATACTCTAATGACTGTTAGTTGACATGTAGTTGCAAAGTTACTTACTGTTAGTCCAACATCTAAAGTGGACTATCGAAATAAAGTGTTACCATAATTTATTGAGGGAAGTGTCACTTTTGTTTTGCCAAGAAAAAAAAAAGGCCAAATATACATTTTAGCATACATTATCTGACCACAGAATGCTGTAATTGACCCTTCATAAACTGCTAAATAATTAAAAAATAGCATTTAAACACACTATCACATTGAGAATAGCATGCTTTTGTCACAGTAACCATTCTCTCATTAACCTTCAGCTGGCATTCAAATAATTCCTTTGCAAACGACCTTGATTACAGACATGAGTTGGCCTTCCTAAGCAGCAGTTGAGATGCTACAGCACTGTGGGACCTTTGGTATTTATCCTCATTCTTACGACCAGTTTCTGATTTCATTGTGTTTTGCTTTGTGTTGATGAATGAAACAATGTCCTTGGGAAAGCTGCAGGTTAATTTACCTGATTTCAACTTTTTGCAGCTATTGCTGAGTCAAACCAACTGCTAAGAACTTTCTTGAAACATGCTTTCACATTGCTGACGGTTTGCACAATTGCAGGATTTCTGAAAAGTGTATTGTGATTCTCACTAATGTGATGACACTTTCTCCTGAATCAACATGTCAACCCGTCATCTCTCTCTTTCTCCATCTTTTGGTCTCCACACAGCCGTTTCAGTAGAAAAAAGTGTGGAGTTAAAAGCAAGCCGCTGTGCCATCCCTCTTCCCTAACTCTCTCTTTCACGCACACACACACTCACGCATGCCTTTCAGCCAGCTGATTTACACCATTATTCATGCACACCATTTCGTCTCTGTGAGTGAGGGAAGTTCTAGGAAAGATTCTCTGTGATGTATAACTCTTTTTAATGGAACTCTTCATTTGTGTCTCCCCCAAGGCGAGGCACTGTGGATAGTCATACTGAGGAAAACCTTTTTCAAGCTTTTAACAGGTTTTCAGATAGCTACTGTATACAAGTTAAGGTAACAGAAAATCAAAATGGACCGTATTTACTTGCTCAATACATGTTCATGGATGTATTGTGATTCATCGATACAAATTATTTCAAAGAGAAATAATATCTTGGCCATCTTTAATCAGATTCTAATATTTACCCACCTTCCTGTTTTCACCCGCATCAGAATTCATTCTGGTATGCCTTAAATTGTTTTCATTATCCAATAAATTCCCATTGTGCAGAGTGAATAAAATTTATTTTCTCATTGTAAATATCTTTGGACTTAGAAATGCTATAAAACACTATATGCTATATTGTTATAATGGATAATGGAATGAATAGTGTTGATTATAAGAACCACAATTTGTTTTATCAGAGTTATGTCTTGCATTTCCTAAATGAAATAACAGAACTCATAAGAAATCCCAAGAACTAGGTAAGGTATTTAAATATAAACGTCATAGGGTTACGCATGTAACCACTGCGTCGAAACGCTATGGGAATGCATTCATCGTGACCACGCTCTGAATCTGCTGTGGCGAGATGTCATAGGTGAGGGATGTCAGAGACCAGGAAGCTTAAAAGCACGTGTGGACATACCGACGCCAGCCTCAGAAATGATGCCGGCAGAGACGCGAGGAGTGTGGCAAAGAGATACAGTGTCTCATTCCTTCTAGGAACTGGGGTTACATGTGTACATGTGTACACATTCCTTTTCAGGTACTCGAACTGCGTCAAAACACTATGGGAACGATATACCCACGCCTCCAGACTCAAAAGTCCCTGCCTAATGTAGATGCAGCACACCTAAGGCATGAGGACTACAGAGCCTGGAATGGCTCGAAAGTCCAGGCCATGCAACCTACATAGGTCAAAGGCGTAGACCAGTCAGCTGCACTACTGGTGTCTTGAACCGAGAGAGCTATGGACTGGAGGATGGTCTCAACAACCTCAGACGAAAGACCGGGAGAATATGAGTTGCGCCCCTTCAGGGGCCATACCCACAGTTTCCAAACTTCCAAACAAAGAGAGGAGATCCCTCCTGATTGGAATCTCCAAGGAGAACCGTTGAGGAGGAAAATTAGGTCTGAGAGCCATACCCGGCCTGGCCAGAACGGTGCTACTAACAATAGGCTGACCGTGTCCTGGCGTACTCTCTCCAGAACTCCCTGAAGGTGAGGAGGAAGGGTGATACCCCTGTAAGAACTCGAGAACTGTACCAACAGGGCAGTTAGCAGGATTTTGCTGACAAACTCTGCACTATGAAATGAAGAATTCCACTTCAAGGCGTACACTTCCCTCATGGAGGGAGCTTTGGATTGGAGGATGGTCTCAACAACCTCAGTCGAGAGACCGCTTGGCTATGAATTTTGATGTGTACTCCTACATCTAGATGCCCAGGAAAATGCACTGCTCTCAGTAAGAGAAGTCTACCCTGGGACCACACAAGGATCTGTCACGCCAGCTTGAATAAGGGGTGTTAACGCAGACCTCCTGGTGGTTTAATAGGAGACCACCACTATGTATGGGTGCGTACCAACACATCATGATCTTTCAGGTCTGGGAGAAAATGTTTCACTGCTAGAAACACAGCCAGCCTCTCCAGGCAGCCGCTGTGCCATGGGAGATGGCGAGGACACATCAGTGATCAGCGTTACACAGAGTTCCCAACACCTGGCCCTAACTTTGAAACCCAAGGTTCCTTCATATAACCAGGGCTCGCAAACAGCATCGGGAGCCCAAATCACATGAATGGGATTTCCCCTTGTGGAATACCCTTTGGTTTCGAGCCACTATTATAGGGGTCTCATGTACAGCAGGCTAGCAGAATCACGCGGGACATGACTGCCATAAGACCCAGCAGTCTATAACTGCTTCACAGTAAGTGACCGGTCTTGTTACCCTCTCGTAACAGCGGTGAGAATTGACTCGTTCGCCCTTGCGTCATAGTCGAATCCCACACCACACCTAGACAAGTGGTTCTCAGAGCCGGAGAAAGCACACTTTCCTTGGCGTTCAGTCTTTACCCCAAACGTTTCATGTGAGCGAGGACGACATCTCAATGCCTGACCACCTCACTCTGTGACTGAGCTAGAATTAGCCAGTTGTTGATGTAGTTTAGGACGCGAATGCCCTGAAGCCACAACGGAGTTAGGGCCGTGTCCACTACCTTTGTAAATGTATGGGGTAATACTCAACATGCTCTCGCCGCAGCCCCCTGAGCTGGAAAGCCACTGTAAGTGCCACCGCTTATATACATGACCTCATGCGTCTGCCGATGTCGAGACGTCACCGAGCAGACCCAAAGGCACGTACTCCACCTCATTCAGAAGGTCTTTCTACCATGCCTGTAACACACCAGTAGTGTGCAGACGCATACCAGCATGACCTGCTGCAGAGTACCCATACCCCAAAGCATCAGTGTATGACGTAATGTCCTGGGGCAAAGGCTGAGCCTTCAAAGCAAAGCCACGCCAGGTGATAGAGAGCTCCTAAGCGTCTATTCAACCCGTCGATTACATTTTATTAAGATGATATAGGTAAGTATTAAGGTGGCTCAGAATTCAAATATCCGAGGGCTGTCGCTAAATGTTAATGCTCTATCATGTTGGAAATATGCCTTACACCAAATCCAACTCTAAACCTACCGAATAGTGTAAAAAAAGTGTTTATCCCATGAGACCAGGGAAATTATAACCCAGTCTTTGCTGTATTGCCGTGTCCCCAGATCACAGAATATACTGCGTTGCTGACGGCACATTTATGAATTTTGTTTGCTTCATAGAAAGGTTGATCATACACTTCTCAAACCAATTACAATTTCATTCAGTTTGGGCATTTTTCACATGGAGCATTTTCATTTGGATTGGACTTTTAAACCGATTACAGTGCCCCATGTACGTAAAATCACCTATTGACCCAATATATCATTCAGTATTTGTAATATAAAATTTTGATAGATTCTATGCTTTATGTTAAGCAGTTTTACCCTAGTTAATTCAGGACAAATGTGGAGAAAATTAATTAAATGAGGGGGAATTTGAAAGGAATGCTGCCTTGCTAGCAATAAAATAACTGGATTCTTGTAATAACATTAAACTTTAACAGACCATACAAGTTTGCATATGATTTTTGTCTCCATAAGGCCTCACACTTTCAGGATAAAATTTTAATAAGATCTTAAATGCCGGTCAGACAGAAAATTAAATAACGCCTGTTAGACCCTGAACAGAATATTCCCCGGCCATTATGAGAGCGCTTTATCATGGGAGCAGTCACTACATCTAAATTAACTTATAAATGCATGGCAGCGCCTTGCATTTAAGCCACGCTGCCATTTAGTGTCTGTTGTTGCTTAAGGAATTCACTCAAGAGGCTTAAAAGATAATGGGAATAAAAATTAGGCCCTTGTTGAGGGTCGCATACACAAGATTGATGTCTTAGCTTTGAAGACCAGTCCCATAAAGGTTCCCTGGGATGTCTTTCATCCATGTTCAGAGCATGGTCATGAACTGAACTTAGAACTTGGCCATGAAACAAAATGACTGGCTACCAAAAATTGTCTTTGAGGGCCGGGTCTAAAATGCTCCAAAAATATTGCTGAAACACTGGGACAATTAGCCTTAAATGGAAAACAGGCTCAATTTCTTTTCTGTCATTCTGCAAATAAACATGGTTTTCAGTCTCGAAAAACTCTTTAAAATTTGAAAACACTGTATTGTTTTCTGTGAATAAATAAGTAATTTTGAAGTAAATACTCTAGCCTACAAGGATTATCCAGGACTACAGTAGTCAACATTTGAAGTGGATCAAAAAAAGTTCATCACAATTGTCCTAAGACAAGAATGGATATTGTTTTGGTTTTGGGGCAACTTTTATGAAAGGATCCATTTTAAATGGATGGGATGGGATGGGGGGATGGGGATCTAAGCAGAAATGATTTTGTAACTGACAGCGGTTTGAAATTGGTGGAGGAAGCGGCGAGCCTAGCGTTTTCTTCATGTGAACGTACCCTTAAGAGAGTAAGTTACATTTAATGCTAAAGTATCGTTAGCGCTAATGCTAACATTATTTTAGTGTGTTTGGTGCAGCTCTGGTTCTGGATGCTGGGTTGAAATGCAGCTGGAATTGGTCGTGGCTTCAAAGGGCAAGAGGTTTTCATTTTGCTAAATACAATAAAATTACATGTCGTTCAATAGTATGTTATAAGTAGCTGAGTTAACCACAAACATCAGAGCATGTTAAAACATCTCAGAGGCCCCAAAATTACGTTAGACCCCAGAGGGTTAATGAGTTATTTTCTTCAATATGACCACAGGGTGGGTTTGGTAAAGGTAGTTGTTGACTTAATGACAAAACAATAAATAAATGTGAAATTGCATGATGAATTGGTGGTGAATTTGTATGATTTATATGACTTTAAACATTGTCATACAATTCAAATCATACAAAGTGACCATCAATTCAGCAAAATGTAAATGTTTTCACATTTTGTTGTATTGCATGGACCACTTTTATGTTTCATGTAGGCATGTTTTTGTATTATTTTGTGAGAATTATGTGACTACTGTATATACTGTATGGAAAAGAGCTGCAAAAAAATTCCCTGACTCTTCAACAAAGCAAAAAATAAGAGTAGTCACACTTTATATTAGGTGGCTTTAACCACTGTGTACTTACATTAAACAATAAGTGCAATGTACTTGTGTACTGCACAATGCAATTGTGTTTATATTATATTGAAAAACATGTTTGCTTCTATTGAGGTGGGATATGGGTATGATTAGGGACAGGCATGGGTAGGTTTAAATGTGTGTTAAGGTGTGAGGGATGGGTCAACAGTGTAATTATAAATGTAATTACAGAAATGTATCACAGATATAATTACATATAGGTATTTTTAAAAGTATACTGTAAGTACAGTTGAAAAACATTTAAGTACACAATAAGTTCATTGTACAAAATTATTAATTTAAATGTAAGTACATAGTAGTTAAAGCCACCCAATAAAAAAATTGGGACCATAAAAGCAAGCTGAGTAAACAGTGACAGAATTGTCAATATTGGGAGAAGTTTTTAATGCATCTCACTAAAACCAAGTATGGTAAATCGGGAGAGGGGACTAAATGATCGCAGAGGGTGCATTATGGATCAGTGGCAAGAGGTGAGACGGGTCCTCTCTGCCGAAGCATTCAGTTGTTTCATATTCATCTGTCTGATTGAAGCTTGAATGTGTGCTACATTTAAATTGGCACAGAGCCCCCTCCAGAGTACTAGAGATATCCAATGCCTTGCCAATCATATGCACATAATAAGGAGAGGAGGGTGAAGGTGAGAGTCATGACTTCCAAATGTCTTCTGTTCTGTTTGTCAGACTCGTCAGGCATGCAATATCTCAACCGCCGACCAAGCGAGCTCAGTTATTGACCTTAAAACACTTTCAAAGGGTTTTATTTGAAAGAACTCTTTGTAAAAGCCATAGAGGGGCGACAGTGACTGTTTATGCATGCTTTGACTGATTGATGTCGAATGCATCTCTGTTTGAAGTCTGCTTTGGCGGGGGATCTGAGCACAGGAAGTGTGTACAGTGGAGCGCGGGCCATATTGGGCCGTAGCGTGGCGTCTGCAAGTGGCCACGCTCACCTAAAGTGCTGTGTGCACATGGAGCCACTGATGCTTGCTTAATGGCAGACTGTGGTGTCTCGCTCTGCCTTTCCAAATCCAACCGATTGGGCAGATGCTCTCTGGCAGTCGAAGAGCCTCTGGCACACACCTATTAATTAGCTTCCCACAAACAGGAAGCAGGTTTTGGGAGAGGAGATGGATGCCGTCTCCGTTCCAACTCGTCTTGTCTGAGATGCTCTGAAGTGACAATCTCTCAGAAGAACTTTTGGCACTCAAAAGTTTCATGGGAAATGGCAGTGTTTGAGAGTGCACAAAGCTGGCACTTGACAAGTGGGAGTGGATTTAGAAAAGCACCAAATGTTCCTCTGTTGTGGCTTTGTTGTTTGTGATGGAGATTCATTTTTCTGTTGTATAGCTACCAAGCTGAAGCGGAGCTTATTGTTTACAGGTTATTTTGAGTCATATGCTGCCTACCTGCTTACATATTTCAGGACGCTGCAGAGCTGAGTTTGACTGGCGTTCAAGTTTGGTTTTGTTTGTTGGTTGGCTGTAAATGCTGTAAAAGAGGTGAACACCTAAGGAGAGGTACATTGCTAATGTTCCAGACTAAACAGTAAAATGTGAAACGATCGGTGATTGTGAGATAGAGCCAAGTCTGGAAGCATCCTGATACCATTTCCCACAGTACATATACAGACTCAAATTACCTACAACTGCATGGCAGATGACCTTTTAAAATCTTTGTGTGATTTCGCACTTGCCTCTAGTGACTTCATTGTGTCTAGTAGTCCCAACAAACTGATTTCAACATTGAATAGGATAATGTTTGCTGCAGATTTGCCTTAGATGAGTTTTGATCTGTTTTCAGGTTTTCAGTCTCATGTTGCAAGACCTTTCATTATCAGCATAAGTTTTGTGCACATTGCAGCTTCTTCCTGCCAAAATCCAAGAACGTAGACAGAAAAGGACCATCAAGGATTTGTCATTTTACAATTAAAGAAATAATGAATATTACCAGTTTTGCAGAAAGCTGTAGTAGACAATGACTCAGATATAAGCTTGCCATTTTTGCCAAATCTTCAACATAGGCTCAATGGAAATAGAAGTTTCTAAATATATTTCTGCAAAAACTGAAAAAGTTACCTGTACATATGAATATTTCTGCAGTTTCCAGTTCACTAGAGGCATACAACTTTTATACATTTTAATATAAAGTATGATTTGCAGGTCCACAACCCAATTTTTGCTAAATTTCTTAAGGAATATCATATTATGAATTCAAAACCATTTTAACATGCTGTGACATCTGAAAACGAATACTTTTGAATATTAGCATTGCATATCCATGTGTGTGGGTTTTTATATTCAGTAGGTTTGTCAGATTCCCGTTCCTGTAGAATTGAGCTCAACTTGAGAGGTAAAGAGCTCAGGTAAAAATCATGTGAAACTACGGTTCCACAAAACAGTTCAGATCTACATTCTGCATAAGGAAGTTCAAATAGCACAGTTTCATCAACAAATCAGTTCTGCCAGCTTTTATCCCAACTTGGTTTAGGGGTATATTTCCAACATGATAGAGCATTAACCTTTAGTCACACTGCCAGGATATTTGAATAATGAATCACCCCAATATGTACCTGAAGCAACATAATAAAAACACAGTAATACGTGCCTATATCAACGTAACAAAAAAATGTAACAGGATCACATATTGATTCCACATTTTAGCACCCCTAAATAGGTGTTTTACTTTGAAACTGCCTTAAAATGTGCAGTAAATAAAAATATTGCAAAAATGTTTTTAGAGGAACATATTTCCAATGAGCCTGGGTTGCAAATACAGCAGTCTTTGGGATTCACAATGATATCTGAACATCATGACACTGTTGCATTTTCAGATCACTTTATTTTTCTAAAATGTAACATCTTCTTTTGTATAAATTACTTCTCATCCCAGTATTTCATAGATCACTATGGGGCATTGAATTTAGCACTTGAGGTGCAATGAAGCCTTTCTGATTGATAGATATGTACACTGTTAAAAGACCTTGACTGTAGCCTCAGGGTAAAGACATATCCAACCCCAGAGTCTTCTGAAAGGTCAACGCGCTATTTAATCAAACATCAGACTGCTAAGGCCGAGCTGTCAGAGCTACGTGACCTTCTGCTCTCCCCACTTTTAAAGATCAGCTCTAACCCGCTCAAATGCTGCCACATCACCCAGCCCATCCTGCTATTTCCCGAACGAGTTCACTCACCTTGCTGCCTTTTTGCTCTAGGTCTTTGCCCGCTGTCTGCATTTCCTTCAAGTGTGCTTATGATCTTTGTCTAGTTCTCGCCTTTGTTGCTGGTGCTTGCTGACAGATGCTATTATAGCATACCATTGATATCACATGGACATTTTTTTTAGCAAACTTCTGTTCAGCTTTCAATTATTCTGTGCTCAGTAGCAGGAAATCCAGTCATCTTTTAGTCCCAAACCAAAATGACACATTGCCATTAGGGCTAATAGAGTTTGATGCGGCTCATTAGCTCTGCATAGGCTACTGCGTATAGTGGCACTATTTTTCGATGGCAAATTGGATGCGAGGATGATCTCTTGCTAATGGTTATTTCTAATGCAGAGCTAATGTGGATGCCCAAGCCCCTCCCATGAATCCAAATGAAACAGGGTTATTAGAGAGGAGGATACTGTATAGTAGAGTGTCTAAGTATCAAATGCTGGTCTTGGATTGCAATTTAAATGCTTTTAGCTTTTGTACAGCCATTGCTGATGGTGTCTCCTGTGCTTATTAGCAGTGAAAATTTACAAAGCTTTACAAAGCTGATTGGTTTGGGAGGTTTTTGTGTAAAGCAGTTTTCTCAACTTTTTTAAAGGGGTTATATGATGTTGTTAAAAAGAACATTATTGTAACATTGATGTAATGCAATGTGTTTATGCGGTTCAAAAAATACATTTTCCACATACTGTACATTATTGTTTCTCCTCTAAGCCCCGCCTTTCTGAAACATGGCAATTTTTACAAAGCTCATTGTTCTAAGAAGCAAGGTGAGCTCTGATTGGTCAGTCCAGTGCATATCCAGTGCGTTGTGATTGGCCAAATACCTCAAGCGTGTGACGGAAATGTTATGCCCATTACAATAACGTGCTGCTGGCGCATTGACATAAAATAAATAAAAGCCATTTGAAAACAAGGCATTTGTTGCTTCCAGTGGGGACTTAATTACTAATTATAATGACTTAATACTGTGTTTTTTACCAGTCGCGTTGCATCACGCCATCTAAACATGACCATGTTCTTTTCTCCATGATTCTTTTACATACAGGTTGTGAGTCAAAAGCACCAGGCTGTCCCTGCAGAGTTGGAGTTGCCAACTTTATAGCCAGCAAAGGCTAATCTGTCGGGTTCAAGAAATAGTTCTCCGTAAAATGCGCTATACAAATCTGGATATTTGGGTTAAACTGTTTTGGAAGAGTGTTGTAAATACTGCTTAATTTCAGTATCACAACGAAACAGAGCATCTCCAGAACATGGCACTGGCAGCAGAAGCAACACTACAAAGAGAATAGTCTGCCTTATTTCTTTATTTAAACATTTGGGCTTTGTAATGAAAATTATACCATCATAAAAATATCCTAGTTTTCAAAAGAAATGGTTTCTAGATATAAATTATAGATGTTGGGTGAACTAAGTAGACTGAGAATAATTATTTTTACATCTAGATTGAATCTAGATAAGTTTTAAGATAAGTCTTAAATAAGTTTTACTTATTTAAATCAATTAAGCCATTTTGAGGCTTGGAAGTGTGCTAAGACCCCCTACTGGGTCCCAACCCCCAGGTTGAAAGCTGCTGGTATAAAGTAATAGGATTACATTCAGGCAATTTATCTGATATTTTCTGCTAGGGCTGGGCGATATCTCGATATTTAAAATATATCGAGATATTTTTTAAGCTCTATATGAATTTTTACATATTGTATATATCGATTTAATGTTTATATTTCATTTTCGTCACTTTGCTTGTTTGCTTTCTGTGCTGTGCTCGACCCGCCTCCTTGCTTTTGTTCCCCCTCCCCTCGCCTGTTGTCTCATTTAACATGGCGGCGACCGCGACCAGCCCGGAGGCTACTAGGGTTGGGTACCGAAACCTGGTACCTAACACGCGCAGTAAATCATTTCTGCGAGAGGAAACAGATCTACATGTGAAGAAACGGGAGCCCGCGAGCCCATTTCAAACCCCGCACGTATTATGTGTCATCTGCGCGCGATTAATCCTGAGCTAGATCTTCTCTCACAGGCTCGCACAAACATGTTTATTTTTTATCGTGGGGCGGGGCTTGCTGTTTTAGTTGTAATCTAAAATGTCATTGGTTATTCCCCTTTTCCGGTAGTCAGTATCGGATGCCTGTTATAAGATGATTCATTCACTTGACTTGAGACGTGGCATTGGATCATAAGTTAGTTATTGTTTCATAAGCTTATTAATTCATTTATCATTCATTCATCATATCTATTACAAAGGAGAATTAAAGGATCAGTTATCTTGCTGACAGAACAAATAAAAGCATCACAGAGGGATACAGAATTATTAATTTCAATATGCAAATAAATATGGAACCGTTCACTTTATTGATTTATCATGAAATTGCATAAAATGTTGAGTTGTTTTATTTTTTAATGAAAAGGCAATATGTATTATGTCTTCCTTTATTGTTTTACAAGATGTATACAGGGATTTTGAAAAGAAAATTTGCAGAAGCACTTTGTTCTGAACTGCCTACCTCTGAGTTTCAATTAAAAAAATGACTTTGGAATTTGGCATATTTGTTTTTGCAGTAGTTTTGGGGGGATTATTTATCCTGTAAAGATATTGTGATAGATATCATATATCGAGATATATATTGTATATCGAGATATAGCAAAATACATCGAGATATATTTTTTGGTCCATATCGCCCAGCCCTATTTTCTGCCGTCAAATCACATTTCTCAGCACTGTTTCACTCCACCCTTCCCTCTTAATGAGCTCATCTGTCCTAAATGCATTTTTGCCTCATCTTGCATTTTTAGCTCTGATCGCTGAAGTTATGATTGAACAAGTGTGTTAAAAGTGCAGAGATGGCAATAAAACTATTGCATTTTCTGCAAGCTGTCATGCTATCCCTATCGAGTGTTTAGTAATCAGCAACAAATAAAGAATACTGAATAATGCATTAACAGCATATTTTTTATGAAATCCTAATGACAGAACAACTTTCTTAATATGGGGTAGTACACAGCTAAACTTGATCGCATGATTGCACTTGTTAAATAAATGTTGTGAAGCTGAATAATATTTGTTTTGCATTTGTTTTGTAACCTGTATCGGGCAAATATATATTTGAAAGTTCTGAAATGTGAGAATAAGTTTAACCCTAGGTACTTTTTGTTGTTGCAAGTGAACAGTGCTGCATGAGCTGTAGAAATCTTAGATGGTCTGAGTCCACATATAAGCCAAAATTGATGTGATCAAGCTTCCACAGAGGAGAACAGAAAATATAAGAGATGAGTCATGTTTTTGGATCATTCATGACACATTCACATCATCTCACCTGCACATTCTCTGCACTCTCCATCAATGCAGTGCAGAAACCATTGACTCACCTAATAGTTGAGTAGCATCCTGGACAACAACTCACCTAAAAATAAGTTGTTTTGGAAACACCAGAATTTCTTTTTGAGAAGAGCACCAAGCATAATTTATTACTAGGATCAACAACATAATTCATTTAAAAATACAATTCAGAAATGCAGCTTAAATACATATCTTTTCCCCCCTTAATTTTGAGGTTTGTCAGTATGGTGCAATAGTTACTGTCTTTAAAAAAATCATCAAAAGAATTTAATTATTTGAAGGAAAGCCTTACTAAGTTGACAGTGCAATAACATCTTTACATTTTTGATAATTTTACTCCATGACAAAACAAGGTTGTTTCATGTTGTTGTATATGATGTTTTAAAGATATTGTAAACATGCATCTAAGATACATGTACACAATCAATTATATTATCTACATTTCTTTTTTAGAGTCATTAAATGTTTTCAAGATTTATAGTTTGAACTTGAACTTGACATTTACATCTATTCACTTTTTTTTTTTTGCCCGGTAGCAGTTGAACTTTTCCAAATTGAGAAAATACTCTTGCTGACAATATTTGAGGTTTGTGGAATTTTGGAGTGTTCCTGTTATGATTTTTCTTTCCTTTGTGTGTGTGGAATGTGTCAGATAATGCTGAGTTAGCAAAATTCTCATTGACATTTTGCTAGTTTTCCAGAGGTCTAAATGAATACAAATGTGTATGCGTAACATTTTGTTTTCAAAGGCACTTATCAAAGTCCTTATCAATGACCTGCTTGCTCTTCCCTCTGTACTACTGACTGACGAGACATTTAATTAGGGCTGAAACTAGTGTTCTCATGTAGTGCTCTATAGCCTTTACCACACACAGAAAGAAAGCACCTTGACTCTTCTTTGGGAAGAAAATACTTTGTTAGCTGCTCTTGCTTGTTAAAGAAAATATTTGAACAAATTATGTGGCAGCAACTCAAAGCACAAAAGCATGATGTGGTTAAAGGCGGGCGTACACGGTGCAATTTTTGGTTATCGGAGGAAATCGTCTCTTCTCGTATGGTCGGGGTTTGTATGGTATGTGAGAAATTACGAGACAAGCAGAGTGCCTTCCGAGCACTTTGGGAGCTGTCGATTTGTTGAGCAAACTGAAAATGACCAATCAGAAGCTAAAAAAGAAAACCACAGAAGAAGATGAACATGGCAGCGCCACGGAGAATTTGGACTGTCGAGAAAGAGGACAAACTCGCTGAAATCGGCAGGTTTTAAAATCTTCCGACTGTCCGAATTCAAACCATGTACGCCTTAAGAGATTCAGTTGTTCAGATGAAACAGAATGGGGGGGAAAAGATATGAGGCTTTTTGAATTTGACTCATATAAGTTTGATTCACTCATTTTTTATGGTAAATCAAATCCATTTTTTTAGACTTTGCATTAGGAATGTTTCAATCATTCTGCCTGATATCAAAACCAGATAATCACTTTGTTTCACTCAACGTGTTGATTACAAAAACATTATAATCATTTATAATGTGAAAGATGTGAACATACTTGCACTAGAGGTATGGAGACAGTAAAATCTCCTGCATTCTTTGTATTATGATATATATACACAGTACATGTCTTCTTCCCGTTAATGGAAAAATAGACTTTGATACTTAGATTAAAATAGAAAATGTACAAAAATAAAAAATAAAGAAAATTGGATAAAAACACAGAAAGTTAGTCAGTTGTTGGAGTTAGTCAGAGACAATTGAGTGTTGAAAAGCAGTACTGTGAGGAGGTCAGAGGAGAATTTACAGACTGGTTCAAGCTGACAGAAAAGCAAACACATCAAACTTTAAAGTGAGTGGGCTACAGCAGAAGAAAGCACAATAGGCTTCGCTCTTGTCAGGTATAAGGACAGGAAACTGATGCTACCATGGGATTGGACTCAACAAAACTGAACATAAAGATAAAAATGTCAAAAAGAAGGGAAAAAATGCACTCAGCCAGAGTTTAAAATAATTTTGAATATAACTGCAGGAGCAATGATGGGCCATCTACAGAGGCATCACCAATTATAACAATTGCATGGTGTTCACATGTGTACAGTACAGTAAAAGAAAACTATTTCAGAGTCTGCTGCATGTGCCACACTTCCTGCTGCTGGCTAATGGTGCTATGAAAAGCTGAATGCTTCCCTTACAGTATTTATAAAGTTCATGTCTGTGTTAAGGCATTGCATTTGAACTCTGCTAGTACAGATGTTGCAAAGAACATATGATACATCTGACTGGTGACCAATTTTCTCATAACACTTGCACAGATTCCTATTCATTGGTCTGGTGAGATGCATTAAGTCTAATAACAACCAGGAATTGAAAATAGTTGCCAAGCTTGGTTGTGTCTGAAAGCACAGTGTAACCGACAAATGAAGTTTTCCTAATTCCATGAATGTATGTGAGTGTACCCCTTGTAATCATTATTTCAGAACGTTTCTTAAATTAAACTGGTCATTTACTCACTACTAGATTCAATGTAGAAGAGGTTGGAAATCGTATCTTCAATCATGCGGTGTGAAGTAAGCTGCAAGAAGATCTTAACTCTAGATCTTTTACATTATCACACTCCGAAGAACAGATATCAGTAGGATCAGCAGGGTTACACATGTGAAAATGAAACACCTTTTCTACTGCAGATCACAGTTAGTGGACGGGTGTTCAAATACAATAACATCAGGTTATATTTTACATGGGCACCTGCACAGAGTCAAGTAAACATCACAGATCTGTCTGTGTGTCTGTGGGGTCGGGGCCACTGTGGCCCTTGTGAGTGTGTGTCTAATGGGAGGAGGGCGTAATGGCAGCTGCTTATGAACCCTGCCCACGTCCGGATGGATGAGGCTGTAACTGAAGTGGGCTTTTATCCAGGAGGATGTCTCTCAAAATACCCCCATCTCAGCCCTAGCCATGTGTGCCACGAGAGACAGTCATTTCACTCTGTCGTTCTTTGAGCTCAGGGGAGAGAGACAGGCCTGGAGGATCCAATCAGTGCAGAAAAACATTTGGCGTCTCGGTCCGTAGGGAAAGCTGCTCCGCATGAGTGCCGCTCCTCGCTGTTCCTCTCGTGTCCATCTCTATTTGTTACAGGGGAGATGGGCTTTGAGTTTTGCTGTTTTACAGTTGGAGTTTGGAATGTGGTCGCTGAGCCTTTACATCAGTGATTCCGACTTGGTGGGTTGTGACCCAAAAAATGCATTGCAGATCTGTCCTGATGCCAGATGCAAATAAAAACTCACCAGATAACCATGCTTACAGTACTTTGGGTAGTATGAAGAATACAACTGCATTCTGCTGCTGTGTGAATGTGTCCAATAAAATGTGATTTTTTTTGTCAACACAATTTTATTTAGGCTATGAGTAGGTAAAATACTGAAATAAATAAATAAATAAAATGACCTTTTAAACCGTTTAACTGATTGTAT
>JAUMHQ010000041.1:1047053-1061193 GCA_032361165.1 Enteromius paludinosus | reverse complement strand
CAAAAGGACACTGACAGCGGGGGGAGACCAGACATGAAGCACAAAAGTAACATGGAGCGCCTGGGGGCGTGACACATGCATACAGGTATGCATCGTTTGTCACATATGAGCAGTTTTTACAGGCAGACATCCTGGCTAGTGTACGTGACCTAGACGTTAATATTTTATTTAACTGGCCGGACATCTCTTGCACCGTAACAGTTTGTAGCATTAAAATAGCATAGAAAGTAGTAAGTTGACTTGAATTATGCTGTGAATTACGCAGTCAGTAGGGCAGAGAGCAGCTATATGGTTTATTCATCTGCAGTATATAAAGTTTTTGGTAAATCAGCTTCTCATATAAAATCCTCACACATCCTTGCTTTTAACCCGGCTCTGAGCATCGGAGCAGAAAGACATGTTCAGCAGGGTGCACTGTTTTTCCCGGCTGCAGTTAAGTAAATGGTAGACAGACAGTTACGTCACACATGTCAACATTTAGTTGATTTGAGCCAGCAGGTTTAGATGGGTGGTGTCATACATTGTTTGGTAGAGGAGGTGAGGTAATGCTTAATATCAGAAATTAAATTTGATTAAAATACCAAAGCTGAAAATGAGAACCAACATTTATACTGCAAAAAATATATATATATATTTGACTAATTTCTGTAGTGCATATATATTTTAATAATTGTAATCAGGCAGCAATAAAGAACAAAGAGACCAGTTAAAACAGTCAAAGATTTTCTACTTTTCTTGTTAATATTGTTGCATATTATTTTATTATTAATGTTTTTTTTATCTTATTATTGTCAGAAATGTAAAATCAGAAATGTTTGAATGTGTATGAATAACTATCATGTATAAGAATATTCAATACTTTTTATGGCATTACCATTGTATGTTAAAGTAATAACACTGTAATAACACAGTTATAACATTCTTTTTTTTTGTATGTATGTATTAAAATATAAATTTGTATTATTTATTTTGACCAACAAGTGACTTAGCAATTTATAAACCAAACTATTGTTTGATGCAGTTTTAGGAGATAAAGTTTGTGCTTCACACTCAAAATATGTTTATTTAATTCATACTGGGACTAAAATGTTAGACTACGAAGGGTGAGTGACACCTGACACAGCTTATTAGAGGATTTTGCGTTCAGCAGACAGCTTTAGGGATTCAATTTGGGTTTCCTTGACTTCTGAGAGAGGCACAACCAGATGGCAGACAATAATAACTTCATCTTTCTCTAAAACAGATTCATCACCGTCTGTGTTCCCCGTCAGCACACTCACTGTTGCAAGATACAACTCCACCTCCTGCACAGCATGCATCCGTTCTCTGATCTCTGATCTCTAATCCCCTTTAAGATCCACATATGCGTGCACTTCATTCCCGCACAGCCCCAAAAATAAAATTCACAGCAGAAGTCAAACTCCAAAATGTGCGATTTGTTGAGTCCTAAATGAAAGGAGCATTTCAACTGGAGTCCATCCACATTTTCGTTGATTTTCAGTATGGATTTTCTTATCTACCAAAATGTGATGAATAGCATAAAAAGTATGTGGGGTTTCTGCTTAGGTGTCTGAAGGGTTTCACCAGCAGAAATGTGTTTTGCTCAGGAAGAACAAAAGGTAAAGAGATGCATGCCTTTCTTTCTCTATAACCCAGAGAGACAGCATGGCATTTGCTTTAAAGCCAAAGTGCTTATTTAGTAATAATTTATGATGCTTTTTTGTTTTAAAGAAATTGGAGTAAGAAAAAAAACACCAGCAGAGAAAATCTTAAAGCATCAACAGCCACATTTGTAGACGCACAAGCACATTTTGTTTTCGTCCCTTGGCTATGAGGCTACGTTTTGTAAGACATAAAAGCCGTTTTTTTAGATTAATTTGTTCTTTTTCTGATGTTCCTTCAAATGGCCTATTTCCATGGATTTAGGCAGACTATAGAGAGACCCCCTAGAGAAATACATGAAAGCTACAATCTAAAGCTCTTCTAGCTCTTTGTGTACTTCCTGCTGTAGGTTTTACAATTTACCTTCCCGTTGTCTTTAGCAATGGGCAGGATGGTTGACTTGTTGTCATTTTTTTTTAGCAGGGATGCTTTAAAGGTGATGAGTTTTGAGATGGAACTTTTCAGAGAGTTTAAGTGAACTATGTTTAGTCGCAAGGGTTGCATTTTTATTTACATTTTTTCTTTTTACTTTGTGTTATTGTCTTGTATTCCACTTCGTTATACACACCTGGTCTCATCCAAATATTTTGCACTTTTTGCCACAGTTGCAAAGAGAAATCTCCACTAAGTGTCACTAAAACACATGTTTAATACTTGAATCATCGAGTTTTTTTTATGTTGACATAGGCACGTATTGCTGTGTTTTTATTCCGTTGCTTCAGTTACACGGTGTCACAGTCCACTGGATATGCCAGCCCGGATCAGGGGATGGCAATCCAGCGCTTAGCAAACGTTCTGTGTTGTATGTTTGTTTTCATTCAGAAACTCGTTCACACAAACTCATGTCTCCGCCCCCTCATTGGTCGTCTTGGTGTTTTACTGTATCCACGCCCTGTTCTACGTGTATATAATGTTTTGGTGTAGTCACGGTTTGTTGATTGTTATTTGATTTCTGGGTGCTGCATGATTTCTCTGTTTTTGGATCATCTGTTGCCGACCTCCGCATTCCTGACCATCCGATTGCCTTTGTCTACGCTGCTCCTGTTTGCCGGTCTTGTGACGCTGTCTGTTTCCTTATCGACCATCCAATAAAACATGTCGCATCTGAATTCGCCTCCTCCTCGACTCCATTTCGTTACACATGGTGCAGACGGTTCAGAAATCAAATATCCGGGGACTGTCGCTAAAAGGTAATGCTCTATCATGTTGGAAATATGCCATAGAGCAAATCCAGCCCTAAACCTACCCGATAGTGTTAACAAATATTAAAAGGAATTTGTTAATGCAGCCGTGCCATTTCAACTTCCTTTTATGCAGATTTGATCAATTTTTTTGAACTGTAGTTACACAGGATTCAAACCAGAGCTTTCCAGTTGTATCACATGAGCTACCAAAGAAACCTACTGTCTATACAAACCCATAGATATGAAGCTGGATACGTGTGATGCTAACATTCAAAAGCATCGGTTTTAAAATCTTGAAGATTTTGAATTCATAACATGACATACTTATAGCAATTGTTCGAAAATTGCGCTTTAGTAATCGTAACACTGTAAATTTGCGTAAAAAGGAATAAAAAGTATCAGAGCTTTACTGCCTCTAGTGTTCATTTATTTTGGAAACTGCGCTGATATACTTATTGGTACATATTTTTTGTTTGCTAAAAAGTGCGCCCAGGTTTTTTGTTACCTTTTCAATTCGATTTCAAGGATTCAGTTTGAGCAGATGCTTTTACTATTGTTGTCATCAGCAGAGTGCACTTCTACAGTACATTCAGCATCTGGCTCTTATTCCAAATCTCAACCATATTCTCAAAACTATTGTTTTCAATGACTTCATATCGAATATTTTGATCACTGGCAGTTTATTCACCACATCCAGCATCAAATGGAAGCGGTGTTTAAATTTAATTGCGTGAAATAATTGTTCTGCACTAAAGCCATTCAAACCAGTGCAGTTTATGCTTGTGGTAATTATGAGTGAAACATCACAACGGTGCCACTTTCAGGAAAAAAAATAAATGCATTGCACATATTGAGTCATCAGATATGTAAATATAATTACATGGAAAAAATACTTACACATTTACAGTACATACCTCTAGCGACCCTATACACTTTTTACAAATAAATAAATAGATTTTAAAAATCTGAAAACAGGAATTATTTTATATTTTACTATTTTGTTTGTAATATATAGATTGAGGAATACTAAGAACGTTGATGTCTAAAAATGAAGGAGTGAGTGGGACGATAATGTCTTGGGTCAAAAAAGTCCTGAGCATAAAACATTTATGTCCAAAATGCTGTCAGCGGGGTAAGAAAATGAAGAAATATTCTTGTTTTCCCCAGTTTATTAAATGTACATTTTTCCTGTTTAAAGGATTAGACACATTTTGAATACTTTTTTGTTTCAGAAAACAATATTTGATACCTCAAGTCATGTTGCTTTACAAGTAAATGCATCTTGATTTAGAATAAATATTGTATGAAAATAGTAAGAAATTATTATTGCCTGTGTAGTGTTCCTCAATATTCATTATACAGCAACACTTACAGTTTATTCTTTATCTTGAACAATACGTTTCAGTTACTTCATGTAATTTTTTTTTAGCATCTGGTATCATTTTTAAGATGTTGTTCCAGACGTGAGGCATAACTTTTATAAATGCATCCCAAGACCCTAGCATTTTGTTTCATTGCATTTCCCTCCATCTACTTGGCCTCCTCAGATCTCTTCAAGGTGTCTTTCACATCACGTGTGACCCTACTTAAAGTCCTCACAGTGTTTTTACATGCACTTTCCAAATCAAGAACTTTGCTTTGAGCTATAGTGACAGCTGGAAGCCTCAGTGTCCTGTAATATATGGATATGAAAGCTAATCATCTTGACGAATCAATGAAAGCAGTGCACCTCAAAAGAGCCTTTGAAATCCTCAGTGCTGATGTGCATTTCTTAGAGAGGTGTCTTTGCTGTCATTCAAGCTCAAGCACTTACTCGTCAATTTTATCATTGGCTAGTCTGATCCTGTATGCTGTGTTCTTCATCTAAGGTGATTCTGAGCTGGTGTAGTTCTTACTTGACACCACTAGAGACAGTACTGCTACAGTCACACACCTGCCTTAAACTTGTACAGTTATATCAAAAAGTAAGGAAAATCAGCTTTTTATAATATTGCTACTTTCTGTAACATGTAAGCATCCCAATCAGGACTGCTGAGACCTGTGCTAAAAGACTATTTTAAATTAAATACATATAAAAACCGATATTTTAACAGTTGTTAAATGTTAATAGTGTTGACAGGTATTGAACTACAGTATAATACATGAGTGCCGGGTTTCAATAGAGAACATCACTTCCTCGTTAGAATTAATTGAAGCAGGCAACCCAGTCATTTCCAAAGCATTTAAAAAGTTATGCCTCTACAATATGCTGCAGCTTTCCCTCCAAACATATGCCCTTATTTGTTCTCTCATAAATCACATTTGGACAGGTGGTATTGGGCTTTTTTCCACTGCTTCACTCTAAAGCTCTCTTACCATCTGGGATCAACATAGTGTTCTTTGGTGGTGTTTCAAAGGAAAAATAAATTAATTCAGGCAGGATTGCAGCAAACGATAGCAGCAAACACTGAACTCAGTGTAAATCTATGACCTTCTTTCTCAAACTTTGTTTTCTGTAGACCGCTGTACCTTTTGTTACGTATTTCTTGCATTTATGAGATGATGCTTTTAGTAGCCTCCAGTGTCTGGACCCCATTTTGGGCTGGATAGATACTCAAGTCTTAAATGAGCTGTTGGGAACTCAGATTTTGGTCTGTTTGGTCATGTCTCAATCCCACTTCTCCCTATTAGCCTCATACTTACACTCAAGTGTCCTATAAATATAAGCAAAAGGAGAATAAAGACATTGTTTATTTATGCATGCTCAAAGCTTTTCTAGCACTCGATTTACTAAAGTAATGATGCCAACATTGCAACAAAATAACTAGTATTTTCTGCAGTGAATTTCACTCAATTATAGGGCTGGGGGTAAGCGATTATTTTTAAAACGATTATTCTGGCCATTATTTTATCGAATAGTCGACTATTCTAATGAATAATTAGATGATTTATCTAACTATTATTTTTCTGTTGCATGATAAAAAAAAAACATAAAATCACTAATTGCCCCTAAAGATTAAATAGATTACTTTATTATACAAAAGTATTCAAAGCCAAACATCTTCTGCTTAAAACAAAATAACAGCAGTGTTATACAATGGTTTTGTTTAACAAAACTCTTATACAGAAACTCAAGTTTAAAGGTTTTTTCTCGTTCTGTGTTGGCCAATGTAACCCCAACCCGAGAATTTAAGCTCTATGTGTCTGTGTTTTCGCTGTATTGGCCGACGTGCGTTCAAAGAGTGTATTCAGGATATGAGCTATAACCTATTCACTTATTATAAGCTCGTCTGCCCGCAGCCATCTGCCCCGGCTGCGAGCACAGGCTACACGCTTTAAAGTGAAAGGACGATGTTGTGCTTATGAGACAGGTGCATCCTCGGGTTTCCCCTAGGTCCGCAGGCTTCATCAGGGTTTATCGTTCTGCATCCGCAGCAGGGCGGGCTTCAGTTAAGGGGCAAAAAGGAATGGGCGCGATTTGTCGACTACTGGATTTGACGTCTATGTTTTTATACAATCGATTCGTCGAGGTCATCGACGCGTCGCTGCAGGCCTGCCCAATCACCAAATATCTACTACATTGATTATTTAAAATATATACAGACATCCTAGTTAGACATATTTACAACCATCAGTAGGTGGTTTATGTATTGAAATGTAAACACCATTTTTATCAATATAAATAGAATCTGTATTGCAAAATAAAGCAAAAGAGCACTTGATTCAGTGCTATGAGAGTAATATAATACATTTTGACCAATTAATCATACCATTGCATACAAAATTTGCACAAAATGACAATTTATGAGGACAATGACATGTGTTTAATATATATATATATATAAATATATATATATATATATACACACTGTATATGTACACACACACACCCTACACGTAGCCCTAGCATATTTTGGCTTCAACTGCAACTTTTTTCATAACAAAAGAGTTTTATAAAAGAAGGTTTCTTGATTTTAATAGATTATCATTTTTATGGACCAATACCGATTCATACTGTGAATCCCAATCAATGCTTTTTTTCAGTTGAATGAACAGTCTTACAAATAGCACCTCCCAGCCAATAAATCGCCGTAGGCTTATTTTTGTGCATTGTTATTTTTTGATAACAAGTCATTATAAGTTTGTAAATTTATTATAAGTGTGAAATTTTAAATTCCTTCCATTATATAAGGGAATTCAACTCAAATCTGATCATCTCTTTTCTACTAGTGTGTACTCACCTGTGCGTAATTAAATGCATAGCAAAAGACCAACTTGGTCCCATAAAAATACATTACTCTGTGCAGTTTTCTGCAATAACATTTTTACATGCCTTACTGCATGTCGTTTGCCGCAGTTTCAAAGAGAAATGTTCACTGAGTGGCGCTAAAACACAAGTCCAATATGTTAACCCTGGCACATTTTTATTACCTTGATATCATTATGTATTGCTGTGTTTTTATTACATTAAATATCTGGGGACTGGCGTTAAATGCTAGTGCTCTACCATGTTGCAAATATGCCCTACACCAAATCCAACCCTTAGCCTACCCCTTAACAAATGCAAAACTGACAAATGTTTTGTGTGAAAAGGAATTAAAGGTGTCAGAGTTTTACTCCCTCTCGGGTTTATTTCTTATGAAAACTGCAGTGATATGTACTTATTGGTATTTATTTTGTTAATTACAGAACATTTTCCTTTAATGTGACCTCTGATAAGAGGTGCAGCAGATGACATGGTACTGCTGTCTAATGCCTGCTGCAGCCACATTTGTAGAGACGGATGTGATAAACAGATCCATATAACAGAGAGACATTTTCAGAGCCTCTGGACGCATGGCTGCAGTGTCGCAACCTGCTGCTGGGGCCTGATGTGTCATAAAGCATTGTGCTTGAGACAGATCATGACCGCAGATTCAGGGGCTAGTAATTGATCATCTTCCTGGTTTGCCACTGTCCGGTGACACTGCAGTGAGCGGTGCAAAACAAACCTGCACTCATGAGCACACACACAGAGCTGCGGTCTAATTGGACGGGTATCTCTAACTCAAACAGAATAATCTTGTCAGATTCACCTGCACAGCTGCATTTTCAGCTCTAATTGGACTCAGAGTCTTTGTCTGGGAACGTGCTCTGGCTCCATCCAACAGTATTTTTCTGTTGTTCTCTCTGACTTAGCTCTGCTTTGTCCTTTCTTGCTTTTCCATCCCCCTTCTCTTTCTCTGCAGAAATATACCCTTTTTGTCCTGTTCAAACAACTTTGAGTTTTCCTTCCCATTTTTTTGTAACTCAATGGTCAACCAGACTTTATGCCTCCTAATGTCTCCATTTCTCTTTGTCAGTGTTGCTGTAATCCTCCCAGAATAACTCAGGAAGGAAAGAACGTCCTTGGAAAGTCAATGGCCCCAGTGCAGGTGTAGGTGCTCAGTTGAAAACAATGTGGAGAGAAGGAGAGAGAACAATCTGGCACAATGAATAAGAGTGTAATAGCCCACTCTGGTGCTTTCAAATGAGAATTCAGCTGTTGTGCTTCAAAACGTAGAGAGCATATATTATCTATGTCTGGTTGTGTTTGTGTCAGGGTTGAGAACTCATTAAAACAATCATAGAAGCATGTTTGATCTGCACAGGTGAAGCTCTCTATCTAACTCTGTCTAAAAATGTAAAATAAAAAAGACCGGCCTAAGGTGGTTTGGTTGTCTGAGCAGTTTCACCCAGGTAGACTAGCTTAGGATAGCTAAGACCAGCTTGGCCTCTTGTGCTCATCAAGGCTGCATTCATTTGATTAAAAAAAAAAAAAAACAGTACAAAGATTAATATTGTGAAACAAGTAAGAAGAGAGAAAATTCCTAGCCCGTTACCTGAATGCACAAATAATTGCACACATTTCATTTGGGGGTTGTTTTAGTATTCATTCCAGTTATCAATCACTTGCAACTAAAATATCAGCTTATCTAAAGCCCACTACTTTTGTATTACATTAATAAGTGTCAGCAGTCCAGCAGCATTTGTATTTTCTGTTATCAAAGTCTACATTTTGCCAAAATGATTGCAGGAAGGCGAATCACATTAATACTTGCCATTCAGTCATATTCATTTTCTCACAGTTACCATTTATGAAATGACTTGCAGGACTAATACATTTTGTCTTGTGAACTGCACATTCGTTAAGGATACGCACAAAATCTGACTACTGATATGTTGGATTTTCTATAGACACAGTCCTCTGTTAAGCCTGGAATACACAGCATTTAAATTAGACACACATTTAAAAAAGTCATATACTAAACAACTAAGTGTATACATACATATAAGTTTATATATCCCCAGAATCAGAGTCTAAACTCAGTGACAATTTTAAAGCACATAAACATTGAATAATAATGTCATGATTTGTGGGGTACCAAGCGAAGTAGTTCCAGTTTTTTCATAGGGTTGGAAGCCTCTCAGCATTCAGTGATTCCCTGATTCATTACTCTTCGACCCAGCACATCAGAGAACATTGTTGGCTCTGTGAAGCAAAACATTACTGGCCATCTCTGTCCTATCTGTTTGCACTTCAAGACTCGGGTCAGGACACAACAAGCTTTACATCTTTCAGCCTAAGACAGATCATAACAGGACAATTGCCTCAAGTTTTCCTGAGCTGACCTCTACGATATGGACTAATGGAGGATCTCTTAAGCTGTCATTTGAAACTATTCTCTGGCTTACTTCATCTGCTTTTCTCCTCTACCTTTCTATCGTGTTTCTCTCAAATTTCTCCTTTATTACAAAGCCTTTCGGTTTTCCAGAAGCGGGGTCGACTGCTGCGCTGGCTGTTTGCGTTGTGTCAGTGTTTTCTGCTCTGAAGGCTTTACCTTGACGTACAGTATGACAGCCAAACATTATTGCTTTTGCAAAGTTCACTGACATCTGTATATCTTGAATAACGTCTGTGAAAATGAAATGATGAAATATATCTATGCAGCAGAGAGAATATAGGCCGGCCGAGAGGAGATCATATTTGTCTGCTATACGGCATGACAGGCTTATTTCTAAGATATTAAATTGCAAAGCCGCTCTCATTCTAGCTGAGATGAAAGCCGTAGCTTTGATTCTTGCTGTTGTGTGAACAAAAGCAATATACATTTTTGCAAAAGTGTTCACCTGCTAGAGCTATTTTGAAATCAGTGCAAAGATGTTACGTACAGCGAGTGCATGCAGTGAAGCAAAAGAAAACTGTGGGAAATCTATTTATAAAGGCTTTTATTAAATTGACACCAATGGAGTATTCATTTATTAACAATACAGGGAGACAGCTTATAGCATTGATTTCACACGAATCTCTAAAGGAATTATGTGAATCAGTTTAAGGCTGCTTACAGTTTTCATAGAGCAGTTTTTTCCTCTGCATGTAAATGCACCCAGACAAAGACGAGTGAGTGAGTGAGTAGTGAACTTTTCCAAACAGGAACTACATTACATTTTAGACACAAAGGGGCTCATTCATGAAACATGAGCAGAACAATTGCTGTGTAAATTGTCACATTGAATTGAATGCTACAATTTGTGTAAGAATGGTTTTAAAGACGAATTTACACAAATTAGCAATGCATTGTGGGATGGCATTTAACCATAGGATACATTAAGCTGCCAACTGTTTTGAACATCCTTCGTGTGACATAATGATACAGTTTACCTCAGAATTGTTTTATGAATAATTTACACAGCGATTTGTTCAGCCTCAAGGTTCTAAAAAAAGTCTAAAACACTACACACTAGTACAACATTTGTACTCTTTCTTTCTTTTTCTTTTTCTTTTTTTAAGTCCTATGCGTACCAGAGTTGCATTTATTTGGTCACTTAAAAAAATAGAAATGTAGTAAAATAGTATTATAATTTAAAATTTGAAAATGCCCGTATTACGCCTTTTCAAATATGATCTTTCATGCAGTGTGTCATGTAGCTTTATGTGAACATAAACTATCTGCAGAGTTGTGACGCCGACTGATTCTTCGAACTGTTTCACACGAGTCATTTACAAAACATTTAGAAATTATGGAAAATTAAATCTATTTTTGGAGAAAACTAAAGTGTTTTTTGACCTTGCATACATGTAAACCTGTTTTAAGAGACTCATAAAGCAATGTTAGCAATCATTAAAATGGCATAATAGGGGCACTTTAATGTGCTTACTGACTGTGCTAAAGAGAGATTTAAAACCATTGTGCTGCTTAACACTTTTGTGAAAGTATTATTATTTGACAGAAAGATTAAGAGAACCTTACGGTGTACTCACACTCTTACAACCTATTGTTAAACAAACATTGCAACCCTGCTGTAGACCAAAGCAACCTTTTTCCCGCCACGCTGGTTTTGATGTATTGAGAAAACGTGACGTTGCGCGTCCTGTTCCGTGCTCCAGCGCGGTTAGCGCTCACACTACATGTGAACCACGCCCAACTGAACCGTGCTCTGGCACACCTCTTCCAAGCGGGCCAGGGATGGTTAAACGAACCGCCCGGGCACGGCTCGGAGCACTCACACTAGTCAAATGAACCGCACTTTGGTGGTCAAACGTAATCGGGCACGGTTTAAACTGCCTAGTGTGAGTGTCCCCTTAGTCATTTATAATTATAATAGAAATATTTAGCAATTTCATAATTATTTGTACTTTTATTTTTGATCAGTTTAGTTTTCCTGAGTAAAAATTTGAATCTTAAAAAAAAAGAAATACAAACAAAAACACCCCAAAATTCTGAATGGTACTGAATATCTTAAAAATAAGCATGTAAATCTATTTTTAAATGACTCTATTTTACACCAACATTTTGTGGGCAAAATGGTGCAATGTCACAATGTATACTGAGACACGAGAAGACGTGACAAGATTCCAGCAACAAGCAATTTGTCGGTTTCTTACTAAACATGAAAATGGGCGTGATGCAACACTTCATCATTCTTCACAGATTGTATGGCTTTTACTTGTAGAATTTGTAGAGGACTTGACCTATCTGAATATCTCCTCATCCATGTTTGTTGTTTAATATGCATAAAGGAGGCGGTACATCAGTGTAATGAGGTTTCATTCTAAGCATTATTTGGCACAATGTCAAAGAAATAGACACAAAACAACCTACAAAATGTAGTGCAGCCCGTCACGACTGGGTCTGGTAAGAACACTGTGTAAAACACACATTTTTTAATAAGCCTCATTTGCATGAAATGAAGTGTCTTTTCTAAAAGTGAATGGCAGAGTGTTACAGCAACAATTAGTAGATAGGGTTTTGCTCCAAAATACTGTTTGTTAAAGTGGCCCACCTGTAAATTTAGCTGCTCTTTTAATTAAAGTGAAAGACTTTGACCCCTGTGGTACATTGCTGTATGTATTTACAAGCCAGATTGTTTAAGTTCACAGTGCTTACTCAGAGTTTCTCGTGTTTGCTATGTTAATGAAGCTTGTTCAGTCAATCACCCTCAGCCAGAAATTACACCATGCTTTTGCATCAGCAAACCAAGTCAAAGAATTTTCACTTGTATCACCTCGGAATGACATGTTTACACTCAGAGCATTGAGAAGTATAAAATCCATCCACTCAGCCCTGGAGAACTGGAAAGTGTAATCTGACAGGCACCCTGGGACCCGTGTTGTCGGCGTGCATGAGCGTCAGGATTTGTAAATGAGGAAAACATATTCCCAGCTCACCATGACCCTTCTCTCCACAGTGGCCGTTGACAGGGTGTCAGATGCTACAGCCAGAGTATTAGACGCTAACGCTTGAGTCAGCACTGCTTCTACTGAAGGGATCAGGAAGGTTAGAAAGTGTAAATCTGGGCGTAGAGTTAAAGAGCATAGACTGTATTTGTCTTCTTCACCTCTGACCTGACAGCTGGGTAAATAAAGACAGACAAGACATTAAGGACACTACAGATACTGTGCTTACAGTGCACACTGCTGCTTAGACATGTCACTTCGCTGTC
Source organism: Enteromius paludinosus (assembly GCA_032361165.1). NCBI lineage: Eukaryota > Metazoa > Chordata > Actinopteri > Cypriniformes > Cyprinidae > Enteromius > Enteromius paludinosus. The sequence continues at coordinate 1,048,405 of JAUMHQ010000041.1, read as the reverse complement.
CTTCCAGAAAATAACCCTCCTGATCTCTCTCCCACATCTCTCAGAGTTTTCTGATTGTCTGATTGTCTGGGCCAAACAGTGGAAGTGGGTAGTACGAGTGGACATGTTGGCTCTTTTTCAAACCCAGTGAGCTGCTTTACAGTCTACAGTTAGAATAGGCAGCTAACTTGCTTCAAAGATAAAGTAAAGTAAAGGTAATAAAAAGTGCAGTATATAAATATGGCATAAATGAGGCAACTAGCATTGGTGGAGCCCCAAAATAATTATGTTGTATCAAAACAGGTTTACACACACACACACATATATATACACACAATCAATTTTTTATAGAAAAATCAGTAGCACTTTATATAACAGTATGTATACTTTCCTGGTACATACTTGGTAAATATCTTGTACCTACAGGCAAATGAGTGGTAATGCAAGGTATTTACCTGAAGTGTATTTACATAGTAACAAAAAACACGGCTGTATGTAACAGTTTTTTACATTTGTACTTATGGACAAGTGGGCCCAGGCACGTCCTAACACCGTGTCCTAACTACACACGACACCGCAAGATTCCAGCAACAAGCAATTGGGTGTTCACACCCAAATTTAGTTTTAGTTAGTACAGAACCTCAGATTAACATGGAAAAGATACCTTTTAACGCCTGTTGTGGCGTCACATCATGTGTAGTTAGGACACAGTGTTACAGTATCCGTATATGGTAACTAATAAGACTGTACATTACTGTACATGCTAATGATATGCACAGGGTAAATGTGTACCTATAGAAAAAATGTGTTGTTATGTGGTAACAAACAAGACACGTACTTTACTTGGTATATATGTGGCAAATACATAGTACTTACAAACATAGTACCTAAGTATACATACCGACATGGATCAAACAAGTTTTAATGCAAACTATTTAGTAACCCTTCATAATTGCTTGGGATACTGCATATGGCACACTCGTGTGTTAATGTCTTTGAAATTTACAGTGATGGAGAGAGCTCAACGCGCTGCAAACTTAAGAAAACACATGCAAACAAAAAAAAATGACAACACATTTAGAAAACATCTTCATCAGTTTGACAACACAGGCGCTGCCAACTCTCGCAAACCAACCAAACACAGAAATACACTTCAAACACAGAAATGCGCTGCAAATAGCACAGACCACAACGGATATGTTTCAAGGGGACGTCAAAAAGTGACGAACCCATCTGAGAGTAACTCTAGCTAACAAAGCATTAAAATAATGTTGTGTGTAATTCGTCAGATTAGTAGGTAACACTTTATAATAACTACACGCTATGAATCATTAGTTAAGCATTAATAAATAGTTCATCCTTTATAAAGCATT
>JAUMHQ010000041.1:989240-1007066 GCA_032361165.1 Enteromius paludinosus | reverse complement strand
CTTTGTCTGAAGTAAAGCAAACCTTATTTCTCACAGCGCGTCTTCTTCAGAAACGAAACGCAGCCGAAGTGAACTTGGAGAAATGTTTTGAAGCAGAGCGCGCGCTGCTGTTGTGGGTGTGTACATGCACCCTGTTCATTTTCTTTATTTATCAAAAGCAGAATGTTTTGTTGATATCTTGAGTGTATTAAAAAAAAGACCATTTCCAGAATTTAATGCTGTATTACTCTTATATGTGCGATCATATATGACAGAGCAGTTTCAGTTTTTTTCTCTGTGTGCTTCAGCCGGCGGGAGAGCAGACCCCAGACCGTTAAAGAAGTAAAAATTATCATGGGATCACTTTGCCAGTTATGGCACTGAATTCCTTCTCTTCCCTGACATTGCTGTTGATTTAACTGGGTTATACTGTTTAACGGAGCTACTACTAGTAGACCGATTGCATCCTGAACCCAGCTTCAGAAACTCTAGGCTTCTCCACATCATCAAAACTCGCACACACCTTCGGGGGACTTTGATCATGCACAGGGGGTTTCCCTCGGGGAGAACCCCTTTGGATTTGAGCCACCACTGCAATGGCCTCATATACAGCAGGCCGAGCGGATCATGCTCGGCGCTGCTGCCATCAGCCCTAACAGTCTTTGAAAGAATTTCACTGTTAGCGAGCGGCCCTCTCGCACCCTCCTGACCATTTTGAGTATTGTGTCGTCCCGTGCGGGAGACATATGTGCTCGCATCGAGATAAGTGGTTCTCTGATCTGGAAAAATCACACTTTTCTTGGCGTTTAGGCTTAACCCCAGCTTCTTCAAATGAGCTAGGACAGCATCTGATGCCTGAGACTGTGCTAGAATCAGCCAGTCGTCGATGTAGTTGAGGAAGCGAATACCCTGTAGCTGCAACAGAGCTAAGGCTGCATCCACTACTTTCGTAAAAGTACGGGGTGAGAGTGCCAAACCGAAGGGAAGGACCCAATATTGGTAAGCTTCACCCCCGAAAGCAAACCTCAGGAACTTCCTGTGTGAAGGATGGATGGACACGTGCAAATACGCGTCCTTGAGATTGATCGTGATAAACCAGTCCCTTGACCTGATTTGATACACGACCTGCTTCAGCATAAGCATCCGGAACTTCAGCTGACTGACTGAACGGTTCACTTGCCTGAGATCTAAGATGGGCCTCAGCCCTCCATCCTTCTTTGGAACCACGAAATATCGGCTGTAAAGGCAGAGTCTCTCAACAGAGGCGGAACCACCTTGATATCTCTTTTGCCTAGAAGAGTAACTACTTCTTTTTCCAACAGAAGAGTTTGTTCGGAAACCACCACTGTGGGCAGAACCCCCTCTGAATCGAGGAGGTGGCTGCTTGAACTGAATGCAGTACCCTTTCATTACAATATTTAAAACCCATAGAGAAATATTCGGTAGAGCGCCCCATGCCGCCAGATATTCTACTAAGGGAACCAGTCTCTTTGGTGGCTCGCCGGCAGAGGTCGGGATGGACCACTGAAACATCCCCCTTGGGGGAAGCGTGCACCCCAGCCTCATTGAGACGCATCCCAAAGACGGCTGAAGAGCGCGAGGAGAGCAGAGAAGATCGGCGGGCGCCGTGTTTTGCTGTGGGAAATCCGGCCTTTCTTCTCAGGGGCTTTGCCTTGAAACATTTAAAGTACAGATATCAGGACTTCTTAGAGCTCTGTGACTTCCTAGCCATGATTACCTCTCTAAGATCTGTCTTAAGCTTTGCTGCAGATTAACTAGCGCTACGCTTCGCCCCAGCACCCCGGTCTCGCAGGGGCGCTCGGGCAGCGACACTCTGTTTCTGACTCGCCCGGTAAGAGGCAGTACTACTGCTGCGTACCCAACCTCTGAGCTACTGAGCGCCAAGGGAGAACGCTCTGTAACGCTGCCGCATGTTTGCGCGCCTCCTGGTGTCTCTCTACCACAGTACTGACAATGCTGCCAAAGAACCCAGAGGGCGTTACAGGAGCATCGAGCAAACAAACACTATCTTGCGCTTTTACATCAGATAGGGAAAGCCATAAATGTCTTTTTGCTGCAATCATGGCTCCCATAGATCGGCCAATCGCACAAGCTGTTTCTTTTGTCGCATGCAAACATAAATCCACTGTCCTTCCCAGCTCAATAATATCCTCCGCATTGACTTGCTCGCGCTCACTAAGATCTCTCAAAAGATCGGCCTGATAAGCTTGCAGCACTGTTAAAGTGTGCAAGCAAGCACCAGCCTGCCCCGTTGAAGTATAGCCCTTCCCCACTAGCGCTAAAGTAATACGCAGTGGTTTAGAGGGGAGAGAGGGAGCCTTCAGAGGAGATGACACCTCAGAAGACAGATGGCTTGCAAGCGTCTGCTCAACTCTAGGCATCACCATATCCCTTTTTTCTGCAAGCCCTGCCACATTCCCGTAATAATCAGACAAGGGAATGTACAACCAAGCCGAGAAGGGCTTATTCCAAGACCTAGACACCTCGATGTGTAGGTCTGGAAAAAAGGGCTCCAGTGTAAAGGAGGTGGGCAAGGTCTGATGAACCGCTCATCCAGCCGGCGGAGCCTCCGGCCAGTCTAAATTTAGACGCTCCACCGCACGCGTAACCACTTCTAATAACTCCTCATATTGTGTAGACTAAGGAAGCGGCTGGCTGTCTACACTCACTACATCTACCTCCTCGGAGGAAGATGAGTGGCGTGCAGACCGTTCTCTCTGGGGAGTCCCCTCCCTCAAGAGCGACTGGCGCATGCTCCTCTCCCAAACACATCACACACAACTGATGAGAATCTTTGGGAGTTAGATAATGGCCACATGGAGTAACACATTTAACAAAGGCTTTGTTAGACATGATTACTCTTTTAAACGATCAAATTTCTTTGAACAGAGAAACAAACTGACAGCCACACAGAGCGCTGCTGAATCAATGAGGCTGGTGTTTCGCACGTGCTCTTATCCTTCATGGTCGATGACGTCACCCACATCTTGCCACTCCGTTGAACGGTTTACACAGCAGTTTCAGAGCGTGGTCACGCTGGAGGCATTCCCATTGCGTTTTGACGCAGTGTGAGTTCCTGAAAAGGAACACTAAGCTGCTACAGTGTGTTTGTCCTATGGATCACCTTTTCCGGTATATCTATTTTGTTTTATTAATTATTATTTCTTTATTTATTATTATTAAGTTACGTGCAGAAATATGTGCATTTGGTGCATTTAGTTAAAATGCCAAATATCAATCTGTGCCACTCAACATGAAAAAAAGAAGCATAAAAACAGGCAATTGTCTCCCAAAATACAGATTATCACTTCTTATGCAAATTAGATTTAGAATCAGACAAACGGAAATATCTGTAAAATACCTTGTTTTCCTCCAAAAGGCATGGTACTGTAAATGTTGGCCAACCTGTGAGGTGAGATAAAAAGAGGCATAGTAGAGGAAGCCAAAGCTCAAGATTATTTAAGCAACACTGCAGCTGGGACAGAAGCCCCTAAAGCCCTTTCATTCTGCTCGGTTTCAATTCTAAACGGCTTAGTCTAAATGGATGTTTGGTTACATACACATCCACTCAGGTGACCCCCCACCCCACACAAATGTATCTGTAATCCACTAACATGCTGTAGCTTTGCAAAACTTCAGTGACCCCAAAAACGGCGAAGCACACATTTCCTGTGCACAAGTGGGACTTAACACCCAAGCTATCAATAGGAAGTTCTCTCACTCTGTCGCCCTTCCTTTCATATTCCATCTCTCTCTCTCTCTATGCACAAACTGATTGAATGCTAGGAAGAATATAGCAGTTCTGTCAGATCTAAAGAGGGTCAGTTCATATCAGCCCGTTATTCTTATGTCAGATAATAGTGTGAGGCCCCTAACAGGAGCCTCTATAAAGACTCTAATAGAGCAATTATTTTCAGACAAAAGGTCACCTCAGCCATGACGACAGGCTGGAAATCAATAAACCGCCAATTATGACTACATAACCAGGCAGGGGAATTAGATGGCTGGTCCTCTATTTGGCAGTAAATGATCAAGGGTGCATTAGAAGATCAGATTTGGAGACACTCCTTGTTCCTGCTGTGTATTTTTAATGAGGGGTTGCTTACTTAGGGATCATGAAAAATGAATAAACAACTCTCTGTTCTCCAGTGCACTGCTTCATCGATGGCTACCATCCCAAAGCCGACTCATTGTTCAGCGATTGGAAATCGAGCCTGTTGCTTATGAAAGAGGGAGAGTGTCTGACTTTATGGTCGTGGGGAGGATTATACTTGGAGCTGGATCGATTTTTGTGCTTGTTGTTGAGATCAAATAAGCCAGCCCTTAGGTGGGTGTTAAAGTTTCTATGGCGTAGCTGAAGTCATAATGTGCCAGGAGGAGAGATTATGCCCATCTCATAAATAACACGTCAACTTCTTCTTTTCTTTTTACTTGCACTCTCACTTGCATTTTCCTTCCTTCATGCATTGTAGCCAGGTCTCGTGCCGTTGGCTGCTCAGCAGGTCATTTGGATAAGTGCTGTCTTGCGTCGTGTCAGCAGGTGAAACGTGCTGAGCCACAGCCAATGGTGATTGCTAGTAATTTACACTTGTACCAGAAAGTGCCATTTGTGAACTGCACAAAAAGCACCAGCTGTTAATGAATGACAGCCATTGTAATGCTGTGCAATACACTTGTCCTCAAGGCATCTGCAAGGTCTAATGCACTTGTTCCCCTAGATCAAGTTTGCCACAGCCACGGCAAAAATGATTTCCTGGAAGTTTTCTAAAATTGCAACTAGTCACATGGGATTGCTTCTGGACCACATATTGAGAACGTATTCAGTCCCTTTCCAGGTGTTTCATACACAGATGTTGCATGTTTATTTTAAATAGTCAGAGACAATGAAACAGTCCTTCCTACAATAGGCAGGCAAACATATGCAATACAGTACAAATTCAGTATTACAGTGTAGTAAACAAGCAGGTGGTTGACTCTGCAGTTGGTAAAATCGATGACTGCATTACAGTCTTTTTTAAGGGGATTTGTCTTTTTTCAGCACCTCTACGGAGAGACGACATATGGCATATGGCTTCACTGAGCTGTGTAAAGCTTTGGCCTGTTAAAGTCTCTTGCTGCTTATGAAACAGCATTCCATCAAGTCTTTTATTACTCTCTGGATTCACTCAGATGGAGTTTTGATCTTGCAGTGCATAAATCCCGAAGGTTAAAAAGCAAGCATGCATCGTTTGCAGTAATGACTAGGTAAGGGGACTTTGGCCAACCCTGTTTGCTCCATTACCTGGTTCTTTATAGTGCCTAGCAAAAAGCATTTCAGATTTTTTTCTTCTTGTTTTTAAAAGCTAGGCCTTTCACACTTTTCTTAACCTTTCACTTTTCACAGTGTTTATGGGGTTATTATTATGCTGCAATGTTCATGAATAAATGTAAATGATACTTATACTAAAATGCTTTACACAATAATTAATTCCCTTCATGTCTTCAGAACTTTTCTGCTTCTTCATCCATTCTTTTTTTTTCTTTGCAAAAGAAGTAAGTGTGTTCCATTGTCTAATTTTCAGTTTTTAGGGGGGGGGGCGATCTCAACACTTGTATCCAGTAAAGCCTTCAAATTTCTCAGGCTCACTTGCACTGTACTGCAATTTGAAGCTAATAATGCAAGAGCCAATAATTCTACACTTTTGAAATGGCAAACCACCATGTGGCAAGGCTGCAGAGGAACAGCCTGGGAAAATAATGTCATTGTAACATTTCCCCGATCCACCCTTGGCCCTTTGCTTTTATTCCTCTTCACCGTCATTGAGAAAGAGGGGTCAGCGGAGTTGTGTGAGAGATAGTTTGGAGAAGACCATAACCTAATATTCATCTGGCCGCTTGCCATAACCCAATCAGTTGCAGCATGCAGCCACTTTAGAGTAAGGGAGAGAGGAAGCAAACTACATGGAGAGACTTCTGACAGCCTCTCAGGTAATGCATTTGAAAGTGCTTGGCCAACTGTTCTCAGTGTGGCAGCGCAGCACACCTGCTGGAACACAGGAGCCACACCATAACATAGTTACTTCTCAGTGTGTTCGCACTACATAGCTGAAATGTTATCTGCTGATGTAATCTTGCTTGCAAGGCACCCAAGCTGTGTAACTCCTCCAAATACTATTACAGCCTTCTCAAAAGACATTAATCAATGTAAAATTAACTACAAGCGAGGGGAAAATCACATTACTAGCGCCTGTGTGGCTGTCCTCCCTACAGACTCTGACAGGCAGACGGTCAGATAAGAGAGACGAGGTGCACTAGATGAGGATGTAATGGATACAATATCCAAAGTAATTTCTTGCTATTTTGTGCCCTTTCTCTAATAGCGACGTATAGTTCGCTGTCTAAATATCACCATCATACCTCTGCCTAATGTTCTTCGACGACGCATCCCTCTCGTATAAAGCAGACGATTGCCTCGGGCAGATATTGCCTCTGTGAAATCAGAATTTGTGATTGATGTGCCGCCAGACATTAAATTGGATGGCAATCTAGCATTCATTCTCAGCCTCCGCTCTCAGTTTAATGTGAATTACTCATACAAATTAAAGGAAGAAGTCATCTTTTTTGAGGGAAGACATGGTGCGGAAAGCATTTCTGTCCAGTTTGGAAGGTTTCGCCTCAGTGGCTCACATTATTAGTGTAGCAGCAGCTGCACACTGAGCATCCGAATGGATCGAATAACCAATCTAATCTCAGCAATATTCAAATTCTCTTTTAGATTTAGGCCTTCATCTACTTAAATATTCTACTTAAATGGAATACACATCACTGGGATGTGACAAGCATTTTATTTATTTTTTATCAACAAACAGTAGCTCTTAACAATTCAACAACAGCACTTTTTTCGACATTTATTTTGTTCCTGGTACCACTTATGTTCATCTCAGTCAGATTTTCACCATAGTAGATTCACCATTAGCTTCTAGGAGTTCGGCTTGGGATAAGCTGTTGGATTTATTCATATCCATCAACTTTTGTGTTGTTCTTAATTGTGTTCAGCATAAGAAAGAAACTTTCACATGTAAGTAACTGTCCCTTTAAGCTTTGTGGCATAGGAGGTGTCATGTAATTAAATTACAACAAATGATACATTGATGATACAGTACATAAAGTATAAAGTCTTGCTGTATTTTATGATTTTTTTTTTTTTATGTATTACATCGTCAACAGGCTGATACAGACTCTTGAAAGTTAGGAGTAAACAGTCTCTCCAGCATCATTTATAAATGCAAACTCCTTAATCGTTCCCCTGGAAATATTTATTTATTTATTGTTCCATAGTGAAGAGGAAGGGTTGGATAAACAGCTCCGAGAGAGCGGGAGAGAAAGAAGCTTAGTGAGATATTTGGTGAGCGTCATTCTCTGCTCAGTGTGTAATTGTGTTCGCGCAGGTCTATTTTTGTGGCTTTAATGAGATGGTGTTTTGGCGTCATGCTGCTGGGACCAATGTCAGCAGACTCTTATTTGGAAACCTTGTCAGCGAGTGTTTTTCACACATACTTACTGCAGCGCTTGCTCACACACTCACACTCTCTTTCACGCACACAATCTGCAGTTTTTCTGCTTCTCAATAGTGGTCTAACCCAGTGTTGGGTAGTAACAAGCTGAAAGAAGAAACTAAATTAACAACATCTTTCTGGAGCATGACAGGCAATTTTCCAGTTATAGGTTACTGCTTTCAAGAAAAAAGAATATTTCTGACAAAACAAGGCATTTTTTTTTTTACTTTACAAAAACACTGTCCTAGAACATCCTGTACATTCAGTTGCAAAGCAGATTGTTTCATTTGAAAGGGTTGTTTTAGTTTCTAGCCTCTTGTTTGAGAGACATAAATATACTGTGTGCACTATAACAGTTTGTGTGTGTGTGAACAGGTTTATGGTTTATGTTTTTATAGACAAATATGTATAATGACATGGATGTTACAACATAAAAATGGTTAATGAGGACACTCCAGATGGCTTAATAAACATACTAAAATGTTTTATTTATTTATAAAAAATTTTATCTATTGCTGAGGACTTCATTTGGGCAGCTTTAAAGGTACTAATAAGAAAGATAAATGGATAGCTTATTTATTCAGCTTTCATATTACGTATAAATCTTTTTAAAAATTTAAAAAAAATTACCCTTATGACTGGTTTTGTGGTCCAAGGTGACATATTATCCTCAGTATTCTAACGTACCCAGATCTTCAGACATCTTTTATTGGCCAAGGCCTGCCACAATGAAATATTTTAACGATTCTATGCTGCAAAATATTTCAAATTCTTTTGAAAAGCCAGTGTTGATCCTGATAAGCGCTCGTCATGACAGCATCTTTGTTATAATGAATAACGTTAAAGAACGTGGCACAATCATCTCCCAGAAACCCAGTATAATTCAACCAATCTGATGACGACTTCGAAACTTCTGAAGTGTTTCCACTTTCGTGTGCCATATGCACCAGACGTTTAGCCAACACTAATCAAATTATTTTTATATTATTTTTTTATTTTAGTGTATATTTGAATGTGCTCCTCTGATCAAAATTTTACAGGCGAAACAACTACTGTACACTTCTCTGCTTGTCGTTTGTCATATTAGTAGCTAAGGTGGGTAAGGTAGTGGGACATTTTGTGGAAATCCGCTTGATTCCCCATACTGTCTTTCTGATAACCTTTAGCTGTACAGGTCTCTGTGTCTCTTTGAGTTGACAGCATCGCTTCAGGGACAGAACAAGGGCTGCTTGTAAAGCCTCGGCTTATTTCTAATCAAAGAGAAAGACACAAGCCTTGCAGCAGAGCCCATAAGGCCGGTTTCTTTTCTGTTTCTGTGCATGCTTCTTATCTGCACGTGTTTGAGAAGACAGAGGCCTTGAGGTTTTGTCCTAAATTCCACTTCAAACAGTCTGAAAGATACGGTTTCTTCCACAGACGTCCAAACTTCCCAGCGAGAGTTTCTCTGTCTTCTGGCCAGAACTCATTAGCTCTCTTTCCCCTGTCTTATCCATCATGTGTGCAGGCCTACATCTCCCTCCATCACAGCGGCACGCAGCCACCACTCTACCCAATTCCATTCCGCATAAATACCAACCCAAGTCGACACAATTTCCACAGCGTGCATTTTTCTTTTCTCGACAATTGTCTGGAAATAAGCAGCAGGATTGCATCTCTCTTCTCTGTGAATACGTTTTTTTTTTCCCCACAGCTCACTAAATCCTCATAAAGTGGATTCAACCTTTACGTGTGTCAGAGAAACCGAACGAATGGGGATTTGTAGATGGTGGGTAGATTCTCACAGCGACCGTCTGTCATCAGCAAGCCTGTTTTTAGAGGAGACTCCATCAGCCGCCCCTTCTCGGGCTGTGCCGTTACTGTGACTAATGCCTTCTAGTGCTGTCCGTGACTCACACACCCATTTTTGAGGCTTTATTTATTTATATTTGCCTCAATCTCGGCACTCGGTTTTATTCTCTCCTGTGCATCCAATCATCCAGCCTGTTGGTTTGCAGCTTGGCTGATTTTGAAATAGCTTAGTGGAACCAAAAATCAACAGTGTGTGTGCAGATAGTTGTTGTTTGATTTGGTTTTGTTTCAAAAGCGTCTTAGTTTATGTTTGGCTAAACAGTTTTGAAGCTCTTCTATTAAGCACATTAATAGCCATTTTTTCCCTCAAACCAGTTGAGTGCCAATCCCATCCTACTTTATGGCTGGTTTCTTTGGTCAACTCAAACAGTCTGTCACCAATCAAGAAAAATCCAGATTCTTTCTCTCTCTCTCTCTCTCTCTCTCTCTCTCTTTCTCACTCTTTCTAACAGGTTTGTGTGTTTATGTATGTATATGTGTGTGGGAGGAATCAGCACTCGATTGTTATCAACATTCTAAACCCTTTAGAATCAGCTTTGGGTTTGAGATGTCAGGTTTGAAGGAAAAATCTTCTGGTCAGCTGACCCTTTGCCAGGAGTTTAACTGACAGGTGATCTAAACAATCATATCTGCAGGCCTTCTGTTTTATTTGAGAAACAAACCAGACAGGAGAGTAGATTTACGTTGGTGGACCTGAACTTGAAAAATGGTATGTATTTACAGGATACCTTTTGATGGTCATTCATGCTTGTTTCATGATATAACTACTGTAGTAAAGAGGGAGAGATAACTGGTTCGCATGCACAAACCTTCCTTCTCACTCATGAAGGCCAGTCTGAAGGTCTGGCTATGTATGTCCTTGCCTTTAGTGTATTTGGTCTTAGCAAGCTAGGTTATGCACTGCTACACATGTTGCTGCTGCAGAGCAAGTATTACTTGCTGCTGTGGTAAACATGTAATATATTCTGCTGCTGCATGAATCAACATACACAAATCCTGTAGCAATAAATTCTAGACAGGTGGATCTGGGGTAGATGAAGGGTAACTGTAGTTGTAAGCGATCTTATTGGCTTCAGAATCAGCAGATACCAATCAGCTTGTGCCATGTAAATGATGTGAATGCTATCAAATTTTACGTAAAAGGACCTATAATTCTGTGCCATTTAGAATTTATGACTGAATAAGATATGTATCACTCCAACAATGGCTGACAGCTGCGTTCTGCTGCTGCGAGATTCTGTGTGTTTTTCTTTTTTTAATGATTTGTAGACAAATCAGCCACCGGTTCATGTGTGTAGATTGTGATTTAGTAATGTGCATTAGCGAGAAGTGTTGTGGTCCTGAGAGGATGCATCACATAATTAATGCGTATAAAGTGGATAAAGCAGGTGGCGGAGAATAGAGGAGCCCATGTTAATTGAGTTTGGCCCCAGCCTGGTTGCAATGGAAATGAAGCAAACAAAACTAATGAGCTAAAAAGGATACATAAAATGAAGAAAAGTTGCTTTGGTGCATAAGAGTGTTTTGTCCTCTCCCTTCAAGCACAGAACAGCAACAAGATTGCTTTTAAGAAAGAGGTCTCGAGATTTATCATGGCCATGAGCATCATTCCTAGAAATTGCAGGGGATCGATAAAACATCATAAGAGCCATAGTCCCTTACTGCTGTTTGGAGGTTGTGCTTTGAGTTGTTTGTTTCTTGTGTCTGAGTGGTTTTATGGGGTATTTTAATAAAAAGACTCAAGCTATTGTTAAATTATAACACTTAAAAACATATCCTCTGCAAGGTCACTATCACTTAGTTGACTTGACATTACAGCACTCATAACCTCCTTACTCCGTATTTAGTAAGGCCCCAGAGCAAGTATTAAATTAATAGCTCACCCAATTCTATCGTTATTTATATAGCTTAAAACCTGTATGATGTTCTTTATTCTGTGGAACACATAAGAAGAAACAGTAAGGGGGAAAAAAACAATCATGAAGACATGCAGTTGTATGTGTACCACTTTTTGGATAATTTAATGGTCATTTTTCTGAAGCTTAATTGTCCCATTGTCCATTCCCTTTCATAACATGAAAACATTCTGCTCAAGTATAAGTTTGGCATTTTTTGCCACCTTGACTTCTAAACTGCAGACTATGAGCTTTTCCATTTCTTTAGTGAACCATGTTGCCTTGATTATATTGTTTCCATGGTAGCCATTTATTTCTCATAGGCCCTGGCAAGCATGCAGTTGGGAACGAAGGATGATAGATAACAATAATAGAAAAGTGGCTTTTCAATTCTTAATGTCCCTTGGAGAAAAAGCAGCCTGGCATAAATAGCAATAGCATGCTGATGTTTGATTTGCACCTGAGTTGACTTTGTAGAAAGTTCTTATTGAAACTTGAGCATAGTCTAACCCTTGGTTCTTGGATTTTATTAATTTATTTAGTTTTTTTAACATTATGCTCTTGCCATGTTGAGTATGCCAAGGTAACAATAAATATAAGATTTTAGCTATAAGTAACTTTAAATAACCTTGATACTGCATATCAACTGTAGAGTAGCAGTAGACTGTTTGCCTTTCTTTTTGGGGAACCGAAGAGAAATTCTTTCTAAAAGATAAGACTCAACCATGCCTTCCTTAAATAACTTGTCTAAACATGCCGACACATTGCTATGTCACTGTTTATTTTCATAACAACGGCCAAATGTTTATTCAAAGAAATAAAGTGGAACTATTATTCTTCGCTTAGGGTAGTTGCTACAGGCAGCATCATGTTCCGGAGATGCTGTGTTTCATTGTAAACACGTTACAATCTGAACCCCTTTTTAGGCTTCCAAAAAAGGACACAACTAGAAATCACTGTTTCAGAACAGTTCAACCCAAATATTCAGATGTGTTCCACACATTTTATAGAGAACTGATTCTGATATTAGGGATGGGGCCGATCCGATCCAGTAAAAGCCAAAGGGATTACAGGGAAGTTACTCAACCTCATCGTAGTTGATGATCAACCCTTATCGTTGGTGGAAAACGAGGGGTTTCGCAGCCTGATTGAACACTTGCAGCCCAGGTATAGTTTACCATCCAGGAGATATTTGAAAACCTTTTTTTTTTTTTGCTACAAGAGACAGTGTACTTAATTTGTGTTGATCGGATGAAGCAGCCCTTTGTATTATTTGGTGGTACAGTAGTATACAGTAGTTTACCCTTTTATTTCATGTTTGACACTTTAAAACTGTGTTCCTGCCTAATGGTGATTTATATCTGTGCTGTTTAATTCATACGACAGGGTTTGTTTCTTTGATGGTGTATATTGCACTAGTATCTAGTAATCCTGTCTTGAAATTTAAATAAATATCCATTTAAACCCCTAAAGTTGCATATTTGTTTTCAGGATAGGATGGGATTTCTGTCATTTTCTAACCTCATACTTACCTCAAGTTGCTTTTTGGGACATACATAGACTTGCTTGTAGAGAAGTTTATTACAGCCTCATAAAATCAACAATAATGATAATAATCATGGTGATATTAAAGCAAATAGAGCTCTAGTATCGGAATCGGATCGGAAGTTGAACCTGACAGAGTATGCTGGCTGTGCACAGAGGCTATGGGGCAATTCCAACTCTGCAAGGACAGCCTGGTGCTTCTGACTCACAACCTGTTAGTTAGATTTTTTTATTAAAAGAATCTGCGACTTGCTATTCAAAAGCATATTTTAAGCACTGTAGAGTAGTGCTATATGTGGAATTTATATTTTATTTTTTAAACTTTAAAACACATCGCATTACAACAAATACACAAATAATGTTCTTTTTAGCAACATAATATTATCCCTTTAATATCTGTTAACAATTTATTTTGACATGTTTAGGTATCTCTGCATGTATGACAATTTATTTGACTAACCCTAACCTAATAGTCTACTAATATCCAAATAAGACTTATAAGTAAAACATTAAAATTACCTATGGTTAGTAGTATATATAAAGTTTACTATCAGAATAAAGTGTAACCGCACCAGTGTAACAAATGTTTTTTAAACCATCTGCACTGCTGATCAGTTCATCAACACCACTAGCAGAGTACCATGTTATGTAAAAATTGAATAATGCTAATCATACATTACAATGGGCTATATCATTGTGTTATATCTTGATTAGGGAGGGGCGATATATATCGAACGATATATTATGCGCATCTCGTCAGTAAAGCCAGTTCTTTGATTTAGCGGCAAATCTCCATCAGCTGTTATTAAATGCAGCGCCAGCTTATGAACAGACGCTACACGTTGAGTGTCGCGGGTGATTCAATGGCTCAGCTTTTCAGTGATCTACGGCTCTGTTCATAAGCTGGCGCTGCATTTAAAAGCAGCTGACGGAGATTTACTGCTAATCAAAGAACCGGCTTTACTGACAAGATGCGCATGATATATCGTTCGATATATATCGCCCAGCCCTAATCATGATACTATTACAGTACTTTACTGTAACAGTCTTAACTCACAAGCTGCTCAAGGTTGGAGTATCAGTTTATTTTATTTCAGAAAGTCTGAAGGTGTTTTTATCTTGTTGTAAATGTGATGAAATGAACTGAAATTTTACCCATGTACCACTTGATGTCTCTGTACACTCGGGTCTCTGACCCAAAGTTGCTGCCAACAGAAAACCTGTTCATATTCATGAACTTTTCACAAATCATAATACCTAATCGCCAGTCTCTTAGGCGAAACCAGTTCTTTAAACACTAATGACTTCTCCGACCTTGCCAAATATTGTCATCCATTCTGTCTGACAAGTGTTTGTCTAATGTAGGTCTTCTGTTTACAAAAATTGAGATTTTCTCTTTTCTTTTTTTCTGCAAGGTGCATTCAGTCCATTCAGTGTTAAGTAGTGTTCTGATTCCGATGTGAGTGTAACAGTTTTTTTTTTCATATTAATTCTTTTGTAAACCACTCTATAACCACTGTGTATCAGTGTAATTATGGTGATGCATATTAATAGACGGCATCATTGTGATATCTGTATTTAAAGGACACAAAGTACTATAATACTAACGCCAGATAAAGAACTCCTTTATGCACCTTTAACCCACATATTATTTAATCATTTCTGAGGTGATGCATTCAGTGTGATCGATTCTCATGGCTGATGGAAAAAAGTGTTGCAATTCAAAAGCTTGTGAAAGCTATCAACAGTAACCAAGGAAACTTCATCTAGTGAAGGGTCAGTTCTTCCATTCTTCCCATATGTAATAAATGAGAGATGTTTGTGTGTTTGTGGGAGTTGGGAGGTCACCCTTTCATTGACATGTTATTTATCCTATTTCAGACAGAGTTCAAGCCACAATCGTCTGTCTTTTCTATTGGTGCAGAAACAATTCTGTAACAGTTCAGCCAGTCTATGCATAATAAAAATATGCCAGGAATGATTAAGTGTGTGCGTCATGGAAATATTATTTTATGCCTATTTTCCTTTTCTTCTTCATCTTTTGAGAACAGACTGTCTGTTCCGAGGCTTTTTTCCCTTCTATTTTTGCATGAACATGTTTGTTTAGCAGTAAAACCCTACTCGATTTCACATTAGCTGGAAAACACTGGAGACATGGCAGGAATATTAAGAGAAGAATAAGTGAGAATTTGCAGATTAGTCTCTTATCCAGCTCGGTGAAACATGAGCATGCACCCGGTCTGCAAATCAGATCTCTATATCAAGTGCCACATCTTAAACTGAACCCTCCATCAAACACCTGCAGTCCAAAAAATCCATCTATTCATTTCCCAAACTGCTTATCCTGGGGTTGTGGCAATGATGAAGCCTGTCGTGAGATCTCACACTCACACCTGCCATTTACATTTACATGTTTTTCGTATCTGCCAGATCACACAGAGAAACAGACATACAGGCTTCAGACAAAAAGTCATCATGGCTCAGCTGAGACTCAAACCAGAGACCTTCTTCCTGTGAAGTGGCAATGCAATATAATGAGCCACCATGCCATGGTTAGCAGCATCACAACAGATAAAGGAAGATGTGGCTTTGACTGCACAGCTGATTGCAACCTGTAGGGTCTCATAAAGATCTTCATTATCTCCAGAGACAGACTATAAGATGTGCGCACACATTATCCATATCACCTATATTTAGCTCTTCATCTGTTGATCCCACATAAAAAGAAATGTCAGAACTTGGTTTTCTTTTACTTAGGGGATATTTAGTCTAATAACCTTCTACATATCCACTAAAGACTGTGTTTCCAGTGGCTAGAGATAAAATTGATTCATAGTTGTTTAAGTGTGTGGAATAATAAACATAAAATCACCTTTGGAGTGTAGCAAGCCATATGGTCTTCATGGCAATTGTTCAACCATTTTTTTTCTCGTCATGAACTTTGAGAGTATTGGACTTATTCTTAACTCAGACTCACACTGAAATGTTTAGTGGTCTATATTGCATGTGTAATCCTCTTTGTAGGACTGAAGTACACTGTGAGTGCACTGCAGATTTTTGTAGGTGAAATCAAAATAAAATCTTGATTGTTCAGACCCTCTTCTGGTTTCAGTTTCAACTCGGGTCACTGTCTGAACTTGAACTGAAATGAGCTGGTTTTGACTATAGCGCTGCTTGACAGAACCTGGATGTAGCCATAGATGTACTGGTCACTACAGCATGTGGGGGCATCAGGCGGGATGTTCTCTTAGACCTCTGCTGTGATCTCTTTGCCCCAGGCCTCAACATTTTTTTGTCACCCCAAGCACCCAGTGCTTGCCTGGGGCTCTATGTTGGTCTTTCAATTGAGCACTGAAGCCCTATAACCCTACAGGGGGCCCTGTAAGGACTGTGGGGTTTAGCCTCATGACTTATTCACGAAGACACATATCAGGACATGTTGTTTCTTTGGTTCTAGACCTTCAAAGCGAAGCATGTCTTATTTGGCTGATACATAATTTTTTTTTTTGACAATATCAGCCTCCCCTATGTGAAATTTGCTTATCTTCAAAGTAGTTATGACTACCTTGTCTATATTGGACATGAACCCATTATAATAATAATACAACACCAGATGCAGAGTGGCACTTCGGGTCTCCAACAGTAAAATGAATGTTCCATTCTTTTTTAGATGTACTATTTGTGCTTTTGTTACTTCCAGCGACAGGACAAATGGATTTGGAACCTTCTTGTGAGATTGGAAGCTCTTGTACTGCAGAAAAGTGTGATGCGAAATGGCAGCTGATTCATCCTGTGTAGACAGGGTGTGATACTTTAGACGGACACTTCCAAACCCTGCTATAAAGAACAGCACTTTTCATGATACATGTTATCCACCACAAACGTGGATGGAAGCATGTTTAGATGGATGCTTTGGAACAATTTTGTCTTTATTCAATATCCTAATCGTATCATTCTTCCCTTTCTGCAGCTTTGTATTGATTCCTTGATATATATCAATCTCTGTCATTCATTCCATTCTTGCCTTGATAACACTTACCACCCCTTACTCATGCTCTGGGCATTGCATTTGTCTGCATTCATTGACCCTGGAGCTCAGGTAATTCTCCTTATCATGATCATGATTGCAGATCATAGGGAGCCCAATGTTCTGCACCACACCTCCAGTTCTCTCTGCTTTTAGTGATTGGTGGAGATGAATGATAACGCTACAAATGTCTCGTCCACTCCTGGGTCTCAGTCGGCTGGAGAAAAGTGAGAATGGCTTGATGAACTGGCTCCTCTCTGTGCATTGATCAATAATGGCGTGTTACACAAGCGTTGCTCAGCTCGTTTATGTTCAATACTCACTGACGAGGTGGCAGCGCTGCAGGTAATGAGCCTCACTTATGGATTGTCACATTCTCCCCAATCGAACAGAAAGCCTTCATTTCAAAACCCTGGTCTTTTAAAGAACATGACTTTATTGCAATTTGCACTATTAACAACAACCGGTAATGTAGACGGAGGACTGACCAGAATGTTTAATCTCTATATTAGGTGTGAGAGATTTAACTAAAATTTTACATGGTAATATGTTATTGATTCTAAATTACATTAAATCAATTGTAGTTAGTAACATAATCCATTACAAATTTTAGGTTGTACATTTTGATTATTTTTCAATGACTTTTTGACCTAACTTGTTTAACGAATCAATTTAAATAGGATAATCATGTACCATATTGACGTATTGATATAAAAGATATAAAAGAGAAAAAATATGTATTTAATGCAGTGTGTTAGTTTTGCATTACATTCATCTAAATTGGGGTTTGAAGGGTGGTTTAAGTTTAAAGCTGACAATTAATTAAATCATAACAAATAAATGAAGAAATAAATTGTTAAATTAAAATGTTACATTTAAATAATAAATGTAATCAAAATTAGGGTTGTTCCGATTCCGATACTAGTATCGGAAATGCTGCCGATCCCACAAAAAAATCTGGCATCGGTATCGACGA
>JAUMHQ010000041.1:973839-987328 GCA_032361165.1 Enteromius paludinosus | reverse complement strand
TAGCAACTTTAACACAATGAATTTAATAAAGCATTTGAAGACGCGTCAACCCGTGTAACGATGGTTACACAAAAGCTTGGACAGAGAAGGACGAGCTGTGCCAGACGCAACAAACATTGGAAGCTTCATTCAAACGAAGAGAAAAGTTTTCAAAAGACAGCCAATGAGCAATAAAGATAACCGACAGGATGATCGAGTTTATTGTACTGGATGACCAGCCACTGTCAGTGGTGGAAAACGTGGGGTTTCGCCACTTAATTTAACATTTGGAGCCCCGGTACAGTTTGCCCGGTCGCAAATTATTTAACTTTTTTTTTATTTATTTAACTGCTTGTCGTGTGACCATTAACCAACATGAGAGAAAGACATTATAAAAGGTTTTGATCGTGCGTTTCATATTACATACCACCACAAGGTTTCCCCTGTTTACTGTTAATCTTCTTTTTAAACCAGCTCCCCTCTTGCACACAACAAGTTGCTACATCCTGCAATCTACACTTATGGTCATTTGAGAATCATAAAACTGTCTTTTAGCTGGCGAAGAGAGAAATAACAAGGAGAGCACTTGGGCCAGTTAGAGCTTAGAGCGGCTGGGTTGAAATTCCCCTTCTTTATTTTTGAGATGCATCATAAAGCATGGATTCCTTTTTAATGGCAAACAATGAAACTTGGATCTTATTTTCCAGTTTAAAGGACTACATTTACATTCTTTGAGTCAGACGCCACAGTGATTTTTAGCAAATGGCTCCTGATGCCCTCTTATGCTCCTCCATAGGGTATTGCCAGGCATTTGCAACCTGCCAGACATCTCAGAACAATGCTTTGAGAGCTAAAAGAGCACAGCAGGAATGCATTTCTTCTCCCCTCCTCTTTTTCTTTATTTCTCTTTCTTTTTCTTACTCGCTATCTGATGCCGGTCAATGATGAATTCCGAATCATCCTCTGTGAAGTGTGACATTTCGGTATTATGTTTCGTACATGGACGATCGAAGCTTGTTTTGTCTGATGCAAGCAACAGCCAGTGTAAAAACCCATTGTTTTCATATCCAGAAGCACCTGGCATGTAAATGTCAGTCATCACAGAAATCCGGTTATTATTGTTTCCTTAAAATATGGGTATCCTTTTATGATAGGGATAGTATGATGATATTTGTAAAGCTGATTTGGTCCTGCTATACCTTAGGACTGGGAAACATTCAACCTGGAGTCTCGAACAAAGAAACCCTGCTATACCACTTGAGCTGTTATTCTTAATGTAAGAGAGTCTTCACTTAAACCCCATTATCTACTCTTGCTCAAGTAATCTCCAATATTTACAGATTTCCCAGTGAGTTAGTGTTGACACAGGCTGTAGAAAAACCTGATACTGCGGTACTATCAAAATCATTTGTCTTTTAGAGCAAGTAACCGCAGAAAGTGTTAGACTCACAGGTAGTCCTGCTGTTGAGAAGCTTCCGATTCGAGTAAAGGTTGGGAAACATGGGCAGTATCACATTTACACCCTTCTTTCACTCACTGTGATGGAAGAACACTTACATCTGTGCTGCTCTCTCTGCTCTTATGGAAGCAGGAAGTGTAGAGCCTTTGTGTGCATTACCGATACAAGTGCTCAGCAGGTGTCGTACTTCAGGAGTGATAATATTCTATTACCCGTGTATTTTTGCACTGTGCCGTGCCATGTTTTTGTGTATAATATAGTGGCAGTAGCTGCTCAATAAATGGAACTGTTATTTAGATATTTAACAAATGTCAATGCCAATTTTGCATTGTCAAAGCAAGCCTTATTAATTGGATGATTTCAGCTCTTAAATCTTACTTGGTCATGTCAAAAGCCTAACTGTATGCACTTCAGTTGAACTCTACGTTCTATATGAATGTGAGTGACATGGCTTAGGACTATATTACTTGGCACATGGAATTGTTTTTGATAATTATTAAAAGTGTTATTAGCACTGATATTCTTTGTGAACTTTAGGTACTGATACTGCGATGGAACTTAAATAATTATCTGTCCAATAAAAAAACTATTTGTCCCATAATTTGATCACATAATTGTCTTTGTTTTCTGCTTATTTCTTCATTGAGAGCACACTTTTTAAAAAGTGCAATAAAACAGTATGTAACCCAAAATATGGAAATTAATTCAAACACACCTGTATCTCATTTACATAACAAAACCTGAAAAAAAAAAATAATAATAATTTGTAATTTGGCAAATTCAGCTCTAATCTCTTGCACTGTTGCAGCACGGGGACTTGTAAATAGGGAGACTAATTAAAGACCTGATTCTCCTGATTGAAACGTGATTTTCAGAAACGAAGAAATCAGCCGATCAGATTCAGAGCGAGCTGTTTTGAGAAGCATAGCCTTTTCTATATGCAATATGCAACAGGCGCTCGGTAAACAGCCCGTGGGCAGTTTGTGAACACCTCGGATTAAGACTTTTTGGAGACTGTCTGCATATTTGAAATACAGCCTAGTTGTTTATCACTGAAATCACCAGTCAAAAAAGATCCATTGTGGGTAAATCTTGACCTAAAATGTAACACAAGTCTTTGGAGGTCACATCAAACAATAAAGATTAGCAATGCAAATGTACTCTATTTAACACGCTTCTCTTTACTCTGCCTTGAATTTCAATGAAAGCAAATGATAGCTCGCCATTGATTCAAGCATGCTAAGTGGACTTGTTAATTTTTATTTTTTTTTTATTCAGTGCGTGCCACCAATAAGTGGACAATTTCAGTATTGTACATTCAAATCATTCAAGTCCTGTGTTTTTATGCTGGGTGTCACCAATCCCTTGTGCCGATGATAATGTCAAGTTATTGTCACGTTATATGCATCAGCACCGTATGTTTATTTATAAATGTAAATTTGTTTCCATTCATTTCTGCATCTAGCTGTGGTGCAGTTTTTACATATATAATTCAGAACTCAGCGTATTTGATTAGCTTTATACTGTATGTCAAAGATGAACATACAGCTTGTACATTCACCTCACATCCACTCTCCTGTCTGTCTGTTCCCATTGTTTTTCTGAGCTGCACTCAGGCTGTAGTGTGTCTTTTCAAGTGTGTTTCTGTGTGTGTGTTTTGTTTTCGTTGGCTTTGTAAGCTGTAGTCTCCTCCAATCAGGGAATGAAAGCTGGAGTACTGCGCTCTCTCTGTTGTTATCAACAGATCTGTATTCATTTCACACCTGCCAAAACACTTTCTCTTTTATTTATTTCTCTCTTTCTTTTTCTGTATCCTTTCTCTTTGTGCACACAACATGGCGGTAGATTATTATCTGGATGTGAGCTTTTGTATGTTTTGTGTTTTTTTCTGTACTTAGTGGTCAGCATGGGTTTTTGTATTGTTTTGAGTTGCTGGTAAAAATATAAAACAAATATGATGGTGCTCTGGACTGCAGCCATTATAAAGTATAATAGCTCTCCTGGTAGGAAAGTGTTGTGGTGGTTTAATGGAACGGCAGAGGGCTTGTCATAAACAGGTGTGTGGTGTGTTCACTAAGCAGCTGCTGTAATGGCACGGTCATTACGATAATGGCCTAGGATGGATGTCATAGATCTGGGTTGTCCCATCCCCATGTGTTTGTCTTATGAGAGGGCAGGTGTGGGCCATTACTGGACTGTATTGCAGGACGTTGCTGTAGGTCTAGTCTCACAGAATCAGGGCCACACACAGCATACAGTGAAATAGAAACAGCAAAGTGTTCTGTTTTGGATGTTTTGTTGTTGTTGTTGTTTTACTGATCAAGTAAAGGTGTAATGTATTGCAATGGGAAAGCCATTGGTCACATAATTGTTCATAAATCATTCTGATATGCTGGTGTTACATTTCTTATTTTGATTGTCCAGTGTGATAGGGCGTGAGGGCATCACATGAGCGGTAGCGGAATGCGGCCAATTGAAGCAAAAAGCACAAGCTTTATTTAGTAATTTTTATTTATTATTTTTAATGTTCTCTTATGTTCAACAATGATCTCCGTTTCCATGGAAACAAAATGCGATTTTCATTTTAGCAAGAATCGCGCAAACTTAAAATTCGGCATGTTTGTGTGCTGCTGCGCTTCCCTGTATGGTATAAGCAACTAACACGTCTTTAACCGAGGTGATTTTGGGGCCCTTGAGATGTTTGGACATGCTCTGATATTTGTGCTTTTTTCAGCTACTTAGGACATATTATTGACCAACCTGTTCTACAATAATATTTGACCAAAATGAATTTACATGTTTGCATTTTTTAGGAAAGAAATATTATGCAATATTATAAATATAGCAAAAAAATAAAATATTGCACTTTAGACCAGGTTTGAGTTGGTCCATGGTGCAGTCTATTTTTAGTTCCTCAAAATAGCAACGCACCAATTGCTTGAGCACACCTCTTTTTTAGACCAGCGTGCCCATGGGCACACAAATGGGTGCAAATGCATTTGCTACTTAACCTTTAAAGACCTAGAGCATTTTTGGGCCGCCTGACACACCTGCACTTTTCTTTGTTTTGTCAAACCTCTAGCAGTTAGCATTAAGAACCTGAAGATTAAGTCTAGATCCTTTACATTTTCAATTTATAATTAATGATTTATTTTAATCTGAAGAAAAACGCAAGCAACAATTTGGTGTTTTTTACTATGTACTCAAACAGAAACTCCTAAAGTTTGGATTTTTTTTCTCCAGAAAGTTGTATCTGGGTGTTTTACATTTCCGAATAAAATTTTGTCTAAATATAACATTCCCCAAGCCAGTTATAGCCATTTATTGCAATATCGTCTTAGGTGCAATATCGCCATTATAGAAGTACATAATATAAGTGCTGGATGATCCGCTGACTGTATCTGCATCAGAAAGATTTTACCGGACATCGCCTCACAACGCTAATACCTAAACCCCAGTACTTTATCCGGTTTCATCCTTGTTTTTGGTTTGTTTGATGTCAAAAAATGCTTTTTCAGAGAGTGCTGTCATGCAAATGTGTTATTTGGTGTTCGTTTTCATGCACGCACGATATACCTTACTTTCACTTTGTACTCATTCACATTTCCACTGAAAACCCCTCAACAGTGTTTCAAAAGACCAAAACTTATGTTTATTGGTTGAATGTAAGACAGTTTGCACCAATCTGTGCACTGGGGTGGGACTAAGCGTCAGTAATCGTTCCTGTTTGGCTCAGAGGAACGGAATGCATTGGATTTATCTGACGAATCAATTTTGTCAAAATGCAATGACGTAATCACGTCCGCTTAGGACCCTCTGGATATCCAAATGAGGCAGATGATATATCTCAGAAAAGCGGAGAATCTCCACTCCAAAGCAAACAGATAGGAATAGCGGTTCAAAAGTTATGAAACATTTAAGAACAATAGCTATTTTTAGCCACGGATGGCTGTCTCTGTTTTTGAGTTTTAAACAACGTGGCGCAGGATGTGAAAATGAGGACTGTGTCAGGCTGAAACTAGCAAAAACACTTGGACTGCATTGCGCCGGGTGTGTGCTAGGGCCCTTAGAGTAGACAGTCTTTTCTGCTCACCAAGCCTGCATTTATTTGAACCAAAGTGCAGCAAAACCAGTAAAAATGTTAAAGTTTTGAGACTATTTAAAGTAACAACATAAATAGCTGTGATGTAGGTTACTAATACTAATTCACTACATTGCATTTATTTACGTATTTAAATGAAACAACACTGTAGAAATATAATAAAATTAAAAAAGAACAAGAAAAACATAAATAATCAGCCCCTATTTGGCCTAAGGTTCTGGTAAGCACTTTGCCATTTATGCGTGTGCACATTTAACCATTAATCATGCTCATTACTAACATTTGTGTATCTGATATCATTAAGACGCAGGGCATTGTGGGTAAACAGCTGTTATTGTCATTCAAAGTGCATATGCAGGGCAGAACGGGGTGAAAGGCTCTGCTGGTGGTTAGCGCTGTAATGCCGTGTCAAGTTCAGCAGCTCCGTCTGCATACCGGAGAGGAAGAGTCCACCTGTGTGACCGTGGAGAGGAAAGGAGAAATTGTGTTGAAGAACAGAAACAGAGAGAGAGAGAGAGAGACACACACAGAGAAAAGGACTTTAATGAGTCCTTGTAATGGGTGTCCCGGTAAACAGGCTCTGGCTACTGTTATCTCCAGGCTAATGATGTCTGCCGCGCTATTCAATTAGGACAGGAACAAGGTCAGTAACAGCTCAGGCCTTAAAGAGTTTAATGCCGCCCTCGCCACTAGACTTCCACTCCATTAGTCTGTGTTGAGTCCAATAAAAACGTCAGCTGTGAGAACACAGGCCACAGCCGCATGGTACTTTCAGCTCTATTTGCATGCGTTCTCCTTTAACTTCAAATGCTTTGTTTCTACTGGCTGTCTACTCCTATATTTTGGTAGCATCTGTATGAGCGAGAGATGTAATGCTCCCCGTGTTAATAAACAAACAGGTTTGATTTATTGAGTTTAGCATTGTTAGTCTATTTTTAGCTTAATAAAAGCTCCTGGCACGCTTACTGTATGGCAATGTTTTCATGTGGAGATACTTCCATTAATTTTCACAAATTTCTTTAATTTATTGCTACTGCCGCATATAGAGCAAGAAAATGTGTGTTTTAGGCTTGACATCTGTTAATTTCATATGTAGAGTTTGCTCTACATAGTTGCTGTACATACACACAGCACGTGAAGCAAATACAAATGATACATGCATTTTCTGGCCTTTAGAAATTAAAACGCCCTCAAGGTTTTCAGAGCTTTATACTTTATTTAACAAATAAATCTTGCAGCACTACTGGAAAAAAGATTTACATACAATGCACACTATCATTAAGAATGTAGGGTCTTTAGTAAATATGATGAATGAAACAAAACAGTTTTTACTAAGTTTATTCCTTAATGATGCATTAAATTACTCTTCTATATACATATAAAGAGTCAAAAGTCATGTTTTTTGCATTCCAATTAATCTTAATAAATAATGTTCTTTTGATTAAGTAAAAAAATACAGCTAATTAACAATAAAAAGCATGATTTTTGGTATATTTAAATGAACCACACACATACATAAATAAGCAAATATTTATTTATCTATTTTTATTATTGATATTAGCAGCAAATAAGAATATCAAAATGATTTCTGAAGGATCATGTGCCACTGAAGACTTGAAGAATGATGCTGAATTTCAGCTTTGCCATCACAGGAATAAATTGTATTTATTTGTTTTAAAAATGGTAATAATATTTCACAATTTGACTATATTTCCTATCAAATAAATGCAGCCCTGTTGAGCATAAGATCTTACCGTCCCTAAACGTTTGAGCAATAGTGTATGTCTAATTAAATGGCACTTTTTTTGTACAGAGATGGTGGCAGAAATTGTTTTAGACCCACAGCAGTTTCCCAGGAGGCGCTGCTCGCTGACACACAACTGTCCTTGACTAACCTCCCATTTGCATTCATCGACTCACATGCTTTCTCTCTCTTTGTCCGTCTCTTTCTGTAGGAGCTGGTGGGAAGTAACCCTCCGCAGAGGAACTGGAAGGGAATAGCGATTGCACTGCTTGTTATTCTGGTCATTTGCTCTCTGATCGTCACCTCTGTCATTCTGCTGACTCCAGGTATGCAGCCTGGGAGCAAAGGGCCCGGGGCCATGAGCCTCTGGACCACACTACACACTCACAAACACACACATGATGCCGTTAACAAACCAGCACATTTCAAGTGTCTATGTACAGGTGCACAATCCAGACGCAGCCTCTCATGTTGCCACGTCCTGCCAGAACACCTTGAATGTTTTCCAAAACATCTTGGCTTGTACTTAGAAATTTTAATTGGGACTAGTTTTTGCATATGTGACACAACCACGCAAATAAAACGAATGACTTGCAAGAGTTCTGGACACATCCAGGGTAGCCAAACAACACAGATGTGAAGTGTAATAACAAGCTTCATACTGCAACTAAATTAGTTGTAAACTGTGTCAACCTTTTTGGGGAGGCGTGATGGATCACCAAAAAAAGATTATTGATACAGCACAGAACTACTGTATTTACGCAACACAAATACCAGGATCATTAAAGCGACAGAAACTGGAACCAGTCTAAAAAAACGCTCTAGTGTACACTCCAATTCAAAGGTTTTAGGTCGGTTATATCTAATAAGGATTTTTCAAACATCTCCAAGGCTGTGTTTATTTGATCAAAAACAGAAATCTTGTGAAATAATATTACAAATTAAATTTCAAATATAATTTATTCCTGTGATGGCCATTTTTCCAGTCTTCAGTGTTACATAATGGTTCAGAAATGAAACGTTTCTTATTATTATCTAAGAATAATAGAAAATAAGAAAAGGCTAAGAAATAAGTGTTCATTAAAGTCCTTACTAAAGTGTAATTTCACAATTATGTGCTGGGTAATTAACTTGTAATTATGCAGTAACTATTTACTGTATATTAGTGCATTCATGTAACAAGTAGAGCAATTTTGGGAAGTTATCTAATGGCGATTATAAAAAGGGGTTCTTTAGTTAGTTTTTTTTTCTTAAATGATAGGATTTACTTCACGCAGGAAATAAGTGTTACAAGTATTACATTTTCAAGTATTTGGGATTTAAAGAACAAGGAGGTGTGCTCATTGTTTTGGTTATTAAGACTGCCACTCAAGGCTGGCATTCATACGTATGCTTTGGAACAGAGTAAAATTGCACCCCTATCACAGACATCTCAAATTCGTTTATGATCAATCGCACAGCCTTAAAAGTGAAACATAGACACTCTAAAGTGTTACCAAAATTGCTTATATCTTCTTCTTCCAAACACAAAAACCAGCTTTAGGATGGTTATGTTTCAGTGTTGTTCTCTGCCTCTGAGATACTATCAAAAGAAGCAGCGAATCTGTTTATAGAACGAGATTAAGCGCTCACTAGATGAGGAGCTACCATATTTAACTGCAGTGTGTACGTGGCCAGTGAAGCCTGCTACTGGGCAATATAAATCTCTGCGTTCCCTTGCTCTCTGAAAGCCATTAAAATCTCCCAGCCGTGCTTTAATTAGTGTTCGCCTACATTAAGCTAGAAGGTTCAGTCTCTGAGAAACTAATTGAGAAGTTTTGTCTGTTCCCACACATTTACGTCTTTCTCTAATAATAAGATCATTGTAAAGCCTTTTAATGGGAGACACAGATTGAGATGTGACACTCAGTGTAATTTGTTTTCTCTCTGTGAGTGTGTATGTATGTGTGTGCGCATGTGTTTTCACATCCTCTCCTGTCCGTTTGGGCATTTTGTCTGGCTGCAGTCCTTTACTTCACGTCTGTGCTCTATCTAAACTGGAGCAGGGGATGGTTTAGGCAGTCAGGCTAATAGAGGAAGAGAGAATGAGCACAGGCCGTAGAGACCGAGCAGGTGGCGTTTCTAGCCTGAGTCCTGACACCTCTCCAAAACTGTGGGATGGGACATAGGACAGCGTCTCAACGATCTCTACAGACTGCTGCATGTGTGTAAAGCAGGTCACTTATATAATACACCTGATTTATTCAGAAAAGGCACATTGCAAATAATCCTGTTCTTCAGTTTGGCATGATACACTATTTACAACACATTGTACAGTGTGATATTTCCGAGTGAAACAGGGATTTTATTCCTCAGGAATTGATTGGATCCTGATAATTGGTCATGATAAGTGGTATATGACAGGTGCACAGAAGGAAGGGGTTAAAAATAAGAGGTTTTCTTTTCTTTTGTGTGTGTGTGTGTGTGTATGTGTCTCCTTGAATTAATGGGCACAATAAATCATACAGGAGGCCTGAAACCTGTATTAAGATATAGCCAGTTATAAATTAAACAGTCACATTAAATTGATCAATAAAGTAAATGTTATTGATGTTACAAATAGATTTCTATTTCAGATAAAAGTGGTTCATCAAAATTTCTGTTTATCAAAAAGTCTGAAAAAATGCAGCAAAGGATCATGCTGCTTCAAATTAGTCTTTTCATCACTGAAATAAATTACATTTGAAAATATTTCACAAGCAGAAAATGTTTTTCACTGCCTGTTTCACAATATTGTCATTTTCATTAAATAAATACATGTCTTTTGGGGAACATACAGTACATATTACAAACCTTTAGATATAGATAGATAGAAAGGTTCCTGTAGTTCTTCACCAGGTTTGCACACACTGCAGGAGGGATTTTGGCCCATTCCTCCATTCAGATCTTCTCTAGATCTGTCAGGTTTCAGGGCCGTCGCTGGAGACTGGTTAGGCCACTCCAGAACCTTGATATGCTTCTTACGGAGCCACTCCTTGGTTTTCCTGGCTGTGTGCTTTGGGTCATTGTCATGTTAGAAGACCCAGCCACAACCCATATTTAATGCTCTGACTGAGAGTAGGAGGTTTTTTCCTTTTGCCACGTCTTAGTGTATTATTGATAGTAGCCTTGGAAACGATGGTCCCAGCTCCGGCATTGACCAACTCCTCCTGTGTAGTTCTGGGCTGATTCTTCACCATTCTTAGCATCATTGATACCCCACAAGTACACATTGACAGTCATCATTAGCCGCATATTTTCTGACAATTGCTCCAACAGTTTCTTTTTTCACCAGGCTGTTTGGCAATTGCCCCGTAGCCCTTTCCAGCTTTGTGAAGGTTCACAATTTTGTTTCTTGTGTCTTTTGACAACTGTTTGGTTTTGCCCATGTTGCTACTTAGACTTTGGCTGATTGTGCAGCACGTTAACGCCCATAATGGCCAAGCGGTATCGGCGTTAACGTGCTGCGTTAACGCGAGACTCTTAACGCGCGGAAAAAAAAATATCGCCGTTAATCTATTTACAAAGTTGTGTTGACTTTGACCTTGATATTTTAGTGCGGATGTATACCTAGCCAAATTGCAGGGGTGGACTTACTGCTCCTAGCAAAGGTAGGCAAATGCTTTTCACGAAATGCGCATTAAGCACGGACACACAAATAGTAGTGTTTATTAACAGGACCGTTAATTGTCGGAGTTGAATGTGCTTTTTGTGTATCCTGCGTGTAGCAACCCAAAATTTAATTTATCTGAACCTGACTGCCGCACGAGCGCGAGGTGTCCCGATCTTTCCCGCTGTGCTCCTCTCTCTGTGTCTGCTCCATTCAGCGAAAAACTGAACATTAGGTGCGTTTTCGTTTTAAAATGCATAACTTTACGCGCCTATCCCGGCGTTTTCCACCCTCAAAAACAGACACTTTTGAAAACGCTGCAGACCCTGTTGTAGTTTAAAACTCAGGGGAAGGTTTAGCACCAGTTCATCATCGATCATCGTTTCTATTCTCAACGCTGTTTTCAAAAAGAAAAACGCACCGGTGTAAACGGAGCACGGTATAGTTAGTTTTTGATATGATATTCGCCTATGCTGCTTTAGGGAGCGTCTGCAATCAGTACTAAACGATTGCACCACTCTGGACCACTGGGCAAAACCAAAGAGCTGTCAAAAGACACAAGAAACAAAATTGTGAACCTTCACAAAGCTGAACCCAAATCATCTTGATTGGGTTCAGGTCCGGTGACTGTGGAGGCCAGGTCATCTGCCGCAGCACTCCATCACTCTCCTTCTTGGTCAAATAGCCCTTACACAGCCTGCAGGTGTGTTTGGGGTCATTGTCCTGTTGAAAAATAAAAGATTGTCCAACTAAATGCAAACCAGATGGGATGCCATGCTGTTTTTAGTGTGCCTTAAATTTTAACTAAATCCCCAACAAATCCCCTGGTGTCACCAGCAAAACACCCCCACACCATCACACCTCCTCCTCAATGCTTCACAGTGGGAACCAGGGGCCGCATGTATCAACCAGATTTCATGCTCACATAGGGATTTACTAACAATGAAATGAACGTGAGAATGTGCGTTGGTTCACGCCAACTCCATGTCTGGTGTACGTGTATTTCTTGTGCGTATTTGCTTTATGTCCGTTGCTGACTCCTAGAGGCAATTATTTTAAATGGACACTACAAAGTATCGCACCAACACTTAAGAACATTGCCATTAATTTAGAATTGATCAAATGGGTTAATTGACACATTTATACCAATTATGTGACTTAGAACATATAAAAGCATTTGCAAATGTGTACAACCCTTTGTCTATGGCAATGGCAGTGAGTGTGTTTACATGGACCTTCTTATGCTATTATTATGAGATTATGGCAGTATTGCGATTAAACTTTACCTCATGTGAACACAATACTTTGATTATAATACTGCATTTATGCTCATAATCGCAGCAAGCATAATTGTTTTAACATAGGAGGCTGATTTTAATCAAAATATTCAGACATTAAAAACACATTAATGGAAATATTGCCACTCTGACCACTGTTTCGGCGATTAAAATAGTTTAGTTTTGTGTGTAATGGCAAAATGATTATTTTTTGTTTCATTTTGTCTTTTAAGTTAATTTAGAAAAACGTTTGGAATATTTATGTTTGTTAAATAACCTATAACGTAAAGTTTTTTTAAAAGCAAGACCAATGGCAGAAAAGCTGATGCCTTTTCAAATCATCACGAATTGCCTAAAATAAAATCAATGTGTCCTACATACTAATTTAATTAATGAATATAAAAATGTTTTAACATTAAGCCTCACTATAATATAAGAGCACATATAAAAATATTAACAATAAAATATACATGTGCAAGTAGAAATCATGTGGTCTAGTGGTAGAATAAATGATTAGTGTTTTGAGGCCACGGGTTCTAATCCACCTTCATAATGGTCTTTTTTTCGAATGAAAAACAAAGCGCTGTTCATTTAAGTGATTGTATATCAAGAGCAAGGGCACGTTCGTGTGAATGTTTTTTTCTTTTCTGTTTGTTATTAATTCCGGAGGACATTGACTTGCAAATAACACGATACCGATAGGAGCACCTCCAATTCACATTCTGTGAAGTTTCCCTTCTTACTTGCTTGCTTTTGCCATTGCTTTTTCGTATTTTTTTTGAAGTAGAGTCATTAACATATTTATACGGGGGAGGAGGCAGGTGCATGTGCGCTCAATTTCACGTTAATTCGGATGTACAAAGAGAATATGCGTGGGATTCTGCGTGGGCAGTGTTTGCATACATCTGAATTTTTTGTGCGTACGCACTTTTCCAGATTTGTCCGTACGCAATGCTTTAGTAATAATTCTATGCAAGTCTTTGTACATGAGTCCCCAGGCATGTGGAAGCCATCCGTTCACCTTTTCTGCGTCTCACAAAGACACGGCGGTTGGAACCAAAGAATTCAAATTTGGACTCATCAGACAAAAGCACAGATTTCCACTGGTCTAATGTCCATTCCTTGTGTTTCTTAACCCAAACTTCATTTGACCATGAAGGCCTGATTCGCGCAGTCTCCTCTTACCAGTTGTTCTAGAGATGGGTCTGCTGCTAGAACTTTGCGTGGCATTTATCTGGTCTCTGATCTGAGCTGCTGTTAACTTGTGATTTCTGAGGCTGGTGACTCGGATGAACTTGTC
>JAUMHQ010000041.1:945743-960276 GCA_032361165.1 Enteromius paludinosus | reverse complement strand
GTTCCCCAAAGTTTGCCCTGCAGGAACCCAATTCCCTTAACTGCCCACCTGATACCATCAGCCCTGAGAAACCATCCAGGTCTCGGCATCTCAAGACTGTAAACTTCCCCAAGTATTTTTTTTGGGGGGCCTATATAGCCATCATCAGGGAAAGGGTGGGCGGGCTTAAAGTGTGGAATTGGACTCTGATATGCCTTGTGTTTCTATGCCTTGTGTCCCCATGCCTTGTGTCTCCAGAGACTCCAGCTCAGCCATGGCCTCCACCCTCCCTCCCCTGATACTTCTGCTTTTGGACTTTGCAGCCTTCGAGAGGGGGCCCTGGGGGGGGCCTGGAGGGGAGGGTACTGTTACTCCCATGCTGGGCTTCACCCTCTCTCTCTGTCATCTCTCACGCTCACTTGGATTACGTGCACCTGTCACAATCACATGGACCCAATAATGACACTCATCAACCACCACATATAAGCTCACTCCAAACAGCACTCACTGTCCGATCTTGTTGATACGTAAGTGAACTCTCCAAACGCATCATACCAGCTATACTTACCAGTTTCTCCTCGTCTCCTGGTAATCGTCTCCTGGCATTGTGGTGTGTGGCTGTGGGCTTCATGTGATGTGCTTCTCGTCTGTCCTCAGCCTATGATTAAAGAAAAGACACTTTCAGTTATTCCTTTCAAGACTTTGCTGTTGGACTATATCCTTTCTATTTTGAACTGACCTGATTTCTGTTTTCACCATCCTGTAAATAAAAGCATTGTTATTTCTTACCTCCGTCTCCGTCCGCTTCATAACACATATTTTCTGAGTTGCCAATTCATATGCATTTGTACGAATGACCTAGACCTAACCCAGCCTATAAACCTGTCACTGGAGTTTAGACAAATTACTTCGTACAATTTTTTTTTACAAATTAGCCACCTCATAAAATAGATACGAATTGGTTCTGGATTTTGAGCAAAATAACAGGGCAATAGAAATACTTCAGAAAAAAGACAGCATAATTATGTTTTTGTTTAGTTTTTCACGGAGACTGGTAGCTCTATTAGTAAAGTCAGTTAACTTGTTAGCAATATTTTTAGGACTATTTGTTAACAGTGAAATACCTATATCTCTGAAAATAGATTTGTAGTGGCCATAATTTCAACTAAAACAGTATGACAGGGCAGGACAGCAAAATTTGCTTATGTCAAAGCTCAGCCAGAGCCGTCGATTCAGCACAGTAAAGTCACATATGACAACAGTGATCATAATCATGCTGAGAATGTGTAGTTTGAAAGCGTGTATGTTGGTTTATGGCAGCAGTGTTATCTCTTCTACACGTCAGAGCTGTTTCTAATGCCGAGTCTGTCTAACCGTTTCTCCTAATCTCATCCATGCTGCCTTAAAATAAACGTTCTGAGTAGAGTAGAACATTCCAAAAAAAAGTTTTCGTTTTGGCAGACTGGCTTCAATATTAAGCGTTTTTTAGACTAGCACGAAAGTTCTGGAACTTAAAGGATGTTGTATAGCACAGTGACCCCCTATATGTCAAGTTTGTTAAGAACTAAAATGTAATATGATTCAAATATCTTTCAGGGAAAACAAAAAAAACCAAAACAAAATAAAAGTGAAAAGTGAGTGAGTCTTTACATATTTACTTTCTAACTTTGCACTTGGTTATATATATTTTTTTCTTTCTTTCTTTCTGCTTACATATGGTCATAATTTCACATTACATTTGTGTGTTCTGGCTGTCATAGTGCTCATAAAGTATCATGTCAGCTTCATTCTTGATGAATTGATCTCTTATTTCAATCTGCTGTGATAATGTCTCTATTTATAGACTGTGTAAATGAATAGGATGCTGATATGAATGAATAACAGACAGTGGAGTACAGCTCCATTTATAGAGAGCACATGAGGGAATGTGTACCAGGGCCATAAAGGAAAGACTCATGAATCACATTGATTTGGTCATGGCAAAACTACTGCCGCCACACTCAATTCTATCATGATGTGTGGCAACAGGCCAGCAATACCATTCAATAACTTAGCAATAACTTATTTTTTTGGTGACTGCTTAGAGTAGTTTCCTTCCATGTAAATGAATTAGTCCAAATGTGAGCAGTAAGTAGATTTTATATGATTTGACCATATTTGGCCGCTTTCCAAAAATTCATAACGACATTCCAAAAAATGTGTCAGTTAAAATTAATATGTGAATATTAAGATGATTTAAGTAAATTAATATAATAACAAAGCATTTACTGCAGCATTAACTTAGTACATTAGTTTTGTTGGTTGCTAATATATGTATATATATATATATATATATAAGTAGCACGGGTTTATTTGTAGATATAGTCAAGAATACATTTAATGGGTCAAAATTATATTTTTCTTCTATGCCAAAAATCCTGATAATAAGTACAGATTAAGTTCATGAAGATAATTTGTAAATTTCCTAAAGTACATTTTAAATTGAAATTTTATATTAAATCTTCATTAATGATTTATAGGACAACTTCAAAGATGATTTTCCTAAAAAAAAACAAAATCAGGAGGAGCACGCACAGGTAATTATTAACTCGATCTGTAACAATCATCTCATTAGACCATTAGATCATCACCTTATCAGATTTAAGCAACTCCCTATAAAAAGCTTCCCTCAGTATCTCGATCTTAGCTTCCCGCCTCCTCCCCCTCTCCTCCATATCTAATTCCCTGGGGAAGCACTCAGGGCTCAGATCAGGCCATCGGCCCCTCGCTTTTCCCCGAGCCCACTAGGTCTTCACTTCAGGCAGCACGCCAAATTCACCATATTTATTAATTACCAGTAAGTTCGAACTCGTGAAATATTGTCCTATCCTAACAAACATCAATGAAAAGCTTGTTTGTTAAGCTTTTTGTTATATAAATAAAAATTTTAAGAAACATTGACCCTTATGACTGTTTTTTTTGTGGACCAAGGTCTCCCACACATAAACACACACACATATTGTACATTAGAATTGTGTTTTAGTGTAAATTAATAAATTAATAATATATAATATAAAATGTAAAAAATATATATATTTTTTAAATATATTTTGATTTTTTTCTCAAAATATTAGACTTTAATCACAGCCAATTCAGACGCCAGTGATCTGTTGCTCGTGTCACCACAGGTGAGCAGTGCTTTATTGAAAATGAACACAATGTTATTTGTTGCTGTGTGTTGCTGCTGGTGTTAACAGCCCAATTCCAAAATGATGTTCTTCTTTTAAAGCCATTAATTTGTTGTCTTAAATGCCTCAAAAGTCATAGTCACAAGTGGCAATGTGATGTCAAAATGGAGCTTACAAAAAGCAATAGATAACAGAGCAGACATTGTGTATTTCAGTTTGTTTGAACAGGTTTCTGAGCATGTGTTAGGCTAAAGCCGTGGAAACATGAGCGGCCGTCAGTTCTCGTGCAGCTTGACACAGTCACACAGCGACTGCAGCAGTCTGCGGCTCATACTGAGAGCATGAGTTTTGAGCGTGACTGATCACTCGGCTGGCACACACTCCACTTCTGCCCACAATGCTGGCCGCATGTGCTGCCAAATAACTTCCACATGGCAAATCCTGACTTCCTTCAGCTTATCTGAAAAACCATTGTATGCTTAGAGCCAAAATCTACTTTTTGACAGTGCATTCGTACTTTTGATGAAACATGCTAGCTAATATGCAAATACATTTCCATTTCTGGCTCAGTATGAATCTGAAAGGGGAATTTGTGTTTTTTTTTCTCCACTTTTCTATGTTTTGCATTTTGGTCGTCCTACATAACTGTGATTTGGAGATTCCAATTATTATTATTTTTTTTATGAATTTTGCTTCAGTGCAATAAAAATAATAAGTGTTTTTCTTCATTATGATAACAATACAGTTAAAGTAATTGTGATTACTGTATAGCTGGAAAAAAAGTAATTGCGATTTTATTTCACAGTATTTTTTTCTTGAAATTGCGTATTTATATCACATAATTGTGAGATGTAAACTTGCAATCGCAAGTTATAAAGTCTTTTTCACAATTCTGAGTTTATATCTTGCAGTTCTGGCTTTATTTTTCTCAGAATTGTGAGAAATAAATTTATAATACAATTCTAAGGGGGAAAAAAATTATAAATGTAATTGAGTTTATATCTATATGTATCTTATAGCTTTATAATATATAAATTGCATATTATGAAGTCAGAATTATTACATTGCTATTTGTGTTTTAAATACACTGTAAAAAAATAAATAAAAATAGAAACCATAAAAGTAAAAAAAAAAGCCGTGGTTGCCAGAATTCGACCATAAAATAAATACTATAACAACATTTTAGATTTTACCATTTTTAGTTAAATTTACAGTTAAAAACATAATTTCATTAACTGATATAGTGTTAATATATCAACATATTGAAGAACTGAAATCTGTTTTGTACCTTTGAAATCTACTGATAACCACCAAATGCAGGTGGTGATGAGAAAGTCACATGATTAACCAAAACCCATCACAAGCAGCTTTTAAATATGAACATATATAGAATGTGCTCAGTATCATTCACACAAATGAACATTTATTTAACAACATGCAATCATAATAAACATAACTCATAAAAAAAACATCTAATTCAAACTAAATTTGAAATGCAATGCACTGATGTCACAGTGTGTGTGAGACAAAGCACGCAGACAGACTCAGGTTCACAAAAAGTAACAATCCTTTAATAATCCAAGAAGGTAATAGGGCAGACACACACCAAAATAACCTTGAGATCGGACAACACTGACTGAACAAAAGAAAACTTAAATAGGGAAGACAATGTAGGTATTTGAACACGACACACCTGAACGAAATCATATAATTAACAGAAGAGAGCATCTAGGTCACACAGAGCACATGGGGAACAATAACATACAGTACAGGGCGTGGCAGTTTACCCCCTCCCGGGTGACCAGTGTGGTGATGATGGAGGGAGGAGCCAGGGAAGCATAAGGAGTCTGGAGCAGAAGGGATACGGCGGTGCCCAGAGCAGAGCCATGAAGGTGTCCCACAGAGGAGCTGACGGAGGGAGGAGCCATGGAGGAGACCGAGGCAGATATGGGCCAGCCTGACTCCAAGGATCCTGAGGTCCAAGGCAAAGCAGATGGCACTGGCGACCGATGCAGAGATGTGGATCCAGAAGGCCACGGGGGAGCCGGAGCGTCAGAGGACTGAGGTGGAGCTGGAGAGAAGAAGAGGAGCCTGACAGAGCCGGAGGGACGCGGCGTAGCCGGAAGAGTGGAGTCCTGAGGCGGCGGATGCTCGACAACAGACCAAGGCGGAGCCTGAGGGACGATGGAGCCTGGCAGAGCTGGTGGACTGACTGGCCATGGAAAGGAGGAAGCTAGGGGCCATAAGGCTGATGGGTCAGAGGGCCGAGGCGGAGTCCGGGACTCTGAGGCTGGAGGCGGAGCTGAGGGATCCTCCAGCCACACCACCGATGGAGACTGCAGACCCTTGTCGAATCCAGCGCACAGATGGTGGGCTGAGAGTGAACAATGGGGCTGGCAGATGACAGCGGTGGCATGTGCAGGAATTGGTTGAAGGGCGGGTTTTTGTTTTTTGTGCGAGGCGCAGGCACTGGATGGCATAGCATTTTCACCGCTTTTACAGTTAAAATCACAATAATTTTTTTACAGTGTACATTTCAGGTGTATTTTAAATAAATTACTAAACCTGGACAAAAGGCCAAAATTGCTATGTTAGTGACGGCGTACTGTAACCTAGCATCATGTTTACTCGCCAAACCATTGTGTACCTGAAAGAATCAATGCCATATCAACTGTAGTAATAATAAAAAACAAAAATCACTCAAACACCCTTTGCATCTGCATAGCGATGCAGTGACATCCACCTACAAGTAGCTGGTGCCCCTGTTTGTGCACAGACTACACACTTCACCTTTAGGCAGTTGCTTCGTCTGCTGTGCGCGATTACTGTGACCTCACGCTCAGTCAGCTCGCTCTGATGTTCCTGTCCCGTCCTCAGATCTGCTAGTGACGCTGATGTAATGAGCCGCTAGAAAATAGCAGAGGATAAACATGTTTGTTTGCTCTGGGCTTCAGTCCATTTGACTGAGCTCCACTTAGCCAGCTTCATTGCCCCCCCTCTTTCTCATTTCACTGGCTGTGCAGCTGTCTGGCTGTAAGGGTGAACAACGGTGTCCTCGGCGAGCACTGGGGCCATTCATCTTCATAGAGGAGAGAGAGACTTCATCTGCTCGACAGCACGGGCAGCAGCTGCCCTGGCCATATTAAAATAGGTGTCAACAGAACAGCGTGTAATTGACTAATGCTGTTTCAATCTGATATCCGCTATCTGATTGACCACCCGGATGAGAGTGCTGTGTGTCCTGCCCTCGGCTGGAAAGAAGTTTTTTACTTTTGTATTATAATTTTTTTTTTAAACCACTGAAAACAGTGTCATATATTTACATATGTATATATCACACTTGATAATTTGATAAAAAAATGAATATCTTTTTAATCTGCAATATTGCAGTATAATCTGAATATGTGTTCCATAAAAATATGTTTAATAAAAATTATCAAATTTTATCAATGCCCACTTCTCATTAGAAAAATATGTGTGCTGGTATATCAACCTGAGATTAAATTTTAAGGTTTATTTATTTATATTACAGCTAAAACCAAATGAAGTAGAATTAAAGTGGATTATTATAAGCATTCCTAATTCAGAATTACATTTGTTGTATTTTATGTATGTTTAAAGTGTACTACATCTAAGTGTAACGAGGGTCGAGCGGGAATCCAAATGCATACACTTTATTCACAAACATGATCAGACAGGCACGGTCAAACACTAGCAAACAGTTCGATCCAGGCAATGGCAACAGAGTCATTCCAATAAACGGACAAGGGTCAGGGCAGGCAGCAAACAATAAAACAAATTTAAAACAGTCCAAGGTCAAAAACGCAAAGAAACAAGGAAAGAACAAGGAACAAGTGTATGGCTTTGCAATAATCAGCGTATGAGAGAGGGTGTGGGCTTCTTTTATCATAGACAGAGGGGAACACTGCGGAAGACATCTCAGCCTCGTAGGGCACCCTGAAGGACATGCTCGGCCCCGTTACAGGCGGAGCAGCTCCCTCCGGGAGGACCAAGGGACTACGGGGTGCGACAGAAGAAGGCTTTTACACCAGACGGAACATCCTGTACAGACACCTGGAGGTCCACCAGGCGCCTCGGCGTGGAAGTTGAAAAACTATTATGGGAAGGATGCGAGTGGGTGGCTGTCTAGCGAACGAGAGGTGGGACCTCAATGTAGCCGTGGGCATCCGCTCGCAATGAACGCATGACCCATCCACGAAAGCTGTCTCAGCGTTTTCTCGCCCCAGACACGTGAGGCAGCGATCGTGTCCGTCTACAGAGGTGAGGAAACTCCCGCACACAGAAACGCACGGTCGGATCGACATTCCGGAGAAAATGTTATCTTTTTTCCTGGATTGGCCAGGGAAGACCTTTCGCTGCAACTCCGTGCAAAAAGTTGGCACAACTGGCTTTGAAAAAAGCCACCAACTCGCAGGATCCGCTGTCAACCGCCCAGTAAACGCTGCCAGACGAGAGAGCAAAAGATCGCAGGAACTCTTTTCAGTAGATCAACCGTCAACTTCAATACAGCCAAGGAGATCTCCAGCCTCGAAGCGAAAACCTGCATGTGCACAGCGCTCATGCCCTCTTATACTCACACAGTGATGAGGTGCACCTGAGCGCAATCAAGTGCATGTCAATTTCATTGGCCTTTTGTATAAAGCTCAAAGGCAATTGGTCTCTCTGGCGAGTTCCCATATGTAACGTCAAAGGGTAACGTCATTTGACTGAAAGGGTAAAAAATTTTCCTCTGCAAGTACAATATATACTTTTAAGAGTTCTAATACACTACAAGTGCACATGCAATACAATCAAAGTTAATTTATTTTTTAACAAGGGAGAAATTTAATAACATACTATTTAGTGACAATTTTGATTTTTCAAAATTCATTGAAAATGTACTATAAGTTCGAAAGAAAAGAAAAAAAAAACGATTACTTGATACTGATTCTTGATAACGATTTTTGTATTGAGAATCTGATCCAAGGCGGCAAACTAAACTGAGTTTTATTGCACAGCCAGCCCGGTGAGTTCAGTCGAGTGTTAACAGAAGAATCAAGAGAGAGAGGTCAGGAGAGGAGAGATGTAGAAAGAATCCTCCAGCGACACAAGGATGAGAAATGATGTCATCTCCCAGCATGAGGTCACATCACGTGGCGAAGCGAGCTCTGCTGAAGCAGTGTTAGAAAGCTAAATAAATAAAAACATGAGCTTCAGAAATACAATGTGTATTTCAGGTATAATTCAATGTATGTTAAGATTTTCTATGTGTAATCAGCATGTTTTTGGTTCTGGTCTGGTCTGACAGAACGTTGTAGATGAACAATATTTACAATATTTGCACAGATTTTAAGCAAATTTAAGCATAATCATGAATATTTCAGGGAATTTCCTATAATTTAGAAAAGACTCGACACTTTCATTGACTTGTAAGTTATGAGTAAATTGTATGTTTGTTTGCATCATCACACACAAAAAGTTGAACTTCATACAATTTTGCTGCATGGTGTATGCATTAATTTAATAATAATCACAAAGTAGTGGAATATTACTAATGTCTAACATAATTGTTTTCTATGGGAATATATATAAAAATATTTTATATAGTAGCAAAGCGGAATTTTCAGATTACTCTCGTTTCAGTGTTGCTTGATTTTTTTAAGAAATCATTCAAGATTTCAGAAATCTACTCAAGAAACGATTCTTATTATTAATGTTGAAGAAGAAAAAAAAACTTTCATGATACTTTGATGAAAACAAAGTTTAATAGCCAAAGGGGAGTATATATGTATGTACAGTATGTGTGTGTGTGCGTGTTTAGAATCAAATTTAATACTTTTTGCATAAACACTGAGATTTTTTGCAAAACTAAAAATATTGCTTTTTTTTACCTTCTGTTATAACAAGTGTGTAGAATTGGTTACATGTTTGGATGCCTGTGAAGGAGGATGTCTCATATTATCTTTCACGTGAAATGTGTATATGTGAGGTGAGATCTTAGTGTGAGTGTCAACTGCAGGTCTGGCTGTAAAAATAGCCTGATCTCCTCCATCCCGGTGGGAGGCTTCCACCGCTGCAAACATCTCAGCATACGCCATCCGGGGTTTCCATATGGCCCAGTGTAATCATGACATATATACAGCAAACCCTAGCCTTGGTCTTTGGACATTGTGAACACACTCTAGACACTATGTTCTGTTGTATTTCTGACATATACTCATAAGTTATGCCTAAATGAATGAGCCTAAAATTAGTTTGTTTCATCAGAAATTTAGTATTGCATCACTTGTGAAGTGTAAAGCTGTGTATATGTAATAAACTATTCTATAATTTAGCCATTTTAACTTCAAACCTTTGCTTCTAGCCAAAATATGAGCCCATAATCCATAATAATGCATAATAATCCAATGAAATTCCCTGTTGCCCTCTACCATAAAATCCACCCACATACTGTATTTGTTTAGAACTGTTTTGGACTTTTCATTTTTAAATACTGCTTAATCTGTGCATATTTTCTTCAAATTCAGAAGAGACAACTACATTTTACAGTATAAAACTATAATTTACAAACAAGACAATTTGAATATAATAAATTCAACAATGCACATGGCTATCAAAATCTGTTTTGTACC
This sequence comes from Enteromius paludinosus, assembly GCA_032361165.1. Taxonomy (NCBI): domain Eukaryota; kingdom Metazoa; phylum Chordata; class Actinopteri; order Cypriniformes; family Cyprinidae; genus Enteromius; species Enteromius paludinosus. The sequence goes on along the minus strand of JAUMHQ010000041.1, from coordinate 950,498 downwards.
TTTAACATACTGATCACCACCATAATAATGCAGGTGGTAAAAGAAAAAGCCACGTGAAGAATCAAAGCTAATCACAAATAGTTTCACCACAAGCAGATATGATACTAATTAAAAGGAGAACAGAGTCATTCACTCAAAACACCAACATGATAACACACATGACACTTAAAAAATGCAATAAACATTCTAACTATTATAAGACAAAAGATTATTTAAGCAAAATACCAAATGTGTCATGTCAGGACGGGACTAGTTTTCTAAACATGTGAGCTTCGATTCTTATCACCTGTCATCCGTGATTTTCATCTACCATTTCGGACGGGACTAACATCTCCATGTGTATTACAGAGGTGAGAGGGTCTGTTTTGTACATCTGGGCATCACAAAGATCACACATATGCGTGCATTGCTATAGTCATTCAGATCGATTAAAATTAGTTATCACAAATACCATGGGGAAGCTAAATGGCTAGTATAGCAAAGCCACGTTAATGTGTTCCCAGCAAATACAAAATTGTTGTGAAAACGTTTTTCTGGGGTGGCTGTCAGCGGATCCTGCGGGCTGATAGACTTTTTAAAGGCTTGTGTGCCAGACATCTTGCAAATCCAGCGAGCAAAAGACCTCAGAGTTGCCGCGAAAGGTCTGCTCGTTGCCGAGGGCGTGTCCCCGCGGCACCCAGGAGGGATCCTGCTCCGACCCCCGCCGATGCCCAGCGGCCCATCGTAAAGCTGGCAGTGGGCGAGGGGCACCGCCTGCTGCTCAGGCCTTTAACACCCGGAGGGGCGGGAAGCATTCCTGACATAGGCAGCCTGGAGGTGATGAGGACTTCTCTTCGGGTGACGTCGATGACAACTCCCCACTCCTGGAGGAGGGCCACACACAGAGAGAGCAAGTCTAAACAAAAATATCACCACCTCCGGACCCAGTGCCCGAAGGTTCCCATCTGACCCAAAGGTTTTTGTCTCCTCAGATGCTGACCTGTATCACCAGTGCGGGATCGAGGGAGGCATGTAAGCGCTGCTCAATGCGGCCAGACTCACAGTCCCTGCCCCTGTCCCTCTACAGGCTGCCCCGCTGCTGGCACGGCAGTCAACGTTCCCTTGATTCCCCTAGCGATGCGGCTCAGGTACCGCGGCATCCACTACACCTCTGTCTGCTCAGAGAGCGATGCTGCTGTCCTGCGTGCGAAGGTTGCTGTCCTACTGGCGAGGGAAGCAATCGAGCCTGTCCCTCCAGCCGAGATTACATCATCGTGCCCAAGAAGTTCCCAGGTGGGTTGAGACCCATCCTGGATCTCAGAGCTTTGAATCGGTCTCTTCTCAAGATGCCGTTCAAAATGCTCACTCTGAAGCGCATGCTAACATGCATCCAGAGCCAGGATTGGTTCGCAGCCATTGATCTGAAGGACACATACTTTCATGTCTCGATTTTGCCTCTACACAGACCCCTTCTGCGGTTTGCATTCGAAGGTCAAGCATATCAGTACAGAGTCTTACCCTTTGGCCTGTCCCTCTCTCCCCACATCTTCATGAAGGTCGCAGAGGGTGCCCTCTCCCCGCAGTGGCAGATGGGCATCCGCATCCTCAACTGTCTCGACGACTGGCTGATAATAGCTCAATCGTGGGATCTGTTATACATGCACAGGGACCTCAGCCACTAGGGTCTTCAGGTCAACCGAGAGAAGAGCAAACTCTCACCAGTGCAGAGGATCTCTTATCTTGGTGTGGAGCTGGACTCGATCGACATGACTGCCCACCTCATGGGGGAGCATTTGCAGACCATGCTGAACTGCCTAGATACATTCAGGCACAAAACAGCAGTTCCTCTCAAAACTTTTCAGAGGCTCCTGGGGCATATGGCAGCTGCAGCCGCAGTCACGCCGCTGGGCTTGCTTCATATGAGACCGCTTCAGCAATGGTTACACGATCGGGTCCCGAGATGGGCATGGCACTGTGGCACACTTCGGATTGGCGTTTCCCCGGAGTGTCGCCGCCTATTCAGCCCGTGGACCAACCCTGCTTTCCTACGGGTCGGAGTACCCCTGGGACTGGTGTCCAGGCATATCGTGGTCCACACGGATGCCTCCTCCATGGGCTGGGGTGCTGTATGGAACGGGTAAGCAGCCTCGGGCCCCTGGACAGGCGTCTGACTGCTTTGGCATTTCAATTGCCTCGAGTTGTGAGCAGTACATCTGGCCCTGCGTCATTTTCTTCGGATGCTGCGCCACAAACATGTACTGGTCCGGACGGACAACACCGCGGTCATAGCGTACATCAACAAACAAGGTGATCTACGCTCCCACCGTATGTCACAACTCGCCGGCCATCTGCTCCTGTGGAGTCGCAATCGGTTAAAATCACTGCACGCTATTCACATTCCAGGGATCAACCGTGCAGCCCATCAGCTCTCACGGCAGTCCACCCACCCTGGGGAATGGTGGCTCCACCCCCAGGAAATCCAGCTGATATGGAGTCACTTCGGTGAGGCCACGACAGACCTCTTTGCCTCCCCTTAGTCGACCCATTGCCGGTTGTTCTATTCCCTCCATGAGTCCCACAGAGAGCTCGGCAGGGTTGCACTGGCATGCAGCTGGCCTCCGGGATCAAGTACGCCTTTGCCCCAGTGAGCCTCATCGCACAGACACTTTGCAAGATCCGGGAGGACGAGGAAAAAGTCCTGCTGGTAGTGCCTTATTGGCCCTCGCGGACCTGGTTTGCCGACCTCACGTTCCTCGAGGCAGCCCCTCCCTGGAAGTTCCCCTCGAGGAAGGACTTTCTTTCTCAGGGGATGGGCACCATATGGCACCCGCGGCCCGATCTGTGGAACCTGCACGTCTGGTTCCTGGACGGGATGCATCAGACTCCTCCTGTCTTTCCAGCACTGTTGTAGAGACTATCTCCCAAGCGAGAGCTTCCTCTACAAGGTGAGCCTATGCTCTGAGATGGGGTCTGTTCGTTGACTGGCGTTCATCTCGCGGAGAGGATCCACAGAGATGCACGATGGCAGTAGTGCTTTCTTTCCTGCAGGAGAAGTTGGAGTGCAGGTTGTCCCCTTCGACACGCAGAGTGTAAGTACTCAAAGTGTACATACACTTATATATACACTTAAAGTGTACTGGGTCTGCCTCCTCCCCGCCTTAGAGTTGATATGTCCTGTACGCGCTCTGCGCCTCTACACGGACCGCATTCGGAGCGTCAGACGCTCTTAGCAGCTCTTTATTTGCTATGTTGAACAGCAGAAAGGGAATGCTGTCTCCAAACAGAGGTTGGCCCATTGGATGGTAGAAGCCATCTCCCTGGCTTATCCATACCAGGGAGAACCGTGCCCCTTAGGACTTAGAGCTCACTCAACAAGGAGTGTCACCTTTTCCCACTGGATCCGTGCGCTATTTTTCTCAGTTCTATTGACTGCGTGAATCTGAGTCCTCCCTGCCCCGCATTTCGGACCTAGATGGAGTAACTGGCAAATATGCAGCAACATTAAACACCGACTGACAAGGGAGAATTAAAAAAACACAGATTAAATACACAAGGAAACAAGGGAAATTGGGAACACCTGTGAGACACAGCTGGGAACAAATCAACTAATAATGACAAGACAGGAACTCCAAATAAGGGCAAAACACGTGAGAAATAAAAACGAAGCCAAAACACACAAACAAGACCAGACAGACAATGTTTTTTTATAATCTTTTTTTTCAATATCTACATTTTTCTAGCAATTTTTCATTTTTGGTATGAATGTTCATCACTTTAAGTGTGGGCGCTGTCACACCATGCTACAATTCTGTTTGAAGTCTTAAATTATGTTGTATATTTCTTCAGGATAATCAATACAACATTTATCCTAAAATCTAACATCAGTCCATATGGTTAAAGTTGTTCACAGTTGTCAAAATTTGAATATAGACATTTATTCAACACACTTGAGTCAAGTTTATCAAACTTAATTGATGACTATATATTTTATTTAATATTTTATTTATTTAATTATTTACTTGCTTGCTTAAGTATAACTAATTTGCAATAATGCAAGTGCCTTAAAATAAATACTTGATTTACAGCTTGCAGCTCTACGTTCTCTAAGAACATTTCTAGACAACACACTCAGTATGCCTCATTTTAGTATTGATGAAGTCTCTGTGACATTTATGCTCTAACCTGATAATAATCCCAAACAATTAATAGAGCTGAAATACTCACCCCCATACAACCCAAATACAAGGGTCATCACAGCTGCGGCCTGATGTTGCAATTAAAGAAGGCAAGCTATTCCTGCCTAATGATGTTTGTCAGACAGGCAGAGGATGTGTCTTTGTTAAAGTGTAGCCTCCAGTCATGTCTGTACAGCCCTCGGTGTAGCAGTGCATGTTTTAATTGGGTGCATAGAGCGTGAATCTGACTATGATTTAACTGGGAAATGACTTGAAGGTTTAAATACAGTATCTGCGACTGGAAATACACTTCCTTTTTTAAGCACATCATCAGGTGACATGGAGATAGAATTAATTAATCCAATACATAAGAGTTGGTCTTTAAAGGTGCATAGAATGCATTGAGAGAATATTTTAAATTGTTCTCTGATATGTACATAAAAGGTATGTAGCTTAGGTAAGGGGAAAAATGCCCAGAAACGATTTTACAGGTCCATTTACAACCCTAGAATTTGACCCTAGAATGTCCAGCGTGAACGATGGAGGGATTAGGCATTCAACCTTATATGTTTGAGCCTGTATCAGACGAAGATGCCGATTT
>JAUMHQ010000041.1:926161-945643 GCA_032361165.1 Enteromius paludinosus | reverse complement strand
TGATCATCATCCAGTCTGTCTGGAAGGACATGAAGTAACAGAACAAACTGAGACAGACTCAATCCAGAAGAACTGTGCCAACGTCTCCAAGATGCCAATGTCTCCAGTCTTTTGGACTTGTCATTATTTCAACGTAGACTAAACATTCTTATAAACACCCCAGTGATCAAAATATATGGTTTTCAAATCAGCATAATTTAACATGAAACATTTACATAAGCAGCGCATGCAGAGTGGCTGATAAGTGTTAATGTAACCGCATAAATGTAAAATGGTAATGTGGCATTAGAGCATGACACAATGTTTCTGAAAGGTCTTTAAGGCTTTAAAGGCTTCATGAAAAATCTTACATTTGTAGCTTTTAGTTCAGGCCATATGTTAGTGTATCCCTAAAGTTTGACAAAATAATTTTTTTTACAGATACGCATACTTGTCTCTTGGACCAAAATGTTTGATGACACATTCTCCCTCTCAAGGTTATATAGCTACAAGCGATGGCGCTATAGTCCTTTATTAGTAATGGCCAAAGTCCTTCACTAGTAACTTTCCTGAGCTGTGGCATTAAAGGATTCTAAGTTAATAAAGTCTAAAGACAAGGGCTTCCATGTTTGTGAAACCATGGAGTGGTTTCTTTCCTGATCCAAACAAATCACTCGCAATTTGTGTATCATTATGGAAGCTTAATAACCAAATCATGTACCCTTTATTTTTAGACAGGGCATAAAGGACACTGCGTTCATGTGGAGTAGAACAATAAGATGAGTTAAGAACAAGAATAAAAAATACATACCCCACCTTTAAAGAAAAGTGCCTGAAGTCGCAAACCGATTTTTACAATTATTATTTCATGCTGTGAAAAATACATCGTAGTAAAATGGGTGGCATATCTGAATATAAATTGCATAAGACTATAAGAAAGGGGTAAGGTTTAAATGGATGATATGATTGGAGAAGTCCTGCATACATCACCAATAAAAAAAAAAATAAATACAAAATAAATAAATAATATAATAAAAATAAATAAAAAAAGATTATTGAAATATGATTTACAAGAAAATGATTTTTCACTCTTTCTACCTCAAGATTTCTCTTTTAAATTAATGTGATAGTTACCATTCTTTTGCAATTATTGATTACTTCTTTTTTTAGCAATTTCGTAATAAAACATTATTTTTATTTTTAATTTTTTTATATACAACCTTCTTGATTTTTTTTTTTTTTTTTACAAAATTAACATTCATTCTTTGACTCATTCATTTATTTATTTGAGAAGTTTGATGCCTTAATCCAAACATACAGCAGAGAGTTAATTCTTTATTATTGTCTGTCTGCATCAAACCACGTAAACCTCACTTGAATGTTGCTCCGTTTACCCTGTCAACCTAATTTTTCCAAAAAGAGTGCATTTGCTGAGCGCTTGGTTGGAGACGTGCTGGGGGCTATATCTGTCTCTCACTGTCGGGAATGGGCCTCGGCGAGTGGGTGGCTGTCGGACCGCGGCTGTATGCAGAGGTTCCACGTGCCCACGTCGCAGAGTCACGCAGGGCTAATGCGTTATCCGTGTGACGGGCTCACGCTATGCTGAGCAGATAAAGCCCCCACACTGACTCATCTGAATGAAAAAAAAAAACTGCATTATTAGACAAAAAGAGCGAGAGGAAGGGGGGTTGGGGGTGGAGGAGGACGCTTTAGTGGATTTGTCATGAATATTCTAATTGGCAGTGTTATCTCTGATGATTATTAAGACTGGCCCCGGGGCCTCATGCAGATCTAATGTAGCAGAAAGGGAACAGCCGCAGGAGACTGTTTAGTGCTGTGTGTGTGTGTGCATATGTGTGTGTGTGTTTAACTGTTATTCTTCAATACATCTATTGTCCATTTACAGCCCACAGCAGATGTGAATCCATGTTTCTGTATTTGTCTCTGGTGTAGTAGGGATTTAATGTGTTTGTGAGTTTTGTGAATGCAACGCATCCTTTTTGAAGCTGCCAAGAATGGGTTGTTTACTGGTGATTCAGTAGCTTTAATCCGATCAGAAACTGATGGAAGATTCCTTAAAAAAATCATTCTAAATATGAATCATGTGTTTATAGTTACATTTAACATAATCTGCTCTATTCTAAACATTACAGATTCTATGTGATTTACCGTTTTTTTAATTGAATTTGGGTTTCTACAGAGCAGAAATCCAATTTTCTAATATCTTGTTTCCCAGGTGAAATATTTACATGTGCTGAAGTTTGTGCTTAGAACAAATGAGACTATATTTGCATTTTCTGAAGGATAAGAATAGTGTTTAGGTAAGTTTAAGTTTAGGCTTTGGTTTATCTATTTAGCTGTTGCTGACTATAGATATTTACATAGATTCAAAATAGAAAGACCAGTCGTAATTCAGTATGCAAAGAGAGATGTAAGAAAGACCAATACGATTTCAAATGTAAGTATTATGATGATATCTTTGATGTTGGTGAGATTTCTTTTAAAGTAAGCAAGTATGAGACTTTCAAAATTTCCAAATTCAGTCTTGAATTATTTAAAAACAAGGGCATTTACAACTAATATCATATTCATTTTAAGAATAACAATAACAACAGTAAAGATTGGTGTCACCCAAGGGAGAAGTTTGGAAAAACATAATAATTGTTAAACAAATCTTTTCAGAGTCGTGAGCAAGTATGGTAAAAAATAAATACATATTATAAGACAATGAAAGTGTTTTTTTTTTTTACTTTGCATGCATATCAGCCTGTTATTAGGGACTACCAAAACCAAAATTGGGGCACTTTCAAATCGTGCTTCTATGTGATTTAAAGGAATAGTTCACCCAAAAATAAAAATTCTGTCATTTACTAGTTTACTAAGTTTCCATAATATATATTTTTTTCCTACTATGGAAGTCAGTGGTGATTTTCACACAGATTTGGAACTACTCAAGGGTGAGTAAATGATAACAGAATTTTCATTTTTGGGTCTAAAATTGTTAATCTGTTTACCATGTTTCAGTGATATTTAACACCTAACCACTCTCTTTGTATAGCCTAGCACCGTTCTTTGCTTCAGTCAAGTAGACTAAGCTTCTCTGAAATTAATATCTTACGTAATTTAGCTTCTTATGTAAAGTGTACTTGTTTAAAGGAGTTCATGTCTTTTAAAACCCATATAGCAAAATGTCTTCGTTCTGCTTTTACAGTGAAAGTCAAGGGTGACCACAGCTCTTAAATAAGATTTTCAAGGCAAGATTTTATGTAAATAATGACTTCAGTCTCAGTCAGAAGGTTCATGGGTCAGTGCCGGGGACTAAGATCACTGCATCTAAGAAAACACTTTTCTTTGTGACCTTTTTTGATCTCTATTTAAATTGTATTTCCATTGCCACTCAGCTAAACACCAGTACAGAATCCAAAGACATTCCTTGAATCCAGAAGCCATCAACTGCCTCACATGATGTTTTGTTGGTGTTTCTTCTTCTGATCAGGGGTATCGGCCCAGCTTACAAACACCCGGCTACGGAGAAACACTTCGGTCGGAACGCCCTTCTGGATGGCCCCTGAGGTAGGACCGTTGGCAAGTAGTTTGCAAAGCATGGAGGTGACTTTGTGGCTGCAAATGTTTTTGTTTACTTAGTTTTTTTCCATAAGATTTCCATATGAGACAGGCGAGGAGGACTACAGCTCTGAAGTTGTTTTGAGAGTCGTAGACAAAATTTTCATATGACTCAAGGGTAGAGGCTTACGTGCCTCAATTTGTCCTAAGTGTCAGTACAATCAAAACACAAACTAAGATTTATTATTAGTGCAATTTTAGACTCCTAAACATCCGTGGGGAATATTCTAGGTTCATTTCTGGACTAATCATGTGGATTTAATACTAAAGACGCTGTACAGTTGATTTCTGTTCTAATTCTAAGGTAAGACCACTTGTATTTCATTCTGTAGCTTTCTATCTGCATCAAGTTTGCGGTACAATATTATAGGTAAATCTCTCTCTCTCTCTATTTTAAATGATGTTTATATAATCAATATATTTAAAAATATATAAACGATTCATCACATCCAAAATAAATGTTTTTGTTTACATAATATATGTGTATGTATTGTCTAATATATACAGTACACATACATACAGCATATATTTTGAAAATATTTACATGTATTTACATGTATATATTTCTATTCATATCATTTATATCATATAATAATATATGTAATATATAAATGTAACATTTTTATTAAATATATACATGCTTGTATGTGTATTTATAAATAAACAATAAATATATGCAGTACACACGTATATAATGTAAACAAAAACTGGATTTGATTAATCGTTTGACAGCACTATCAAAATCAAAATGCTTTTAGTTTGTGTAATATTTTAATGTATTTTCTGTTTGAAAACTTATATTGTTCTGCACTATAAGGTTCCAGTTTCAGTTGCTTGTGTAATGGTACAACTAAAGATGCTCTAATAGCAGTTTCAGAGTTTTTAATTTATTTTATTTTTTTTAAAATTTTTTTTTTAATAACTAAAAATCAAAACAAACGCAAAAAAAAAAAAAAAAAAAAAAAAATCATGTGTTTTCAATAAATAATTCAGCATTGCAGTTTCCCCAATCTAGATTTAGTTACAGATTTATACAAAAGTGCTCTGTGACTGGAAAGAGGTAGAAATGTCTTGTTGTATATGTTGTATATAACAGAACAGATAAATGGCCATTTTCTCATAACCTTATGAAATGTATTTGTGATCTTTCTTATTCAATTCTTGCATTGTTTCAGTTGGCTAGAATATTAAGACACTAGAGTTGTTATCAGAAGAAACACAAAAGCGTCAGATGCATTTACACAGGCTGTGATGGATCTGTGGTGCCATAAATAATGTGACAAGAAGAAATGTTGGGAACAATTCAATGATATATTAAATTTGAATCCAAACCACTTGCAGGGGCGGCAAATAATTGTTTCAGTGAGTGAGTCATTTAGTCATTCAATCAACTGACGCGTTCGAATGGCTGATTAATTAAGAAACGAGGCTGAATAGGTTACTGAACAACTGACTGAATCGATTCGTTCAAAAATGGTGATTCGGTCAGTAATGAAATACAGAGACCCACAAAAGTCGTTGATGTGACTTTGGAACTATTTTCGCTTGGAAAATTAAGGAAAAACAATCAATGGTATTTTGTGTAAAACGTTAGTCACTAAACTAAGAAAAATTTGCTGTTTGATTAATATCATTTTTATGTTTTGTTGTTTATTTTGATATTCTACTTTAGACATTCCACTAACTATAAGAAACTGTGTAACTAAATGTCAACTACATGGGAACTACAATTTTCAACTACTGTACACGTCTATTAAATTTCAGGGTAGGCTGTTAGGGTAAGTTTAGGGTTAGTAGAATAAGTTGACTTATACTTACAAAGCTTCTTACAGTGAGTTTGTTGTGGAATCATCAAAATAAAGTGTTAGAAGATATTAAGCAGACGGTCTATTAATACTGTAATGACTTCTAGTTGACATTAGTTTCAGTAGCTTCAAAGTTACTTACTGTTAGTAGAATGTCAAAAGTGGACTATTGAATAAAGTGTTACCTCATGTTTTTTTTTTTTTTTTAGGCAGATTAAAACAAGTAAAAATTACAATAAAATGTTTGTTCAACAGATACACTGGTGGAGTTTCTGTACTGTGGTGGCACTGTTCAGCAGTCAGTGTCTGTTATAAACATTTGCAGTTCAGTAATGACCGTGTTTGTGTATTTGACCAGGTCATCGCATGTGAGCAGCAGCTGGACTCCACGTATGATGAGCGCTGTGATGTGTGGTCTTTGGGTATCACGGCCATAGAGCTGGGTGATGGAGACCCGCCCCTTGCTGATCTTCATCCAATGAGAGCTCTCTTTAAAATTCCAAGGTGATGCCCTCACTTTTGTTTGACACATGCTGTACGCAAACACTGATTTGCATGCCTACTGTACAAAATATTCAAAAAGACCTCACAGTTCACAAGGTCAGGTTTGTGTTATATGAAATAATTTGTGATTTTTAGCATTCAGATGGATGGTATTGCTGCTTACTTGGGCCTTGGAGCTGTCAGAAGACAGGCTGGTTTTATTCTTAGGTCTTTTTTAGTGCAGCTTTAATATATGTTGGTTTCTTGAAATGCATGTATCTTTGTGGACGAGAAAGAGATGAAGCAATTTATCTCTGCTTTCTCTCCATCCACCTGTCTGCAGGTGAAATTTGATTGTTTGCTGTTCTCAGACAGAGAACAGAAACTATTATCACTAGTGTCATCTTGATGGTGTTCTAATACACTTTTTTGTTCTAATACACCTCATGTGCCCACACACACACACACACACACAGCATCCGTCCATTGAGCGCTGTGCTGTCTGACTGCAGTCAATGGTGGGGGTGGTGGGTAAACTCACAGTGTGGTGTGGTAATGTTTCTGACTGCTCATGTACACACTGCAGGCTGTCTTTGTTGGATCTCTCTCGTGTTCTCTTACACCTTACACCCCCTCATCCATCCAGATCAAGAATGAGTAATACATTGTGACAAAAGTGGAACGTAGCCATTAGAATCTTAAATCTGAATGTTCTCAAAATATTTCAAGAATCAACATTTATTTTGAAATGTATATTTGTTGTTTAGGTCTACACTATTACTAAAAATGTTTCCAAAGCTATTTATTTGATCAATACATTTAAATACATTTAAAACAGTCATATTGTTAAATATTTTTACAATTTAAAAATGACTATTTTGTACTTTAATATATCTTTTACATTTTATATGTACATAATATACATTTGCGTTATGCCAGTCCGGTTATTCCAGTGTTTTTCCAGCCCAGTCTCATGAAAATGCATATAAATAGTACCTCAAATAAATACTCAAAGTATTAATACACAAAACTGGACTTTTCTGTATATATGACACATACGTGTTTGGCATGCATAATACGCAGTTTTTCGCATGCATATGATATACATCTACCTCCAACCCTAATCCGCAAAAGTCACATAGCATATAAATGGTCCAAAAAAGTAAATTTTTGCTTATACCATGAGTTTTCGCTTTTATTTTGGGTACTATTTATATGCACTTTCATGAAAATGGGTAGGTTATTGTAAATTACGCATATTTTAGGTTACATGTTAAAATTGACTTATTATGATTTTTAAAGAGTTAGTTCACCCCAAATTAAAAATTCTGTCATTAATTACTCACCCTCATGTCGTTCCAAATGAGCCATCTGACCCTCCATAGACAGCAATATAACTGAAATGATACCAGGTCCAGAAACGTTGTAAAAACATCAGTAAAACGTCTCAGGTTATGTATATAACCCTGTTTCTTGAAGGAACGAGACTTTTAAATCCCTGCCTAGTGTGTGTGGTTGTGCACATCTAAGGCGAGAGAACAGAAGAGCTGGTAGTGGCTTGCAAGTCGAGTCCATAAAATTCGGACAAAAGTGTGAGGGGTTGACCAACCTGCAGCCCCACAAATATCGGCCATGGAGACCCCTGCTAGCAGGGCCTCCGAGGCCGCCACACCGCGTGTCAAGTGCGCTCTGACTCCTAGCCTTGGCGGGAGTCCAGAGGAATCATATGACATGTTGATGGCATCCACTATCCAACGGCTTAAAGTCTGCTTGGTCGCAGGAAGCCCCTTCTTTGGCGGACCAAAGCAATCAAGCAATTGCTCTGACTTTCTCCACAGAGCAGCTCTGTGGAAGCACTGGACACATACAGTTTAGCTTCTGCTGGCCATGCTCCCTGAAGGGAGGTGGGTTGAAGGCCTGTAGTACTACTGGCTGAGCTGTGACCGTAGGTACCCTGGGACTGTAACCCGCTCGCAGGTACAGGAAGGCCTGAAGGCAACATACTCTCCTCAGAGAACACAATTCTAGCAGTAGTGTGGTCTTTATCGTTAAAAAACGATCTGAAATCTCCTCTATGGGCTCAAAAGGTGGCCCACAGAGGGCTTCTGTCACAACAGCCAGGTCCCAGGAGGGCACCCGGGACCGTACTGGAGGCCTCAACCTCAGCGCACTGCGGAGGAAGCGTATGACTAGGGGTTCTTTACCAACTGGAGTGGCAAAACGGGCCTGCAAGAACTCTAGTACTGTACCAACTGGGCAGTTAACTGGATCTTGTTGGCGTTCTCTACACCACGAAGTGAATAACTTCCATTTTAGGCCATACAGCTTTCTCGTAGATGGAGCTCTGGATTGGAGAAGGGTCTCAACAACCTTGGTTGAGAGACCTGGGGCTAAGAGCTGTGCCCCCTCAGAGGCCATACTCTCAGATTCCGCAGCTCCGGGCGGGGGTGGACTATCGTGCACCCTGCTTATGTGAGGGGATCTCCTTCCAGATTGGAATGGCCCATGATGGGCCGTCTAGAAGATCTACTAGGTCCGAGAACCACACTTGGCCTGGCCAGAACAGTGCTCCTAGCAGTAGGCTGACCTCGTCCTGGCACACTCTCGCCAGAACTCCTGGGAGCAGAGCGATCGCGGGAAAAGCGTACAGACTAAGCCTCGGCCACGTCTGTACCATGGCATCCAGTCCCAGAGGAGCTGGATGAACTAGAGAGTACCAGAGGGGACATTGCACGTTCTCTCGAGATGCGAAGAGGTCCACCTCTGCCCTGTGGTATATTCTCCAAATCTGCTCCACCACATCTGGGTGAAGCATCCATTCCCCGGGCCTCAGCCCCTGTCTCGACAGGATGTCTGCTCCTACTGTACATTTAGATGCCCGGGAATGTAGGTGGCTCTCAGTGAGAGAAACCTTTCCCGGGCCCACACAAGGATCTGGTGTGCCAGCTTGTACAAGGGATGCGACCGCAGACCTCCTTGGTGATTGATGTAAGAGACAACAGAGGTGTTGTCTGTGAAGAAATGTTTGAGTGCTCGAAAAACTGCTAACATCTGTAGACAGTTGATATGCCAATAAAGATGGCGACCTCTCTACAGACCTCCGTCGCTAGCGTTCTGCGGCGACCACGATCTCCCAGCACTGGGCCCTGATATAGGAATGAAGGTTTCCTCCATATACCCAAGGCACGTACAGCTTGGCGTAACACACTGATCATGCGAAGGGGATTTCTCCTCAGGGATATGCCGTTGTTCCTGAGCCACCACTGTAGGGGTCTCATGTACATCAGGCCAATAGGTATGACGTTGGACACAGCTGCCATCAGACTCAACAGCTTTTGAAACTGCTTGACAGTGAGTGACCGGTCTTCTTTTACTCTCGCAACAGTGGTGAGGATCGATACTACTCGAGCAGGTGTCATGTGAGCCCGCATCGTGGTCGAATCCCACACCATGCCTAGATAAGTGGATCTCTGAACTGGAGAAAGCACACTTTCCTTGGCGTTCAGTCTCAACCCCAAACGTTTCATATAAGGAATGATGATATCTCGATGTCTGCTCGCTTCGCCCGGCGATCATGCTAATAGTAGCCAGTCGTCGATATAGTTCAGAATTCGCATGCCCTGGAGTCGCAGTGGAGCCAGAGCTGCATCCACACATTTCGTAAACGTACGGGGTGAGAGTGCAAGGCCGAAGGGTAGAACCCAATATTGGTATGCTTTGCCCCTGAAAGCAAACCTCAGGAAGTTCCTGTGTGAAGGATGGTTGATACATGAAAGTACGCATCTTTTAGATCTATTGTGATGAACCAGTCCTCGGACCGGATTCGTGCTACAACTTGCTTCACCGTAAGCATTCTGAATTTCAGCTTCATGACTGAACGATTAAAAATTCTGAGATCTAAGTTGGGCCTCAGCCCTCCATCCTTTTTTGGAACTATGAAGTAGCGGCCCACACTCAATATCGTGATGAGGAACCATCTCGATGGCTTTCTTCCACATTAGAGTTTCGACTTCTTGTTCCATCACCAGAGCCTGCTCTGACCGAACTATAGTGTGAATGACGCCTGCGAATTGTGGCGGGGCTCATCCGAACTGGATTCTGTATCCATTTTCTATAGTACGCAGGACCCATCAAGACACATTTGGCAGTAGTTTCCACACTGCTAAATAGTCTACTAAGGGAACCAGCCTCTCGAGGTTGGTCTCTGATGATGTTTGAGGGACGATGTTTTGTCGACGCAGCCTCACCCGTTCAGTCCCCCAAGAGTGTTCGGTGGCGAACGTCTCAGCACCGCTACGTCTCCGGGCGTACGAAACTGAGACCGATGTTCGCGGGAGACGCCCACGCCTCATTGCCCTGGCGAGGTTCATGAGACTATCTCCCGAGGGCACTGATGGGATTCGTGTAATGCAAATTGTACCACTCCTCCCCAGAGGGGCCTTCCCTCAAAGGTCATGCGTGCCACACATCAGGACCTTTTCTTTCTACCCTGCGAGGCCTTCTTCTCTTGTAGAACGACTCTCAAGTCTTTACAGTTCTAAGAAGGCCCCGCTACAGAGCGCTGCCAACCCCCTTGCTGGCTCCCACCCAGCAGCCCTTCGACCTGGAGAGCGGCGAGGGAGAAAACGCTGAAACGCCACCGCTTGCTTATGGGCCTCCTGGTGTCTTTCGACGACCGAATTCACGGTGTTGCTGAACAGACCCTCAGGCGCAAGGGGGGCATCCATCAGGCAGACTCTGTCTCTATCTTTCATATCTGACAGAGTCAGCCATAGATGCCTCTCTGTTGCCACTAATGCTGCCATAGTACGGCCAATGGCACGGGCCGTTTCTCCTCTTCAGCGCTCTCCATCTCTTCATCCTCGGAAGCAGAGAGGAGCAGCGCTGCGCCGCCTTGACAAGGGGAAGTAGCAGGACGCGCTTCCCTACTTGCATGGCTGGCACTTAACTCTGTTGCGGATGAACAAGATAGGGTTTCCCAGGCAAACTACACAGAGAGTGTTAACTCTAGGACAGTTTTCACACACACACAGAGAACACTTCGCTGAATGACATGAAGCTAGTTTGCCGGCCAGCATTCCATGTGCTATTATGCTTCCTGGCTGATGACGTCACCCGCTATGACGTCCCAACTCACGATTGGCTGATTCAACACACGATTCAGAGCCGTCCCGCTGAGGACATTCCCATAGCGTCTCGTCAACGCAGCTCGAGTTCCTGAAAAGGAACAGTCCATTTGACATCAGTGCCTCAACTTCAGCATACGTTTTTTTTTTTTGCGCAAAGAAAATAAAAATAAATGACAAAACGTTTGAGTTGTTGAGCAAGTATAGTAAAAATGAGTGTATATTATAAGGCAATGAAAGTGTTTTTTTGATTTTGACCATGCATGTCAACCTGTTGTCAGGTTAATCCCAAAACCAAAATATAAACCGTTCATTATCCATAATAGGGACACTTTAATATTAAAATGTATAAAATTAGCATTGTTATTTTATTTTTATGTTTCTGGGTTTTAACCAGATTTGAACTTGCATTGCTGATGCTGAATGATCATGTCCTGGCTAGTATCAGAGGAGATCTGGTATGAATTTGGCGCTGTAGGGTCTGAGAGCTGGTATGTGCTTGTTGAAAAGTACTAGGCTAGTGGCACATGCTGATGGCATATGAAGTGTTACATTTGTGTGACCCAGATTAGGCCAGACTAAGCCTCGAGCCCTGGGCACAACATGTCTACGTTCAGCCCCCCTGCCACCAACAGACAGGAATGCACACATTTAGCCAGGAGCTGAGACACAAAATAAACCAGAAATAAACACACCCAATAATAGAGATTATACATAATCTGAATATGCTGGTAACATGTAAATAGGTTCAAATTAACCAAAAAAGATAAAATGTTGTAATTCCCTTTTTGTTTTTAATTCCATAGTGGGAACAAATAAAAAACAGAATAACAAGATGTGAACTTAGAATTTTAAGGAAAAAGTCAGACATTTGAGATCTAAACTCAGATATGAGGGGAAAAAAGTTTATATTTTGCAATACAAATTTGTGTGAGGTAATTAATTTATTCATTTAGTTTAATTCTGTGCAATGAAAATAAAGTAAAACTAATAACATTACAAATGATTTGTATTTCAGATAAATGCTGTTCTTACTTTAACCATGATACATATTTTCATGATTCTGTGATGTGTGAAGTAAAGTAAATGTTTCAAATATATTTTAAAATGTAATTTATTCCTCTGAATTTTCAGCATCATTACTCCAGGGTTTCAGTCTTTCCGCTCAATAAAAATATTATCAGCGCTGAACAGTGTTGATGCATAGATTGTAATATTTTACAATATTTCAGTATTTTTGATCAAATAAATTCAGCCTTGGTGAGGATTAGACACTTCCTTCAAAAACATTTTAATGCAATTTTGTTTTTATTAGTGACATGACCAGAATGCTGGTTTTTGAATGCTCTGTTCTTAACATTGTGCTTTCAATTGCAGAAGGCTTGTTGTTGTCATCTTGAATCTTTTATTTTTTGCTGCTGCGTTTTCCGATAAGGATGCACTTTAATAGTCCGAGCATTTCTCCAGCCGTTGCCATGTAAGCGTCTGACACCGGCTGTTTGTGTGGGGTGCAGCTTGTGATAAGCAGAGATGTATGCCCCCCCATTAGGGTAATTAATCGCTGTCAGAGGCACAGAGCGTGCTCCTGACGCACTAGCCGTTGGGCTGGAGTACACCTCCTCAACCCTGCTCTCCCTCCGCTAATAGCCCCCTTCACCGGGAAAACCAAATGATGGCTAATTAGTTCTATTGTTCCACAGCAGGGAACGCATGTCAGGTCCTCTGTGACACCGTTAAGTGTCTATCTGCTTACTTATCTACATTTACAGGGAAAAGCTTTTTGGCAGCCTTCACGGACAAAGCTTTTTCACACTCATGCAACCTCACACAAAAACAAAGGAGATCAGGGATAGCTGTCACAATTTTACCTTGTTGAGCATTTATTAGCTTTTTCTTTCTCTCTCTCTCTATTAATAGTCACAAACCTATATCTTCACTACAAAACCATATTAAATATTTCTTCTGTTATTACCCAGGAAAAAATATACAGTTTATTTAGACTGCAGTAAGGCATGTTGTCACTCCATTTAAGCGGAGTGGTTGTCCTTCACTGCTCTCTCACACTTATCTTTGTCTGTTTATCTGTTTTTCTCCGAACAGAAATCCTCCACCCACCCTACACCAACCAGAGCTCTGGTCAAACGATTTTAACTATTTTATATGCAAGTGAGTAACACGGGTTAATGGATTTGTGTTACAGCATCGACAAATACTAAGTTTTCTGGTTGCTAAAGTTTTGTTATTATTTATTTTTGACACTGATTTTGTAGGTTAATACCTCTTCATATACTCTAATTATCCTCCTGCTGTTTTACCAGAACAACGTCTGTAACTGAATTCATCTCAACAACCTTTAGCTTGTTTGTGTTTTTCCTGAATCTGGTCCTTATCAGCTGCCATTTGATGGGATATCTTGGACATTTTAGCACATCCATACTTCCATTTTTTTCGCTTGTGTCCTCTTCAGGTGTCTGATAAAGGATTTTGAGCTCAGGCCCAATGTGTTTGACCTTCTTCAGCATGCCTTCATCAAACAGATTGTGGGCAGAGAGAAGACGCTGCAGAAGCAGCTGATGGAGCTAATCGACCTCAACCAGCAAATGGGCGTTATTGAAAAAACAAGGTAGTTAGACACACATACCAGCTCTAGTGCTTTCTGTGAGTCATACAGAAACAAAGTGTTTAAAGTGTCACAAGTTTTAATATGAACTTTCTAACAATTTAAAGGTTATTTTTTTACTAAAAAGCTTCACCTTTACAGAAATGAATAGTACTTTTGACAAATCTGTTTAA
Source organism: Enteromius paludinosus (assembly GCA_032361165.1). Classification (NCBI taxonomy): domain Eukaryota; kingdom Metazoa; phylum Chordata; class Actinopteri; order Cypriniformes; family Cyprinidae; genus Enteromius; species Enteromius paludinosus. The sequence goes on along the minus strand of JAUMHQ010000041.1, from coordinate 931,833 downwards.
AACTATTTACACTCAGATGACATGAAGCCTCCAGCCATGTTAAAGTAAGGACACTTTTCATTGTGGATTTTGTAAAAATGTAAAAGTTTTGCTTTAAAACTTCTAGTTTACGAACGTAGCCCACGTTCCCTGAAGGAGGGAATGGAGACGTTACATCTGGGAACCTGACAGAGAGACCAATTGCCTTTGGGCTTTACACAAAAGGCCAATGAATATTGGCGTGCACTTGATTGCACTCAGGTGCACCTCATCACTGCGTGAGTATAAGAGGGCACGTAGCACGAAAGTGTAATGTCTCCGTTCCCTCCTTCAGTGAAATGTGGTTTACATTCGTAACCTAGACGTTACCCTTTCAGTCGGCAGCACAGCTGGAGTTACTCCATCTAGGTCCGAACTGTGGGGCAGGGAGAATTCATGCAGTCAAGGGAACTGAGAAGAATAGTGCACGGATCCCGTGCACTGAAGGTGCTGTCCTTCAGCACCAGATGCTTTGAAATCTGATATTCTTAGACTGAAGGGCTCAAAAATGGACCGTGCCGCAGGCATGGTCCAAAGAGGGTACAAGGTGTGGTCTCAGGGAATTAACCCCACGCACACCCCTGAGGGAACGGACGATGAGTTGGTGCTTCCTGAGGGATGCACCCTCCACTGCATGTTGATCTGCGGATATGGTAGTGACATACACTGAGAAAGAATGGAAGGGACCGCCTGCGTTCCCCTTCTCTTGCAGGATTTTAGAAAAGCACAACTGCGATCGTACATCTCTGAGGGTCCTCCGTCTCGTGAGAGGGATTTCCTTTCGAAACCCAACCTGGCTCTGGAAGCATGTATTCTTAACATGCGCTTCAGAGAGAGAAGTTTGAACGGCAGCTTCATTTTGAGAAGGGCCGGTTCAAGGCTCATAAGAGGAGGGTTAAAATCAACGAACAGACTCCATCCAAAGCATAAGCCGGCCTATAAGGGGAGCTTTTGCTTAGGAGATGATCTCTATAACAGCACTAAAGGCCTCGTGAGACGCGGGTGCCTGTGTGGCCAACCCCCTAAAAAAAAATGTTTACCTTTGGGGGATTTTGCAGGGATGGGCTGCCGCGAGGACCGTACTGCTACCAGCAAGATCTGTTCCTCGACATCCCTGAACTTGCACAAGCTTCTCAAGGAGACTGCGCAAGGATGCTCTCTGGGGAAGATAGGCGTACTTAAACCCCCGAAGGCCAGCTTTGTGCAAGTGTGGCCCAGCCGAGCGATCCTTGGACTCGTGGAGGGAAAACACTGGCAAATGGGCAGACTCAGCGGAGGCAAAGGGATTCTCTTGGCCCTGCCGGTGCTCCATATCAGCTGGGCTACCTGGGGTTAAACCTGCCATTCTCCAGGTGGGTGGCCATGAGGGCTGCTTTTTCTACAGCTGCACGGTTGAGAAACCCAGGAATGTGAACAGCGCACAGCGATTTCAGCCACTTGTAACTCCACAGGAGCAGATGGCTGGCGAGTTGAGCCATACAGTGGGAGTTCAGTATTTGTAGTACGCAATAACCACTGTATTGTCCGTTCGGACAGTTGGAGAAGGTGACTAACAACTCGAGGCAATATAATATGCCAAAGCAGCTGGACGCCTAGCTGCTTGCCCGATACAGCACCCAAGCCGTGTCATCTTTGCTTCCTAGACTACTGCTGAAAAGGCAGCGACACTGCGGGAAACGCCAGGCCGAAGTGCGCGCAGTGCTGTCCATCTCGGGACCCGATCATGTAACCAGTGCTGAAGCGGTTCCATATGTAACAAGCCCAGCGCGTAAAGCAGCAGTGGCTTTCATATGCCCCAGGAACCTCTCCCTTTTTTAAAAGGTCTCTGAGAGGAACCGTCAATTAGTGCCGGACGTATCCAGGCAGTTCAGCGTGGCTTGTGCGCTCACTCGAGAGGGGCAGCGATTGCAATCGAGTCCTGCTCTTAGTGAGAGGGACAGCCAAGGGTATTGTACTGATGAACTCGACCCTGAAACGCAAACCAGCTTATTGAAAGGGGTTTGACTTTGAGACAAAACCGAGACCTGACAGTACACGTCCTCATGTCATGGCTGCGAACCCAAACTGGCTCCGACAGCATGTATATACAATTCTTTACATGCACTTCAGAGTGAGCCGCTTTGAATGGCAGCTTCAATCCGGAAGGGCCGGTTCACGCTCATAAATCCAAATTATACTTTAAGATTAAACTATTATTGACTTGACAAACTTTACCGTGTTCATAAAGCATATTTAAATAGACAACAATTTAGAAATAACTCAGAATACAGGAATGACACCTTTGTAATCAGCCTTGCAAGCCAGAGATACATCAGAATTACTTATAATTTTAAAATGTACATATGCACGTTCATAAAAATACAAGGATCTCTGCTGACTGCAGTGCTAGCCATTATAGCGTCACCCTGCTATGCTTCTAAGATATTAACTTTATTTTTATCATTTAAGCCATCTTGGAATATCTGAAAGGAGAGACAGTGATTCCAGGTATGAGATATTGACTGTCAGTCACATGGGTTAGATCAAATCTATTTCCTGTGGATGTAGCAGTAGCAGCTTCCTGTCTCTGATCATAGGTTGTGGCGACTTCCCTTGCAGCTTTCCCAAAAGTGTTGATTGTGAACCCAATGGTGTGTTTGTGTGATTCGCAGAATGTGAATGTGAATACCAATACGATATGCTCTCATATGTTGTGCTGGGCATACTGTAAATACGTAATTTGACCTAATGTGCTGGGCATTCTTACTTTACCTAGTTTTGTTCAATAGCATCGCAAACATAAACGTGACATGCTTAAACATTTATAAAAACAAATATTCCATATAGGTAAAAATGATAGTTAGTCAGCATGTCTTTGTTGACCACATTAGAGAAGTAGACATCATTTATTTGATCAAAAAATACAGTAAAAAACTAAATATTATTATTTAAATGAAATGTAAATTTAAAATAAAAGGTTTTCATTTGAAAATGGAATTTATTAATTTCATGGTAAAGCTGAATTTTAAGCAGCCATTACTCTTTAATGTCACATAATCCTTCGGAAATCATTCTAATAGACTGATTTGCTGCTTAAAGGTGTCGTTCACCCAAAAATGAAAATTCCGTCATCATTTACTGCATTTACCATTTGCTCTCCCAAAAATGTTTGTAGCTATATTGGGTCACCATTGTCTTCCATAGTATATTGTTTCCTACTATGGAAGTCAGTTGTGACCCAAAACAGCCTGGTTTGAACTTTTTTCAAAATATCTTCTTTCGTGTTCGGCAGAACAAAGACGTTCATACAGGATTACAACTACTTGAGGGTGCGTAAATGATTACAGAATTTTCATTCACTTTTCGTTTCGTTTAAGAAACCTTTCTTTTTATTATAAACAATGAAAACATTTTCTGCTTGATATTGTAGCTCATTTTTTAATTTTGGGGGGTGGGATGGGGGGAAATCTTACCAACCACAAACTTTTGAACAGGAAATGTATTTTTCATGCTTGTAACAGCACCTATGCTAATGTCATACTCAATCCATTGTGATAATTTCGTGGCACAGGAAAGGGAAAAAAAAATAAAAGAAAGAAAGAATAAAATACCCTTGAAATAAAGATTTTGAAATTAGATATGGACGTCCTCAAATGACTTTTTATATAACTATTGATTTATATTTCATCATTACCTTTAATGCCTTTATCAATAATTTCAACAAGGTAATTTGTGTGAGTAATTTCTGTGATTTTTACTTTCATGGTTGCAGGCATGAACGGATCCACACCAAAAAAGGCAGCTATATGAAGTCTCAAAGTCAAACTTGTGATGACGTGGATGATCTGGCAACCCTAGAGGTTCTAGATGAAGTAAGAGTGAATACAGGCCCCACAAGAGAAAGGCCACACAACACACACATGCATACTGATCATCAGTACATAGACTCGGAAAGACTTCAGGAAATTTACCACCCTTCTGTCAGACAGCCCATTCATTCCAGCTGAAATTTTTGATACTTCTTACATTTTCCAGCAGCGTTTTTCAGAGAGACTGTCAAGTGACCATAACTCATCCAAGCACTCTCATATTTTAACTGTCAAGTGAATAAATAGACAGATTAGTGAACAATAACAGAGTTTGTATAGAAACACATTTAAGGTGATTTATCAATGCAGAGGGCTCTCATTGACACTAGATATATTTTCTCATCCATTCTGGTAGCAGCGCTGACAAGAAGCACTTGTATAATGCTTTTGTCCTTGGACTGATATCACCAGATGGAGACTTGTGATGTGTGTAACTGTCTCGTATGGCCATATTGGACGCATATGGCAGCAAAATATACATAGTGTGTAATAATCACAATGTAAGGAGCCATGAAAGCGGTAGTCTAGATAATGAATCATCTCACCGTGACTAGGTTTGGTCATGCATGACAATGTGGCATTAGATGGTTATATTGTTGTGTATCGGTGTGCAGTGGTTTGATGGGATGGCCATCTGTGATGTTTAATTGTCTCTCTGTTAGAACACAATCACTGAACAGCTACAGAGACGTTACGCAAAGGAGCAGATCTACACCTACGTTGGAGATATCCTCATAGCGGTTAATCCATTCCACAAAACGGAGCTGTACACGCCGGAGGTGTGTGTGTGTGTGTGTGTGTGTGTGTGTGTGTGAGAGAGAGAGAGAGAGAGATAATTTATTGTGGATGCCATCAGTGTTTCATAGTCTACTACATTCCATTTACTGCCACATCTCTCCTTCGCTTTCTTCCTCACCTGTCAATCTATTTCCGTCTCATTACAATGTACGTTTTGCAGACAGATATATTTGCAGTATATTTTATTTCCCTCTTCCTTTCATTCTTATGTTCTCCTCTCTGTGGATTTCCCTGTAAAAAAAGAAGTACAATTAAAAAAAGATTACTTATTATGTAAATAATATAAGTTAAGAATGTGTACTTAAAGGGTTAGTTCAACAATGCAAATCATTGATTGCTCACCCTAATGCCGCTCCAAACCTGTAAGACCCCGTTCATCTTCAGAACACAAATTAAGATATTTTTTGATGAAATCTGAGCGGTTTATCACCTTCTTTACGAAGCTTCAAGATTACTTTTTGTTTCAGGAAATGTGAATCATCAAATTATTCAGATAGAGTTGTCTAATATTTTGTGCTTGTCTGACAGCATACTAAAGTTTATGTTGGAGCCAAAAGAACGTCCAACCCTCCTCATATATATGCAGTGGCAGACATCGCATATCAGTCCATGGTGTCCTATAATGCTGATCAGGTAGAGTATGTTCCTCTATGTTCCTAGACTAGTATATGTTTCTTCAAAACATCATAACCTTCAGAGACATGTCTACCTGATACGAAAGTTATAGTAAATGGTTTGTTAATAGTAAGAATTGGACCTTAGTGTGACCTATTATTTTAATGTGTATATGTTATACATTTTCGGAACTGTTTGTTTCTGTTTGCAGTGCATTGTCATTAGCGGAGAGAGCGGTGCTGGGAAAACAGAAAATGCCCACTTGTTAGTTCAACAGCTGACCGTCCTCGGAAAGGTTTGGAGAATGGCTTTATGTTCTATCTATCTATCTATCTATCTATCTATCTATCTATCTATCTATCTATCTGTCTATCTATCTATCTATCTATCTAT
>JAUMHQ010000041.1:870073-886933 GCA_032361165.1 Enteromius paludinosus | reverse complement strand
CCCCATGTGCTTGTCGTGACCTAGTTTTCCGTTAATCATGTATTTCGTTCAGGTGTGTCTCCCTCATTTACGTTGATGGTTTCCCTTACTTTAACTAACCCTGTGTATCAGTCTGTGTCCGTCATTGTCTATGTAAGGTGTGTTTATCTGCTCTCTTTATTCTACCTGGTGAAGATTAAAACTATGTTTCATTACTACGACGAGTCTCTCTGTGCTTTCCCTTGCACGCACCGTGACATTATTCTGTCCACCAGGATTTGCGAATGATTTAATAAAAATCTTGTTCTTCAAAAAAATAAATAAAATCAGATATAGCTCACATATTTGATGTCACAAAATATGATTAATCGGTAAACAGTAGTTTCTTATTTAGTTTGCATCACGTTTCTTTCCCTTACTTTTTTACAGAAACTTAATTTTGATTTAACTTTATGACTCCACAGTCCACTAGTGTGCATGAAACATGAAGAACATTTATCCATATTAGTATGCACAGATAACATTGTTTCCCTGTGTGTGTGGATCCTGGCATCAGACAAAATACGAGCCTTCCTCAAAGCCCATAGCACTTTGCTAGAAATGATTACGCAGAGAAATAATTTGGTGTGGTTAAATGAAACTGGCAAGGCAGGCGTGAGTGGGCCGTCTGATTAGGAGTTAGGGATTGCCCTGTGGGGAGAAAAGCTAATCTGGACATGTAGCATCCTTTTTCCTTCAGGGCTGTGTGCAGTCAGCCGCCGCTAAAGACACAACAGCTGCCAGTGGCATAAATGGATAATATTAGCACTCAAACGTTATTCAATTGGACACAAATTACTTTTCACAATTACTATGATCCATATGGCACGGATCCCAACATAAAGCATTCCAATGACCAATAAACAAACAAACACATTCATTCCTAAAGGAACAGTTTGCCCATTTATTAAAATACTGTTATGTGCTCATATTCATGTTATTCCAAACCCATAGTCCTTTTTTTTCCCTAAGAAGGCAAATTGTTACTGATTTCCTGGATGAAAAATAGGTGTACTGAATGTGCACTTAAATGAAAAAGATGAATGAATGAATAAATAAACAGTACTTGCAGTGATTAAAAATATTAATTTAACTCATACATGATGTGTCAATTAATTAACCAAATTCATCATTAATTAATCACGCATCTTTTTTTTGTCCCCCTAAAAAACCCCAAATATAATTGATAATCAAGATTGTGTTAAAAAAGATATGCACTAAATAGACAAAAAAAAATAATAATAATAATAATTAAAATATGAAATGGTTAAAAAAGTTAAATGGTTGTTTAAATATAATTCTAAAATCAATATTATTTGCAATTGTTCAGATCTTCAGGGGAAAAAAACAAAACTATTGTGGTATAATTAATCTATCATAATATAATTACTATATAATTAATGTGGTATAATAATGTGATGTTACACATATTCTCTGACTTGAATAAGTCAGATTATTATTTCATTTTTCTCAGTTAAATTTATTTCCACCTAGTCTAGAATTTCATCAATGACAGTACATCTTCATGGCTATGTTTCTTAACACATTTACTTTTTATAGAATTTCTATAAAACACATAATACATAATATTATGTTACACATAATATTATATTATGTGTATACAGTATATATATATATTACGGGTTTTTTTTCCACATACCAGATTATGAGAGGCTTGTTTAATTGTCCTTTTAAATCAGGGACAGGTAAATGTCATAAGTTAGTAAATGTCGTGTCCTGCAAGAATCCAGTGTTGTTGATTGATCCAAGTTGTTGATGCAATAAAATCTATCTCTTGTCTTCAGCCTAATGACTTCAAGACTTAAGCTGAAAAAAAGCACACCTAAACGCCCATCCCCTACCCACTCCACAAGCTCTCCCCATCAGGAAATAAGACGAGAGAGAAAAGCAGACGATTAATGAAGATTTTAATGCTGTCATGTAAAATTTTTCATCCTCGGTCTCCAACAATAAAAGCTTAAATGAAGCATGCTTTCTGGGGCTAAGCATTTGTTCAGAGTAATTGGTGCCGTCTTTGAGAGCGCTTTGATCCAGCTGACCTGAACACTCAGCCCTTGTTAGAGAGGCCAGAGGAAGGGAAGTGAGCAATGCACCTTAAGCTGTGAGAATGAGCTTACAACATGACTGTAACAGCGCTGGAGGGCTCTGAATGGGAAACATTTACGGTTTTATTGAAGAAAGTGAAGATGGTGTGGAGTTATTCTGTGTTGACTGGTGAACCGGGTGACTGTATTTACATTATGATATAACATAAATAATAGAAAAACATACAATTATTTTTACATTCTAAATTTTACAGCACTCCATTTATCTATTTCAACATTTTAGACAACACTGATAGACACACGTCTACATAAAATGTGAAGGAAAAACAAAATCATGTAGCGCTAGGTGGCAGCACATGCAAACATTTTCCTTCATCAGTACTCTGGCGTCTCAAAACCTGGTTGCTGTAATCATGTTTCTGTCGCTCATGATTATTTCAACATAAACTTTAATTAAAGCTGTATATAATACAGAAACACATTATCGTAACTTGCATTCCAAAGGTAGCCTAAGCGTTTTTTACTGAAGTGACATTTACTGTGGACGTATTACAACAGTATATGTTCCTGTTATTCTTGTGTGTAATTTCAAGCTAAATATTTGTCTAAATATGCATTTAAGTGGGGTTAACTGCGTTATACAGAAACAAAATATGCTTGTTGCTTGTAATATCATTAATAATTCAGTGCAGGTTCTTCTCCTTTTCCCCTGTTTCAGCAGATGATTGTGTTTTCGGGAACGAGTCCAGAGCAGCCACTGCTCTCCAGGCTTTGGCCCACAGTCGTCCTTAAGGAATATGGCCACATGCTTTTACAGAAATCATTTGTGGGGAAATGGATTTCAAAAGTGCCACTTGTTTAGGCGGTTTGCCAACGAAGCTCTCCTTTCTTCGCCATCTCAAAAAACATGGAGGCCAGAGATCACCCAGATGACATGAAGACTCTTTCGGCTCATTAGTTGCCATCCATATCGCCTCAGTACTTTTTATTTTCTTCTTATAAAACAAATATCTTAAAGTAATATAATAGTAACTATATATATTTGTTCCAAATTAATGCAAATATTAATTACACTTTATTATATATACATTTATTTTATATACATGTCAGTATTTTTCTAGTTGTTGTTGTTATTTTCTTTTATTTATTATTTTATTTGTTATTTTTTTGTTGTTGGTGGTGTTTTTTTTGCTTTATATTACATTTTTAAATAATTTATTCGATCCCTAGAGCAAAGCTATATTCACCCATCATGGAAAACGAGGACAGTGCTGAGCGTATCGGGAGGCGGGAGCGGGCGCCATGACAACGCCCTCAAACCAATAACGTAAAGCGATGAAGGACGTCGTAAATTCTGGCTGGTCGGTGTTGGAAAGAGTCGGTCGCTGTGTGGATCGTTGTTAGTGCTGGAGATCAGCAGCAGTGTGTGTGAAGACCGCGCTCGATCAAACTCCTGTTCTCGACTGATCGGGATAAGAACGAGAGTCCTGCTCCAGAAGTCTTGCACATATAAACGACTGATTCATATAAGAAACTGCGAATTAGAGGCTTGATCAGTGTTTAGGTCTCTGGCTAGGTTGCTAACTGGCTGATCTCCTAATGGAAAGAGCATCTGAGTTTGTCTGATGTGAGTATGTGAGCCGCTGAGCGTCTGGGATACAATGTTTCTCGTGTTTCTTTTTTTGGAGCGTCTCGCGCTACAGAGTAACAGCAGCAGCGCGAGCGCTCCAGCCTGAACAATGATTCAGAGTAACCGAGCCAGAGACTCACTCCTGCAGGACTGACTGAAGAAACTCTCTCAGGTTTGTTGGCAGCTTTTTTTCCTCCTTTCTCTGTCCTGTCTTTTGTCCAGTCAGTTCACGTTTGGTTGTCGTTTCTTGGTTGCAGTGAATGTTTCTTGACGCAATGTTTACTGTCTGTCTTTAGTTTATCGAAAACCTCTTTATGTCTGTGAAAAGACTAGGGCATGTCTTTATTTCTGAACATTTTAGTATCTCTTTTGTGAAAACATGTCGTTTAGAACCGTTTAATCTCAATAAAATATTTTGTACAACCAATAATCACATTTACCTATTAATTACCAACGGCTGAAAAGTAATGAAAATTGGTCAAAACATTTGGTACCACGGATATTGATTTATTTATATTTTTTTTCTTACTACAAAGAATGGCAGTACATTTCATGAAATTAGAGATGTGTGTGAGAAGTATGTGTAAAACTTTAATTATTTTAAAAGACAAGTTATAACACAAACTGTTGTATCATGCCTTGCTCTCATCTTGTATTCTGAAACAGCAGAGCTCAGGAGATCATGGAGTAGGTTTCAGATTTCTTGGCACTGATCTGACACTTGAAATAACATGATAGGATTCAGCTGCTGACCTCAGAGCAGTCTGCAAGATCTCTGGATTGTAATGTGATTTAGTAAGCATTAACACCCATGCACTTATTGATCAAGCCGAGTCTTTCTAGGTATATGGCTAACTGTGTGTTTATCCTATTAAAAGGCTCAAGACTGTATAGATGTTAGTGTAAATGTATGAAGATGTTTTAGGTGCTGTAACCAGTCTTTATTTCTTTCACATTCTCTTGTTAGTTTTAATTGGTCATGTGTAGTGACAGATTCCTTTTTTTAAGAGTAGTCTTGCAAATTATATTAGGGTAATAAACAAAGAAATAAATGACTGCATAAAAAATGCTGTTTAGCCCATTATATCTTGGTTCATCTGGTTTAAATTAGCATTTGATCGACTACCCAATTATTATTCTTTCCAAGAACACCATATGGTTTTATTTTAATTTAAAAAACTAGACCTTACAAATGTTATTGTTTGCCTATTTGCCACCTCTGTCTGTGAAGTTATGCTGTAACTTGATCGTTCATTTGTCAGGGCGCCAAGTGTAAGTGAGAAAGTCACACCTGTATGATAAACCGCAGCTCACAACATCAAACTAGCTATCAAGTGTAGACATTGTAATTAAGCCTTATTTTTCAAGATATGCATAAATATCAATAATATGAAAAACAAGACATAAAGCCTTTTCTGACAACTTTGTGTTTATCAAGACATGGCTAAGTATATTATAAAGTTTTTAAATGTGAGTTTTCATGCATTCTCCTAAAGAAGTTAAGACATCATGTTGGCGGCTGACAGAAAGGCGTCTGGTTGCATGGTAATTGTGAACACAAGGCGAACATTGTGTCGGATTTAACTGAAGCATTGTTCGATTGACTCTATACAATACACTCATTTGCCTAAATAACATGCACACACCGGGATTTGTGTTTTTTTTGGGGGGGGTTTTCCCTCCGGGAGTCATTTCAGAGTATCCCGATCGAAAGCTTTTAGAGCAGCTAGAGGCATCGTAACCACATCATTGAGTTTAAGATCCAGGTGTCAACTTTGAATGGGAATGCGGTTAATCAGTAATTTGGAGTGTTTTTATTTGTTAGTGTGTGTGAAAGAAAATTTGTTTCCATTCATCATTGTCTGCGCAGATTGCTGGACTGAGGCGGCTCAGTTGTGGATGACTGTTTTTGTGATCAAACATTATTGACTCCTGCAGTCGATAACCTTGGCAACTGCAGTTCTTCACCCGAGTGCCTGCAGCTCAGCATGTGCAAAGCTAATGACAAGGCCATTGTGAAATGCTTAATTTAATGGGAATAAATTTAACTAAATCCACTCAGTACAGTCTCAAACTTTGATTGAAAATGTTAAGAATCAGGGACCTGGCTGAAAAACTATGTTTAGCCGTTTATTAAGTATATAGCTTAATTTGTGTTTGTTCTGAATTGAACAAAAAAAGTGCTATTCATTTCCTCTTTAGTCACAGGTACCATCATTCAAGCTAAACACCCATTATTACAAATTACATTCAAAACGCTTGTAGTTGGTACGAAATTAAAATGTTCTAAATGCATGTTAATAATCTTATTGTGACTAGACACGGATGCTGAGCGCTTGTCATGTCATAGCTATTCAGACATATAAAAATACACAAGCATTAGGAAAATATACATTTCTAGCTCATATTTGAGAATCTGAATATTACATATATCATAATAAAAGCAATATGTTTGTGAATCTTTTGAGTAAAACAGGAAAAATTTAATAAAAGTGAGATATCACTCATTCATAGCTATTGCGGCTGTGGTATCTCCATTGAAACAATAAGGTGATGCAATAATATAAAATAAGTCACCCAAAAAAAAAAAAACTTACACAGGGTAGATGAATATTTTTAATTTGTGTGTTAAATGGTTAAGTCATGTTTTATCTCTCTTCAAACATCTGTTTTAACACGGATGTTTAGCTGGTGTCAACTTGCAAAACAAGGAAATATTCTGACACTAGTGTGTAGGAAACTCATTCAGCATGCAGTGGCTTTTGCATAACTTATGTTTGTTTCCTGAAAATGAATGAATGAAAGATGTGTTCAGAAAAAAAAAGCATGGGACTTGGTTTTAATCTCTTGGAAATGAGGGGTTAGTTTATCCAAAAATTAAAATTTTCATCCCCGTGTCGTTCCAATCCTGTAAGACATTAATTTATCTTAGGGACATAAATTAAGATATTTTAGATGAAGTTCACCCTGCATATTTCAAGGCCCAGAAAGGCAGTAATTGGTTATTGGACATTATTGGTCCATGTGATGTCAGTTGTTCAACCTTAATTTTATGAAGCTACGAGGATACTTTTTGTGTGCAAAGAAAACCGATATAGTGACTATTAAACAATTAATTTTCTTCTGTGTCAGTCTTCATGAGAGTACCACAACTAGGGATGCACTATAACCATCGGCCGATATGTTTGTGCATTTTGTCAGTAAAGCCAGTTCTGCAATCAGCAGTAAATGCCATCACGGGCGTGATTTCACATTGATTTCACGTATTTACTACACACAGCCATTTTTACTGAAAAAATTAGCATTACGGTTATCGTGCATCCCTAACCACAACATACGTGTGATGCAGCTGACACAGGAGCCAGAGTTCTGACGTAGAATCCAGATTTGCTGTGCCTTGTTTACAAGCAGAGGAATGTGAACGCATGTCTTGAATGTGTGTCGAAGACTGGCAATTGTTCAATAAATTTTTTTTATTTTCTTTGTGCACACACAAATTCTAATAGCTTTAGAAAATCAAGATTGAGGCACTGATGTCACACGGACTATTTCAACAAAGTCCTTACTACCTTTCTGGGTCTTGACAGAGGTAGTTCTTATGCTGTCTTGACGGTGTTAAAAGCTCTTGGATTTCAGTTTTCATGAACTTTATAAGAACAAAGGTCTCTACATATTTGGAACTACATGAGGGTTAGTCATTCATGACAGAGTTTTAATTTTTGGGTGATTTTTTTCTTTTTCTTTTATTGGTTTGAAAAAAAATGGGTCCAGGAATTAAAAAGTAAGATGGAGCCACACAAGTTTCAAATGATCACATTTTTATTCTGAAGAGAAGCATTACTATAATGTGGAATAATATACACTGATGAATCCTTCACAATGTAACCAGTTATGTAAATTTAAAATTAAAGAGTCAATTATGTTTTTTACACTGACTTCAAGGACCAAATAAATGCAGTCGTTCAAAATTATGCATATATTGGGAGCAAAATGCAGTGCTGGCTCATTATCCCTTCTCAGCACTCAGAGTTCCTTTTCAGAGCCAGTTTGTTCCTTTGCGCTGACTCGTCTAAGATGTGCAACCTTTGTTTTGGCCCATTCTCAGCTGTTTTTAGTGTTAAGTGGCATTTGGTGGCCCTAAGGCCTGGGTTTCCTACTTTTCTTCACTGCCTGAACGGTGGGTGAGAGGGAGGAGATACTTTGAGTAATGGAGTGGTAATTCAAAACAGAGGCCTGTGGGCAGAATGAGGTTGTTGGAAATAAAAGCATTTCATCAGTGAAGTTAGAGTAAATTTGTCTGTTTGTGATTGAGCTGATATGGTTTTCTGCATCGTTTCTCAAACTGTATTTGTCTTGTACACCCCCATAGACTTGTTTGTAAAGCAAAGAATTAGCAGAATTAACACCAAATCAGAATTAATTGTGACTCATAATTGAATTTAATAATAATTTAGCATTGTAACCTACCTCTTTTTAGTGTTTTTATAGAGCATATTGGCACAAATTGCTCAAAATGCAGAACATTGGATGGAGTTGGATTGGTGCGGAATTAATGATAATTTATAAATCACTTTATCCATCAAGAGTTAATGGGATTGTAAAAAGTGTCCATTGCATGCATTTAAAATATCATGCGATGATTGAAGTAAACAATGCTAAATGATTAAAGTGAAATTATTTGATTTATTGATTTATTTCTAACTTTTTTTTTATTTTATGGATTTAACAAAGCAAGATAAATCTCCTCCTGGAACTGCAGAAGAACCCCTTGGGAAACACGTACCCACAGTTTGGGATTATCGTTCTAGTGTGTTAAAGGCTTTTAGTGGCCTTCAGCTTGAAATATGAGAACCTGATCATTTACTGCAGTGACTTAAACCATTTGGAAGGGCTTGTAAGGATGTTTGAGAAAAGTAAAATCTAATTCTGCTGTCATTTTCAGTTTGCGTGAGTCTTGATCTGAATCATACCCCCACAGGCTTATCCTACTGAAGTCTGAAATGAGGCCTATAAATGTCAAAGTGAAAGAATCAGCAGGAACCTTTGCAAAATGCTTTCGTTTTCCCCACCAAACCTTTCAACATGTCATTCATTTAAAAGAGGCCCCTGTGTCCTGAAATATTATGATTGAGTTTCCGTGACTGTGGGTGGACATGGACCTGACTGCTGGAGCGAGAACTCCTTAATCTGGTGCGGTCTGAAGCAGGCAGCGCGTGCAGTGAAGCTTGTTTGCTTTCGCTCTGCCAATCTGTACTCAAACCAACGGCAGTGCATCACATAGACCAAGGCTTTTCTTGACTGCCTCATTTTTCCTGAAGAGAAATGTGCACAGTTTATCTTTGTCTCTGCTCAGTGAGTGAAAAACCAGGATGTCATTCTGTTAAATGGCACGCAGAGATCATATCATGTTCAGTTGTTTTATGAACGTTCAGTAAATCTAGTACTCTGTAATAGGCAGTATGCACATTCTTCTTATCAAGATCTGTTAGCCCTCCTTCTTTTGCCGCATTCCAATTGAGTTATTTCCCAGGTGTTCAAACCTTAATTGCTATTATATTTATGCACTATAAATCAGTCTTTTCCTACAGTCATGTTTTGTCCTCATAGGAGACCGCTGTTATATCCAGTCAGTATTTTTGCGCCTTTGAACATACAAAACCATGTCACATGTCCCAACACGAGATTGTACTTTATGATGTAGTAAAGTCTATGGGTTTTAGTGAGTGCCACACAGCACAGGAAAGAAAATGTTGCTTGTCAGATAATTTCATGGGATCTTTAAGTCTAATATACAGTGTTTTGCAGCCTATTTTTAGGATCATTAACATGTTACACATCAGCAGTAGAACTTTTACATTGATTAGTGTTACGTTGACTTTTAATGAGAATTGCGAAAAAGTTGAACATCTGGGCAGTGACAGTTTGTAGGAAAAATGTGCTTAATTGTCAGATGCCAAAAAGAAACTCTTAATGGTCCTAAAAATAATCCAAATGTAATTTAGCTATGTCTGTTTTTTTTTTCTTCATTTAGGTTTTGATGTGAAATATGACCAGGACATGGTTTAGTGAGATTTGCCATTTAATACCACTGTTGGATAAGGGCTTTGCAGGACTGATATGATTTCTGGTATCGATTCTCTCTTCCACCCACCAGCAACTCGAATCTCACTAGGTAAATTAAAATGCACAGAAATTCGTCAACATGCTCGCTAATCACACTGACTCGTCTACTAATGAGCACAGCCCTCGAAAGCCATCGCTTTTAATAGGCATGGTGTAATGAGCTTTAATTGGAAATGGCCCATTTGCATGGTAAGCGGCCATATAAAGAATTTGGTGCTACGGGTCTGATTTTCTGCATGGAACCTGTACTTGGGTGGTAATAGCCTGTTTTAACACAGTCTAAAAGTGACTGTGAGTATTAGGACAGCAGCACTTGCAGCTGTCCTCTTCATATGCCTCATTTGCATGACTGCTGATGTGCTTCATCTATATCAGTGACACCCCTGCATCAGATACATTCACACACTGCTCCGTACGCCACTGTTTCACCTCCCCACATTAGCATAGTGACACCAGGTGTTTTCAAAGAGGAATCTTCAAAGAAAGATTAAATCTTACCAGGGCAACTTTGATCAAAGGTTAAACTACGCTCAACACGACTCTTCTGGTAATACACAGAGAAGTGAAAAGAAAGAAAGGCTTTTTAGCAGGTGATGGAAACAATCACAAATCATTTGCTTTTGTTTTTTGACAAGCATTATGGCAAACTATTTCCGTAACGTACTTTATTTCAGAGGTTCCATTTTTTTCTTAATGCTTGTTCACTTTTTAAAACATTCACTTTTGCCTCAGTTTTTTAAAACTAACAATTTTTTTTTTTCATCCGTAGTTGTTAGGAGCTATTCTGAGGGAAATATGAGCCAGCACAGTCTGGTACAGAGTGTCTCACCGTTTATTGGTCTGGCAGAAATCCATCTCGTTACAGTTCGGAAAGCAATGCATTCGCTTAAATGACCTGAACATTTCCAATTTGTTAAACATTTCAAAACAACACACAATCTTGGTTTTGCTTAGAGGTTTATACCCTGGGAAGAAAAAAATTCTGCCTGGGAGAAATGGAAAGTATCTGTTCAAATAGTGTGAAGTTGTCCGTAATAGGAAATTGGCATGTCCTTTGTTCCATGCTGTAGCGCTGGTAAAATGCAAATTAATGTAATATGTTTTTTTTCTTTTTTTGTGTGCTTCTTTGCAGGTCAGCTTTTATATGCATCGGCACTGCGCACTCCAGAGCAATGCAAGAATGTCTTAGCCCAGCAAGCACTTGCAAGGGGGGGCTCTGCTAGTTTTTCCCCTTACGGGAACTCCAGGTGATGAGTCAGCACTAGTGATGGAGATCCATTGAGTCCTGTCCCTGACACTTATCATTGCCCTTTCCCCCTTTACCCTTTACCCCTGCCCTGCCTGGTTAGTGCACGAACATGCTGCGCTTCCTCCCACTCAAGCTTGGCCGTTTGTACCGGTGTCTGAAGCTTCTCTTTGTCATTGGGCTATTTGTCATCCTGCTGATGAACACACACAACCTCTTTGCCTCTTTTCAAAAGAATGAACTCACCGACCGAAGGTTCATCAACCTCAACAAGTGCCCAGCCTGCTTTGGCACCAGTTGGTGTCGCAAGTTCATGAATGGACAAATATCCTTCGAGACATGGGGTCGCCTTCGCTTCCTGGATATCTTCAATGTGAAAAACGTTTTTTTTGCCCAGTACGGGGAGCCTCGTGAGGGAACGCGGAGGATTGTACTCAAACGTTTGGGCTCCAATCAAGAGCTTACTGATACTGACCAGAAGATCTGCAAGCGAGCAACGGGTCGACCTCGTTGCGATCTCATCCAGGCCATGTACAAGACTGAGTTTGCCCGACTTAATGGGGACGTCCGACTTCTAACCCCAGATGTTGTGGAAGGCTGGTCAGACCTGGTTCATTGTCCGTCCCAAAGACTGCTAGACAGAATAGTCAGGAGGTACGCTGAGACAAAAGACTCTGGAAGCTTCCTACTCAAGAACCTTAAGGACACAGAAAGGATGCAGCTGCTGATGACCTTGGCTTTCAATCCAGAACCCTTAGTGCTTCAGGTAGGCTTTTTCATGTTATCTACTAACCCACCTCTCTCTGACAGACTCCCTGGGCCTGTAATATATCGACTGGGTTATAAAAGGCAGATCATAACGGATGCTCTTGAATTGCCCTTGATAATTCCTCCAGTGGAATAGAACCTGTCAGTTTGGTGGTCTGCAAATAGGCTAAAAGATGGCGCTGTAAATTATAGGGTGTGCTACTTTCCCTGCCTCTCTGTTTCCATTTCTGGCTGCGTAGTGTGCAAGCCACAATTCTCAAGTTTGAAGTCCTGCCCCTGTAATCTTAAAGGACCTCAACTGGAAAGTGTTTAATTGCAGCCTTATAAGCCAATGCTGATGGATTTGTCTTGCCTTGATGCATATTTTAAAGATTTTTGAATTATTTAGAAACTTAACGGTCATTACGATTTTATTTCTTAAACTGTGCTTATCGCCTTAAGAGCTTGAAGGTATCGCAAAAGCTGCCTTACAAAACAAGCTGTTTTCCTGTTAGTACAGTTATAATTTATCTCACAGACACCGTACTGTCTGTGTATTTTCTCCTGACATACCATGCTACTTGCCATCTTGACATGGCAATGATAATAAGGGCCACTATCTGACCAATTGTCAGTACTGATTTACAATTGGACGATCGATTTCAATTTCACTTGTCATTGACCGCAGCTGGTAAATGTCCAGAACAACAAAAGAACACAAGCCCTGTGAAGACCTTCAGTGTCTTACTGACCTCTAATCTGTCACAAGGTCCTGACACCCTCTAGCATTTGCCAAACAAAGGGAGATCAGCCTGATCTATAAAATCTGATTAGTTGTGTGTGGTACTTGTCATTCGCCACCCTCCTCTTCTGTCTCTTTATTTGTTTTTCAGTCTTTGTTGCTTATTCTGCAGTGCCTTTCTTTCTCCCATTCAGATAAAGTTTGTACTGCCATTACATATCAGTTCAAAGCACCCTGTGATTTATTATCCAATCCTCCGGTCCACTTTCAGGACCTCTTCTCCCTCTGTCTGTCTGTAATTCTGCCCATCATTATTCTCTTTGAGCTGTTTCTGCATGTATTCCAGTGCTCATAAATAGTTCATTCTGTGCTGAACTTGTGAACCATTGGCATGGGAAATCCCACCCCCCTGGGAGTACTCTGGGTAACTTGAACTCTCAGAGCTTCCGGGAGACCCTGAAGGGTGGCTTCGTGCCTTTGGCTGTTCCTTACACACAAAAACACTAATATTTCAGGAACAGAAGGAAATGGGTGGTTGTGGACCAACTCATAAAGAATTGATGGCATCTATGCTTAGTGTATACCAATTTGGTGAAGATGCTCTCGTAGTTTTATAAGGCTAGACATTTATTGTTGTGAACCTTGCAGTGCTAGAAACTACTATGGTGGTAAATCATAATTATTGTATTTAATCACTCATCCATATAAGCTTGAGGAAGCGAGTTTAAAATAGTTTGGCAACCCACGATTTCAAAATTGTTAAACTACAGGAAATCTACTATTAAAAGAGGTACTTTGATTCTTTAAAATCTTAACAAATAGGAACTACTACACTGAAACTGTGTATGTGAATGGTGTGTTTATATTTAGATTTACTTACCTTCAGTTAACAGAAGTGCTAACTGCATACATTGAATAAAATTAGAAACTAGTCTTGGACTTCTTAGACCGGCATACTGTATCATTAAAAAAAATAATAATAATAAAAAAATAAAAAATGAGTGCTTAATTATTACCTTGCTTGGTTGTAAAACTAAATGCAATTGATAACCAAACATAAATGTGATTTTTATTTTGTTGTGCTGCATTGCTCATTTTAATAAGTTCCTTGGTAATAGGAAAGATACAGTACACAGATTATTTTAGCCAAGCTATTGCCATGTTTCAGACACATTTAAGTCCCTGATATACTTCAAACTAAATGACGTCACTTTGAACAAAGCCAAAAGTTAATTTTGCCAGTTTAAGTTGGCTGACCAAAGCAAAAGTTTTGTGGAGTTTGTTTTAGCTCATAAACACCTTTTGAGCTACTATTGGCCTGAGGCGGTTACACAATCGGTGGGTGTTTTCTGAAACTTCACCTTCTCTGACGCAGGATTTTTTTTCTTCCCAGTTTGTTTCTCATTCAGCTGAGGAAGCAATATTATATATTTATATCTGCATCGGTACGATTGCTCGCAAAGACTTTAAAAATTAATTCCTACAAAGAAGCTTGTCAACGACCCCGGTTTATGCAAAAAGCGGTGTAGAGAAATGAAGAGAACGTATAGAAACGTAGAATGAAAAAGAAGTTTGTTTGTGCATTTATAGTAGTATTTACTGTGTGGGGTGTTCTAAGCTACTTTTGAGATAACCCTAGAATTAGCGTCCTTTCAAGTCAAAAAAAACAAAAACAAATGGCAGAGTACTGCTGTATTATAGCATAGCAATATTATAGTGCTTTCTGGTAATTTAAGTTGTGCATATTTTTGTACTGTAATTAAGCCATCCATAATTGCTTCATTTTCTGACAAAGAATTCAACCAGAACCAGTTTTTCTCTCACAAAACTCCTCACTCCCCCTTCTTTTACTCTGTATTTTTGTGAAAACCATGACGCCATTCACCGCTGCTTCAGTTTCCAATCTACTGTGAGGTTTCTGGCAGGAAAGCTGCCCTTCCTCTCAGCTGTGTGAGAAAACCGGTCTGTTTTTGTCAGTGGAAACCAATCCTCAGCGCTGTTGTATGGTTGGCCCACAAATCGCTCCCCTTTTCTGTCCGCCGAATTCACGGTGCTGCAAGTCACGTGGAAAGCAATTTGTCCCAAAGGAATAAATATTTTTAGAAAGCAATACGATGGCCAGAAATAATGAACTGTGTGTGATATAAAAAAGGCCTTTGTTTTAAAAGGCCCACAATCCTGCCATAATATGCTGAAGCCAACCATTGTTTATTTTACACTGTTCACATAAACCGTCAAATTTTCCTCTTTCAGTCAGCCAGATTTTAACCTTTAAAGCAGCGTTGTGCTTTGTTCTTTGCTGATTTCTTGAGTAGGTTGAGGAGATTCAGTGACCCACATTCTTTGCAGAGATGGTTATTAATTCACACTTTCATGAGCCAACGTTCAATGCATTTTATCTTCTCTCTGTGAAGCTGTGATGCATGAGGTCATGTTCGATAGATGTAGAGGCCGGTTTAGGTGACCTTGCTCAAATTTAGCCAGGAGCATGGTACTTTGTTAACAGCCCCCGCTTTAGCATAGGCTCTGCCTGCTCAGCCAGCTTAACAACAGGACATGACAGGCCTGTGGGGTTAACGCAGTCAAGGGTGCAGTGCTTGCCTCCACAATGGTTGCTTGTCGAGACGCTCCTCCCTGCACCTGACATAGTTTGTGAGGTCATCTGGAGAAAAAACGGCAAATCGGTACTTATGAAAGCTCCTCCTGGATTGTGGAATCAAATGAGAGCAGGGTTTTAGTCAAGTAAAATAAAAACTGCATTTAAGGGTTAGGAACACAGCCAGTCAGTTGCCAATTAGCAGATGATGTTTAAGCCATTGCATTTGCGCATTGCTTGCTGAACAGTTGGGAAATAATCCTGTTCAGATTCTTCATGGAGAAGGTTGAAAATAAACATTGATATAAGCATTTATAAATCTCTGTGTGTGTATGCTGTAAATCAATTTTTTTCCCCCTCTTCCCTCTCCCCTACCATTGTTATGAGTTTTTGCAGGCTAGGTAGGTTATGTTAGGTAATTTAAACACTGTGAATAAGATTTACATTTACACGAGGAGCAGAATTGCATTAGATATTAAGACTTCTTTTCAGAAAATATATCTTGCATTGTTTATTTTCTTACCCCTTTAGCAAAGAACAATTCTAGTGAACATCAACAAGGAATAAAGAAAAGAAAAAAAAAATACTGTAACTAGTTGTTTTCCTCTTCAATTGATGTAATTTAGTAAAAAGGCAACCGGGACCGGTTCAAGAACATCATGTGCAGAGATCGTCATGTGTGCTGCCTTATGGGATGAGTCAGACTTCATAAGCACACAGTCTTGCACTTGAACAATTTCAGAATTTTATTATTTTTTTTTTAAATGTTGATTTTTCAAGTTTGGTGGGTGTTTTGGTTCAAGGATTATACCCTTGCAGAAAATGAATGCCAAGTTTCTTTTTCTGCTCTGGTGGTCACTGATGCCTCCCACACTTTTGCAATTCTGTCAGCTAATAAAACTCACACTAGACAGATTACATCTCCATTTAGAAGGTGTATGCTGGTCCAACTGCACAAGAAACAGATGTCTGCTCACCATCTCAGCCGTTTTCCAAGTGTTTCTCGCAGGTGTTTCATAACCTGACCTATTCTCATTTTAGAGGTAAAATAAGGGTGTAATACATAACTGGTGTTATATCATTTTATTCAGTACCGTTAAGGGGGTTTAAGCTTACGTGTACACATATTGGTTGGCTTAGTGGGACAATCTATTTCTGAAATTCAGGCTCATCTGTAAAATTTTAAGTATAGGGTAGAAAAAAAGAACTGTTTGTTCATTGTAGCCACATGAAACAGAATCACATTACACATTCCCATTGGATGAATAAATTTTTAATTTATCTGAAATATTCTTAGTTTTTATTATAATGTCTTCTATTCTGACTTTATAATTCGCAATCGCAAGAAGATAAGAATTGAGAGTTCGTATCACGCAATTCAGAGAAAAAAGTCTGAATTGTGAGATAAAATGTCGCAATTTATTCAGTGGTGAAAACCAATATTACGGTTTAGTCACCAATATTAATCAAGTTATCATATTTTTAAATGATAAAATTTTTAAAGACATGCATACAGGTTTTGAAGGTGAGTAAATTTTATATATATATATATATATATATATATATATATTAGGGGTGGGCATAGATTAATTTTTTTAATCTAGATTAATTTTGAAATTAATCTAGATTAAAATGGCTCATTTGAGATCTGCCAAAGGCATTCAGAATTTGTGTGCTACCTATTATATTTGA
>JAUMHQ010000041.1:834875-854351 GCA_032361165.1 Enteromius paludinosus | reverse complement strand
AGATGCGTGTTTCCTTCAATTATTTTAAAATCAAGTAATGCTCCCTTCGTTCAAAAATCTCTCACTCGTAATATGTGGGCATATTTACTGTACAAGATTTGTCAGTGAACTATGAGGGCAAAAAAAATGTATAAAATAATAGTTCATTAATCGTAATCGAGTTAAAATGTTCAATTAATCGTGATTTTGATTTTAGGCCAAATCGCCCAGCCCTAATACCAACCCTTTTGAAGTGCTAAAATCAATTTTGGACCTTAACAATACAGTGGAAATCAACAGCAACGACCAAATAAATAATAGCACACACAACTACTGCACTAAGTGATATAAACCAATTTATAGTAAAACACAGTTTATTATTGGAGTATGTTTTACAATAAAAAAAAAAAATCAATGTGTTACTTGCTGTTTCTTTGTTATTGTTTTTAAAATTTGCTTGTGTGTGTGTATCATTTATTTATTGAATATTTTTGTAAAAGGTACACGGTCTGCATCAAACACACAAATACAAAACATGGTAACACGCAACAGAATAATACTCCAAAAAAAAAATTATAATTTAATGCTAATTTAACAACAGAATGTGTAACTTGAAATAAAGCAGAGAAAAAATATATAATAACAACGCTCTTTTGTTGCAGAACTTAAGTAGTGTTTTTACCATAACATGTTGGCAATGTTTTACTGTTAAAATTCTGCGTACAGTATGTTGAAGCAACATTAACGCCCTGCTGTATAGCCCCAAATGAGCGATTTGTGAGCAAGAATCAGTGGTCTTAATAACAGACACAAGTGCTTCTTTCTATCCGGAGGGCGTTGGGTCGGTTAAGCCACCGGGCTGCATCCTTGGCCCGTATCGCCCCCACGTAAGATTGACCTCTCCAGCTAATGGGAGGAAACACTCCAACAGACAATTAAATGGGCCACTTGTGAGGTTGAAAATGGAAATCTTCTATTGAAATTCAGCTTGGAGCGCTCTGAGTGCTAAGTTTCCCTCCAGGACAAAAGAGGGAGCGAACTACCCCGGTCTAAGAAAATGACTTCAATTAGCCATAATGTTAATCACCATAGCTCAGAACAAAAAAGTCAAGCTGGGAAATCCCTTGATGGAAATTGTTATAATTGCCCCTAACTACAGGGAAGAATATTTCTCTGCTCTTAATTACATGTGACTTAATATTTAAATATACCATTTGCCAGGGTTTCAAAGTATCTTAATCATGCCCATTAATTTTTAATATCTAACATTTGGAGTGGCAGCGCGCGCAGATAAACACCTTTTACAGTTTGACTGGTTACAAGCGGCAGGTAAGAGTAACAGAATGTCAGCCTTTCATTATTCATGAGGCCTCGCTGACAGAACGGGAACGCTCCGACAGGAACAGGTAATTGTGCCATCCACCGAGGTGGTAGGGAATAATCAATAGCGTACAGACACAGTTTCTGACTCCAGAGGAAAGCTATTGAGCTCTGCTTCATTCACTATAGATGCATGAGGGGTAAAACCCTTTACCTGGGATTCTTTTTGCAAAAAGCACGGGCTGGCCGTACATTATTATACGGCTGCTTATCCTATGCAGTGTAAATGGACTTGGAGTATTGATTTGAAGTTATTTTTAATATGGGGAAAGTGATGCCTGTGAATGGCACAGCTGGGAACTGGTTGCCTGGGACAACGGTTCATAGTGCTCGTTAGACAACATAGTTCATTATTCAACAATATTTGACCACTGAACGCTGCACCAATCGCAATCAAGCATGCTTTAGACCTGTGTAATAAAGCAGTATAAGATGTAAATGGAAAGTGTAGCGAGCTTCATGGGAAGCATACATTGAATGACCAGCTTCTGACAAATAAAATCGTTATTAATAAAAGGGAAATCTGTTAAATGTCTTTCTGTTCAATGGTTGTGTCATGAATATCTTAGGATATTTGCATATTTATTTATTTGCATGTCTGTCACATTTGCAAATAAAGTTTTGTTGAACAAGAAATCAATTCTATTCAATTAGTTTATGCAATAATTATATAAAACTTCTTATGTTTTTATTAAATTTTTCTGTCTTAAGCATTTTATTCTTTTTTTTTCTTAATTTTTTCCCTTCATTTCATTGAAGACAAAAAAAAAAAAAATATATATATATATATATATATACATTCAGTTAAATATATATATATATGAAATAATATTAAATTAAAATGAAACAAATTAAAATATAAAAAATATAATATTTTTCATTTATTTAATATTAATATATATATATATATATATATATATATATAATATTTCTTTTTTATTATTAAAGTACTCAAATTACTTAAACTATAGTAAAATATGAACTTTATACAGACAATAACATTTTTATAAACAATATGAAATAATTTAAATCCCCAATGGTAACAAAAACTATAATAATGTATTATATCCAAAAATAATAATATTACAGAAATTTAAACATACAAACTTTGTCATACACTTTTTTGTTTTAATTTAAAAAAAAAAAATAATAAAATAATGAATGTCTGTTCACTCTAATTTCTCTAGAGCAGTGTGCTGAGTGACCCACGATCAGATATGTAAAGAACAATGGGCACATGTACTGTGATGATCTCTCGGTGTCTTTCTCTCTCAGGGGTCATTACTGCTCCTGTGCCTGCTGGTCATTAGAGGATCTCTGAGTTCTTTAAGCTCTGTAGCAGGGGTTCTAACCCCAGAGTCCTGGCTAAAGTCCAACGGTGGCTCTTTCTCAATCTGGCCACCTTAATCATGCCCTTGTCTAATTGGCTAAATTAGTCAGTGCCTCTGCACCCCAGCTGCGTCAAAGCTCGAACCTGTCGGCCTAATCCAAACTCTGCGCTGCGCCTGTAGTTTAACGAAGGGCTTTCTCACAAGGTTGGGTCCGGGTAATTGAAGGTCAGAACACAAATAACATGTTTTGCAAAGGCTTTTGATGAAGTGCCCTACAATTCATTAGAACGAGCCTTTAACAACATGAGGAAAAATGGCTTAAAACCATATTGTTCTAAACTTAGCGGTCGAGCTAACGCTAAGCAAAAGACAAAGGTCAGAGTTTCACGGGGTGGCCCGAGGAGTTTCGGCCCCTTGCGTCGTTTCCCCTTGACAGTTGTCTGAAACTGGATGGAGCACTGCTCTGTCTCTGTGTTTCTGCGGTCGCCAGCGGGCCGGTCTCTCAGTATGTGTTCGGCCGTAGGGAGCGCCGGGGCCAGAGCTGCCGCTTTAATTGGCTCTCATTTACACAGTTGTGAGGATAGTCACCTGACTTATTCATCAGTCCGTGATTTCTTTCTTCTGCAGCTTTCTCTGTTGATCCATTCTTTATGCGCTCGGCTCTTGGCTCGACATCTAGAGCCGTGTTTCTTTGATGGAAAGCACATGGTCAGATATTACCCAGTAGTGTCTGGGAGGAACATCTCAGCAAGCTCAAAACATTTCACAGTGTTGCATTATAGTTGCGGATGGGTTACCTGTGCATTACAACAATTGAAATATCATTCGTGATAGGTAACCAAAAACCTTAAGTTAACAAAAACGATGGATACCAAACTGCTGCATTAAGAATATGCATCTTAATTTTTACAAAAACGAAAGAAAATGTTTTGGAAGGGTTTTGAAATGTGTGGATATTTTTTATTTGCTTGCATTTTCCCCCACTTTTTTCAAAGTAATATATATGATGTATTTATTTTTTTTTATTTAACTTTTTTCAGTTTTCCGCTTAGAAACCTGATTTGAGTTGACAGATTTCACTGAAAAATCATGTATAGTGTAGGATAAACACAGACTCTGGTTTTCTAGTTTCAGACTGTGTATCCATCCAGGCAGAATATACCAAAAATGTCATTCTGAGACAATTTCAGAGCACATATTGTTTTCAGTTGTCGTACGCGTAGGGCGGCGTTTCTGTGGGAGTTTGGAACAACTTAAACATCTGTTAGCATGTTACCTAGAGCTTCTCTGTAACCGTTTCCAAAGTCCGCAAGCATAAGATGCCTAAAATCTGCTCAAGTCATGTCGTTTCAGGGTAGCTTTACCAGCCATTGCCCCATCACGTTGAGGCCTTATCTTTCAAAATTCAAGACCTCACCAGTAAGTGGTGTTTGGGGGTGGAGAAGAGAGGGAAGGAAGAGGACGAGAAGAGTGGGGGATTACACCATTCTCTAATCAAACTCGCCTCAGTGCTCTTGTTCAATCAGACACCTGCTATTAAGTTGATAAATACGCTTTTCACAGTGTGGGGCGGCACTCGTTGAGTAGCCCTGGATACGCCGCTGCCTTCCTAAATCCTTGCGGGCAGGGTTCTAGCCTTTATACACCTCTTTTCCTATTATCTCACATTTCACAGACAGCACCAGAATACGAGCAAATGCCTCGCCAAACCAGGACACTGCACCATATCAGTGGCGCACCACAATCGGCCTGAGTGCATCTGAGAGCTGGGGTGGCTTTCGCAAGTCCATTAGTACTTTGTCTTCCCCTTTTCCCTTTTTATTCCTTTAGTGGTAATGAAGGAAAAACCGTAGAGTGTCTCTTTATGGGGCGAGATGCAACTCGTCCCCCTTAATCTCTTGTCTTGGCTTTTCAGCGACGGCGGGTGCCCTGCGCCGCGGCGGCCCGAGAGGATGCCCACCCGCTGGGAATCTTACTCAGCCCACTGCGGCGCCTGATAAACACTAAATAGGCACAGACGCAAGAGAGTCTCCATGTGTGTGCGAGACTGTGTTTGCCACATTTTGGGGTGCTGCAGGTACAGAAATGTCACTCGGCTCCATTGTGTAGAGAGGTCTATTGTGTGAGAGCATTAGCTGTCCCACTTCTCCGCAGGGGTTCCGAGACGTCCCCTTGGGATCCATCACCCCTTCGGACACGATGCCACCAGCGGCGGTCGTGTAAAGCCGCTCTGGTCGCCTGTGCCGTGCAACGCGGGGTTGCTTTGAACCATCACAGACGCGAGATGGTTGCGCTGGTGATCTGTGTTGTGCTTTATCTGATGGGCGTGAAACGTCGTCTCAGGCTGGTAATCTTGCATACGTCTTTACATGCAGATTTCTTATTAAAGTACAAGAACGGTTTCTTGTATCTGATCATAGGATCAAGCTCTTCTGATACAAGAACAAATTGCAATGATCTTCCATCGTGATCCAGACACCGGAGTCGTCTCTCTTTAAAATGCAGAATGTGCGTGTCTGCACCATGCATCTGGATATTTGCCTGCTTATCTTTTGATGAGTTCGGAGCGCCATTATCAAAAGAAATATGTAACACAAACAACTTTGCTAAAGTTTATTTTAATTAATTGCAAATGGTTCTGTGAATAAGGCAGAAACTATGGTACTGTTCAAAAGTTTTTTGTTTTTTTTGGTAATTTATTACCAAATTCTCAGTGTTATCCACAGTATAGCATGTGTGTTATAGGCATATTGGCTGTTTATTACAGCTTATAAAGCACATATTAATGTTTTATTCTGCATATTATAGAACCTAAAATACCACCCCATTTAGAATGATCAGCTACCTTGCTAACTATTACGCAGAAAATTTAGGATAAAAAATAACAGAAAATAATAGCAGTTTATTAATGCAAAAGACATAGCTAATAGTGAGAATTGGACATTGAAATAATGTTGTTTTTTGTTATTTATTTGTCTCATGCTCTGCATTATATGCGGGCTGCATTTATTCAAATTCATTTATTATTCATTTATAAAATCAATAATATTTTTTTAATATATATTTACAGTTGTTTCTTTTTTAAAATAATTCAAGTTATTCATTATTCCAGTCTTTAGCATCATATGAGCCTTCATAAATTATTTCAGGATGCTGATTTTAACTCAGCATTACTAACATTATTCTTATTTTATTGTTCATTTACAGGGTTCTCTGGTGAACAAATCATTTTTCATATCTAATATATAACATATATTTTTGTAACAATAAACAATTACTGTCACATTTGAACAATTTATTATGTTACAATAATAAATTAATCAAATAATAAACCTAATCAAAATATAAATTTCTTTTAAATAAATAAATAAATAAATAAATAAATAAATAAAACACCTTACTGTCCCAAACTCTTGAATAAATGTACAGCAAATATATCAAGAATAAACATATTTTGAGTGGTCTTTTTTGCATACTGAAGCTTTTTCAGTGACTGAATATTACTACTAGATATCATAATACATACTGAAGATATATTATTTTTATTTATTTATTTATTTAATTAGGTTGACCAACCTGGTAGTGTAAGTTTATAAAAAATTATTAAATTTTTAAGTTTTGTTTGTAAATCATTTTTATCAAAAAATAAAAAATAATTACAGTGTACGAAAAGTATAATTTATTATTGGAAGAAATCTGATTCCATTTCACCAAAACAAACCAGTTTTCAGTGAGCCTTTAAGGTTATTACTCTTCTTCAGGAATACTGATCGAGTCGAAACCCACAACTGAAGCTATAGCGGCCAGATCATTTCAAGTGTTGTTTCAATCGTGCTAGTCTTTACATTTCATAGTCGAAATCTTTTTCTCTTAAAAAAAAAACCTCCAAACGTCGTTTGGAAAGAGGCAATTTCCCTTGTTCTCGGTGAAAACATAAAAACAAGAATATCATGTGTCTGTTGGTCCTCTTCAGACGTTCTTCACATTCTCCTGTTGCTTCAAAGCCAGAATTCATAACTTTGTGGTTAAAGTTCAAACCCAATGGAAAAAGAAGACGATGAAAAAAAAGTTGGAACAACACTGTATTGGAGTTCAGAAGCTGGAGTTGGCATATGTCACTGATTGAGTTGCACAGTCAAAGGGAGGAGGCATCTGGCCCATCAGGAGTCTGTTGGCTGGATCTGCTCTCATACTTGAGTGGAATCCATCATGCGTGGAGAGGCCTAACTGGAGTGAGCTCGACCCAGTCTGGGCCAGACTTCAGATAAGTGATCAGCGGCGGGTCTCGGCCACTATATCACCAGCACTGAATGAACAACCCCACGTTGACCCATCCAGGGGAGGAAAACACATGTTCTCCGGCTCGACTCTGGCTGGCTACCTGCAGAGAGGGCTGGGAATTCCTCCAGCAGGAGGCCAAGGGGGTTGCAGAGGAAGAGGAACGCTATCCCTACCGCTCGCTGGGTAGCCATTAGTCTGTCCGTTTGTGTATATGTATGTGTGCACGGAGAGGAGAAACACACGATGCACATTTCGACAAAAGCTATTCTCTCTGAGCCCAATTGATATTTGCTGTATGAATTATAGGAACAGGATGGAGACGTGGGATGGTGCGAAAGGGTTATATGATAAAAAATAAATATAAATAAACATCTGTATTAGTATTTCTATTAGTTTATTTATTTTCATTAATTTCCTAATTTGAAAAAAATTATATGCAGTTCCTGCATGGTTTATAATTTTATTTTGCAAACTCTTAATTTTAAATATTTCAGATATTGCATAAAAATATATATTTTTTAATTAAGAAATAAAAATACATTTTACTTTTTATTTAAGGGTCAAAAAGTTTAACACTGCTTTAAATTGTAGTTCTTCTCCCCCCCCAAAAAAAATGCTTGAATTGCAATTTTATTTTTGCTTTTCTCAACTAAAAATAAATATCACACATTTTCTCGATTTAATAATTTACTGGCTAAAATTTCATTGTGTAACAAACATATTTACAGCAAAAATTAATGGATAAATTATAATTAGTTGTAATTTATCATATGGTTTTGCCCAGTTGTCTGTACGATTTAAAACAGTAATATGCTTTTATAGATTTTACTATGTACAAATCAGAATAAGCATGTTTATTTGACATAGATTTTGTCGCACTAAATGACAATGTACGATTATGTCATCAATTCTGACATTTTATTCTTCAGAAACTTTTTTAAAATCTTTTTAATTGTTTTCCTTAGTAAGTAAATAAACCGTACTACATGTGGGCACTTCTTTGGATTTTCTGAGCTGCTGGCCTTTATCGCAAATCATGTGTTCCTCTTTTGCTCTGCTCAGTGAGGACCATAGTTACCCGTTGTTTTTTTTATTGTCCGTAAAATTTTTGCCACCCTCCCAACATATGTGGGAAATATAGCTTCTGTGTCCATCATCGCCTCCGTTTTGGGATTTCTTTTTATGGGATATCATTTCCATTTCATATGACCGTGGCTTAGATCAGTGTATTACATGCCGCTGAATTTGCAGAGACCCCAAACATGATAAATACCGGCTGGAAAAATAATATTTTCTGCGTGTCTGAAGGAATAGAGCAGCCATTGAAGCAGGAGTCATGGTCGAGCGGAGAGGCTGTGTGTCAGTGGGTGGAGCCAAGGGAAGGGGCGGGGTATTGAAATGAGCCCCGTGAGAGGGACTGGGGAGGGGGCGGTACTTTCAACCCCGGTTATTTACTTTGACCCTCAGTCAACGGGGTGTACTCGCAGGGCACATGCCAAACTCCCCAGGCGGGCGGAGCGGCTCTGCCCCTTCCTTCACCTCGACATGCATCCCAAACACATTTACAATTCCTCATAATACCTCACGTAGAAAATACCACTTCAGAGTACAACTAACCCAAAACCAGGAGCTCAGTCCCATCAGATGTAGCCATTTATTCCTGGATTTACACACATTAGCTTCAATTAGCATTGTGTTTCCATGTTGACCCAATCAAAAAACAACCAATTGAATTTTTTATTAAATTTTTTTTAGGCTGTGTCCAACTAATTGAGGACCGCTGGACTAACAAGCCTCATGATATTCTTGTGTAAACACAATGACTGCGAATGCACATTATTAGAGAGTTTCTTAGGAAGAGGTTAATTGCTTTGTGTACAGCGTCTACAGCAGAGTTGGAGGAAAATCGCGCATCCTACGCCGCGCGGTAGCTGGAGGACACAATTATCCGAATCAATTTCGGCAACAAACTCGGCTATTGCAGGAGCCATTAAAATTTAATCCTAAATAAACGTAACATTTGTAATTCGGCGAGACAATTTCATAAACGCGTGTAAAACTATCTGATAAATTATGCATGGCTTCAACTTCGACGCATAAATAAACGGGCAATTAAAAGCAGCATTATGTAGAGGGAAACGGAGAGCGAGGGAAACAGTTTTAAGATGTTAATTATTCAAATGAGGGACGGAGCTCAACTCTACCTGCCTGCCATTGATGTGATCAAGGTGATTAATATGGCGCTATTAGTACAGTGATCCCATTGCAGTGGCAAGGGACGGCCTTGATTTATTTACTTTGTACAATTAGGCTATGTGATTAGGAGTGCAAACATAATTGGATTTTCAAGACCCGTACGCATGTAATTAGAGCTGCAATGCATCTTCCTTTGTGATCTGAGCTGACGGGCTACTGGGTGAAGGCTGAGTTTAACCCCTGTTAGTGGCGGAAGGAGACTCACGAGCGGCGCCTTGAACAGGGATCAGAGAACCGCTTCGTGCCGCTTAATTGATTGTACAGTCTTGTCAGAGTGTCACAGAGGCAGAAAGAGAGCGATATGAAAGCGTGGGAGAGATGGCTGCGGGGGGAATTGCGTCCGCCGCTCGTATCGCCCTCGCCGCGGTTAGCCACGACTGGATGCGGGCGGCCCAAACCCTGTGTTAGAGCAGACGCCAACCGCCTCCGTGTCATTTCAATTACCACCTCGGAGGTGCAGCAACCTGAGGAGACGGGAAATCAATGTTTTCACTCATTTACTCGTCCTTAATTAAAACGCCGTGGACCTGCAGTCAGCACTGTTTGGTCGGTAATATCATGGGACTGAATTAGCGCTATAAGTATATACAGTGGTGTTTACGAGATACTCCAAGGTTCTTCAAAAAGTACTTGTACCATGGCATGCCATGGCAGACGTAATCCAAACCAATGCAATGAGCATTTTATAAATACTGCGGGACTGTAATATGCTCTGTATTTTTTTCCTACGTGGTAAACCTTCCCCAGGGTAAATAAAACAAAAATACTAAACGTTAACCATGTTTAAATACCATGCTACACGCATGGTACTGGAACAATAAAAAATAAATAAATACATTTATACAGTATATGCAAAAATCCATGCATAATAAATCAATAGCATGTATACTACTTCAAAGTAATAAAAAATACAGTAGTACTGAATGATTCCAGTATTTGTATAAAATAGTATAAACATGATATATACCCTTGTACATAACATGGCACTGATAGCATGTCACAAACAAACAAACAAACAAACAAACAAACAAAAAATGGAAATACCATGCTACAATTTCCAAAACAGTATGATCATAGTAATACGATACACCATGAAAGTAAATGAACATACTTACGTACTATTCATTTTAAAAAGCTTAAAGTCATAGCATATTGTTAATATGATAAATGCCATCGTCTTGCTTTTGTTTTATTTTTGTTTGTTTGTGTGTTTGTTTTTAATAAATAAAACAAAAAAAAACAATAAATAATTTGTTTTACAGTGAATGGCATCTTTTGTGCTAAGCTCGCAGTATGCGGCGCAGGAAGTAGAGGTTTGTGACCAGCGGTTGCGGGGTTGGACACATTTCGAGTTTAAAGAGGGCCGGCTCTGAGTCAGCTGGGCATCCAGTGTGATTGCCGGCCCTGGGCCCTCAATGGAAAGTTGTGGAGAGAAGCTGTGTTTGCCAGGCACCTCCTGAGGTGACTCTATCAGAGCCAGTCAAGCCTGAAATCAATCACTCAAACCTATCAAAGGCTGCCCTGCCCCGCCATTGTGAACCAGCCATCTGGGCCTCTGCATACTGTCTGCGTTAGTTTCAGCGTGTGTGTGAGTATCTGCATGTGTAACTAAATGAATAGAGGGGGTTTATGACAGTTACCATCACCGCACACAGGTTTTTGCATCCGTCAAACGTTCGCTTCACGCTTTTATTCACGCCGTTTCTAGGACGGACGGTGACATAATAGCTGCAGTTGACGTGCATTAGGAACCCCGGAATTTGGCATCATGCTCTGCGTTCAGCTCCCTAAGCAGCTGCAAGGGGCAACGGGGCCGTCCAACGGGCAGCTCTCCCTGGCCAAACTAACTGACTGTCCTGCTGCAGAGCGTGCGGGACGGGGCTAAACGCACAGCGTCTGCCATTGGAGGGCAGTAGAACACAGAGCATCTATCAGTGTTTCTTTCTTCGCCTTAGTCTCACACATTGTGCTCTGACTAGGGGCCGCTCACAGCGGGGCCAAAGCCTGGAAGGACTGTGGAGAGGTCAGGCAGGAGGATGGGTTTTGCGAAACTACGGCGTAAGCTGCGAAAATCGAAGCTTTCATTTTACGTACATTTACGAAATAACTCCGCAATCGTCCTTGAAATTGATAAAAAAAGGGTTTAGTTTTGTTTGAATTGGAGGAATCTGCATTTTTATGGCATTTCCCGCAGCTCCAACTGCAATCAGAAAATGCTAATTTTATGACCTACTGTATTTTCTGCGATGGCACTTGGAAATATCAAAGCTATTAGAAAACGAACCGAACGCAGCGGAGGTGCGCGCAGTTTATTACTCCGGTCGGAATGTAATGTAGACAATCCCTCAAAACCTCCCTAACGCACAGACGGACGCACACATACGCACTGGATTGAAAGCGCTGCTGTCCCTGATCAATGATTCAGTCTGTTCTGGGTGAGGACACCTTTCTGCTCTAATACCTGCTTCGAAAATCCCCTTATATTCATTGGGCTGATAATCTGTCATATCATAAATTGAGATATAAAGCCTAGTTTATCTCTGTTCAGAATTGGATTACTTGTACACGGCCATGGCGGGAAATCTCCAATCTCTGACTTTTATCAGATAATATCAGTGTTTTAATGGCAGATCTAATTTTATTCAGCAGTGTATGTTTAGTATGGATCATTAGGAGATACTGTGATCCTGAAATGTCCTTCCTCTTGCTTTCTTGAGAAAACTTTCATAGTAGTTTCATATAAACTTTCATGTAAAAAGCCTATCTGTAAGATTTCATGAAGTCGGGGGGTGGGGGTGGAGAAAGCATCCAAATGAAGTGGATAGAATATCAATATAATATTTTAAATAAAGAAATCCTGCAAAAACTCTGAAAATTACTGAACAGTTAAATAGAAGAGCAAAATAGTAAAAATCATATACAAAAGGTTATTTTAACTTTTAACTGTATTGTTTGTTTGTGTTATTTATTTTTAATCAGAAATGAAGAACATACAGCGATTCTGAATGTCAGTGTAAGATTTTTGTTTTGCTTGATATATTTTATGAAACTTTTTATATTTTAATATTGTGATGTAATAATGATTTTTTTGTTGTTGTTGTCATTCTTCAATTTAAACCAAAGCTTTTAAAATGTAAAATGTGTATGTATATATATGTAGCTATATATGTATGCATGTGTGTGTGTGTATATATATATATATATATATATATAGTTGCAATCGTATCTTATTTATTTTGATTTCAACAATGGTAGAATACTACAAGACAAAAAAAATATGTTTGACAATATCTTGATTTTTAAAATGCTGTGCTGTGTGA
Source organism: Enteromius paludinosus (assembly GCA_032361165.1). Taxonomy (NCBI): domain Eukaryota; kingdom Metazoa; phylum Chordata; class Actinopteri; order Cypriniformes; family Cyprinidae; genus Enteromius; species Enteromius paludinosus. The sequence continues at coordinate 841,804 of JAUMHQ010000041.1, read as the reverse complement.
GATAAGAGCGAAATCAAACAAATGCTAAATTTAATTTAAGTAAACTGTTGTCTGCTCTCGTATATGTGTGTGCATATATATTTGTCTCGGTCCATTTTGCAGCGTAGTTGTAGTGTTAAGCTGCGGCCCGTTCAAAGTCCCGAGTGCAATGTTTCCGAGCTGACCTGCTCTTTTATGTACACGCTAACTCCTCGCTGTGAGGGGGTCCCAGAGTTAAGAAACTCACTTAGACGGACTTCAGTACACTTTCAATGAACACTTTTTATAGCTAGAATGCAAAGTCCCTGTCGCAGTTTTCTGAGAGCTTTCTTTATTTGTTATAATGTTTTTGCTTAAAGATTTATAGGGACAATGCAAAAATACAAAAACAAATAAATGCATATATACACGCATGTTAGCACAAAAAAACTAAAATGTTAAAATAATAAACAGCGGGATGGTGAAAGCAGGACACTATCATATAAACATGCAAACTTAAGCATAATACTTTTAAGAACACATCCAACAGGCTTTTCTTTCTTTCGCTTTTAAATAAAATCAATTACAACCATAAGAAAAAGACAGCAAAGTAAGAAGTTCTGTGTGAAAGAAAAACAAGAAAAGCATCAAAAGGAAGGAAATCGAAAGCGAGCGAGAGAAAGGCAAAACCTGTATAATAAAGGCAACATTTTCAAACATGGTTGCCATGTTTACAAGTGCCAGAGGGCAAAGCAGGACCTTTATTTCCCTCCTGCTAATTGTTTGATTTCTGTGCCACTTGAGAGTCAAGCATTGCGGTGAGGGAGCGGAGGAAAGAGCGAAAGAAAAAAGAAAAAGTGAGAGAGAGAGCAAATTTGCAGAGATCACACATTGCCCCTTCTTCATTTGTCTGTAACATGACGATAGCTTGAGGCATGTTTCTCTCTGGAGCTTTGCAGAAATACCAAGCGGTGAAATCCCCTGTCGCTTTGCCTCTCAGCACACACACACACATGTCCGCGATGTGCCACAAGCGCTTTGTTCTGATAGCTACACAAACTCGCAACACTACAATGCAACCGCGGTGATAACGAACTACGGTATGAAGTGGAGGTTTTGGTTCATTTCATTAAGAGTGCTTGAGATGGACTCTTGCGCACAGATGCATGTTGGGTAGACAGCGGAGCTGGATGCACGGCGTGATCTTTAATGCTCCACGCCAGCTCCCCATGACATTGAGGCTGTCATCGGTCTGTTTCTGTGGAGATATTGTCATCTCCTCCTGCGCTGATCTTGGTTTCTGCTACGGCAGGAGGTGCCTCTTAAAGTTCCTGTTAGCGAGTTACCGTGCAAGAGACAACACATTTAAGACAATCCACACAGCTGGACGGAGAGACAGGCCACTGGAAACCGAAAAGGGGAAAAAAAGAGCTAGGAAAATCCTGGATGTGAAGCACGCCATCTCCTTGGAAAAAAAAAAAGGCCTCTGTGGTCTTATCGTCTTGCGTTTATTATCATGCAAATAAACGTTAATCAAAAGACAAGGAGATTGTTTTAATCGGATTGCACTCTTCTGAAGCTGTTTTTGTTCGCCGCTGCCTTTCCAACCCGGGAACAAAAAGCTAGCGGTTGGTTTGGAGAAACTCCAGGCGGTTTTCACTTGTGTCGTGCCCGCGAGAAAATCCCTCCACCGCTCACCTCCGGACCCGAGCGCTGTCTCTTTAAATTAGCCGGGTGGGAGGGGACCCTAATGACAATCAGTGGGCCTCTGTCTGTTGCCCCTGACAAGCCGAACCCTATAGGAGATGAAACGAAAAAATGAACTTTTTAGTCCCGCTAAAACAACGTGATGAAGCAGGGATTGTGGATTAGTGCTCGCTCTTCATTGTCGGAGCATCCTCAGTAATTAAAGCAGCAAATGAAGCAGCGGGGAGCTGAGAATATAGATAAATAAATGTATAGCAAACACACAGCATCAATCTACTACAATATGTCTATACCGATGTCGGGGGGGAACCACAGTTTGCCAAGACAAAAGCCATTCATAATTCAGAGCAGCTAGCCTAGTGAGAACGTTGCTGTAACAAAGAATATTAACTAATTCAATATTTAAGTGAGTAATATATTTTTAATTGTGCAGGTTATATAATGTGTCGCTACGTAATTCAGACGATTAAGTTATTTAGGTTGACTGTGAAACTTGAATTCATTAAATAAATCATTAAGAAGGAATAAACTTTGAATTTACTACTAAAATAGAGATACATAGCAGTATTATGTAAATTTGTATCAAATAAAATTTAATTTGTTGTTTCCAACTGAGACTGACTTATCAAACGTATAAATATTGTGTGTATGGTTTGCTGAAACAGGGTGCTTTTGTGTTTGGTATTGTGTGTAATATTGCTACATTTTATATGAATGCTTGTGTTTTCCTCATTTATACAATACGCTGCCATCAGTAACTCAATAGAGAAGTGTGAAGTTAAATGTTTACATGCAGAAAGTTTAGAAATGGTAATTGCAAGGAAATTTTAAAGCCATTTAATAATGCTCATTCCTTAACAATTCAATAAACCATTATTTTAGTGCTTTAGAGGAAGCTCCTAACCCAGGGATTGGTTTTGTTTTTTTTTGTGTTTTTTTTTTTTAAATAGCCAGTTATGCTTTCATTACATTATCATATAGCTATCGGTTTTGTCATGCTACACCGCTAGCACCTAGCCAGTTATTGGAAAAGTTATAGTCATGCTTTTGAAAATGTAGGCATAATTTGCAGCATTGCTTTAAGCTAGTTATTCCATAAAAGCCTGTATACAACAACACAGATTGCTGAGACGTCCACTTGCAATTATTCATAGATCAATGAGAAACAATGAATACACAAAACGTTCCTAACATACACTTGTCAAACACATTAAAGGAAGTCAAGCAGGATTTAGGGGTTTTAAACAGTCGTTACACCAATGCAATCAAACAATATGTTAATATACCTGCTATTTTCTGACTAGGTAGGTGTTTTCCAGCAGAGCTCTCACATCAGATACGGACTATGTTTTTGGTCCTTCTTAGCAACTATACATTGTCATTTGTATGAACATTTTGTATCATTTGTATTAGTAAATAAATATTTAAAATGTTAAATAAAACTTTAAAAATAAAATAACGTTTTTGGTTGAATTATCTAAAGACTTTACATTGTAGTGAAAACCAATGGAGGTGTATGTAGCAATAACACTGATTTATTATTATTATTTTTTTTTTTTTGTGTGCCTCAGAAGGTTGCTTACTGTGACTGACTTTAGCCATGTAGCCATGGGTGCCGTGCGACAGATGCCCCGGCCAGTTTTGGTGCCTGGGCCCGTCAGCTGCCAGCAGGCCCCTAATCCTTCCTAATGGGGATTGTCTTTTCACCGCTAATTTAAACCCTCAAACCACGGGACTGCCTCAACCTGAAGGCGCTCAATCCCAGCAGCCCTCCGCCACCCCAAAACCTGGGCCCAAGTTCCACTCAGGCCTGGGGCCCTCCAATGCCTCTGCAACAACACCACCTTTCTGTCATTCCACACGCTGATTGTATTAATCTTATCTCTGTTTAATTACATTTTTCAGGACTCTTGCCGTCTGCCATCTTTGCGCGCAGTGGGAGTCACTGAGGGGCCCTCATTTCACATGCCTTCTCATCTGGGTTCAGAAATCCCTGAAACAAGACACCCGACCTCACTGGAGAAGAGGGGGGGGGGGGGGGGATTTGTTAAAAAGTGTGAAGTTCAACACAAAACTTTATTCCATGTTTACATGCAGACCTTTTAGTTGTGCTTTATTTTACAGTGAGTGTACTTACAATATACTTACAGTACTCAAGAACGTACTGGTAATATATGAGGTAGGGTTAGGTTCCTACTAACATATACTTATTGTTACAGTGAGTACATAGTTTATGTACATGAGGAACAGAACTGTAAACTAAAGTGCTACAGAAATTATTAATAAATATTAAATGATATTGCATATTCAATTAAAAATAAATAAAAAAATACATATTAAATACACATTTACTCAAATATCTAAATAGAAATACATTATAGACTTCTGTTGTATTTATATATGGCTAGTTAAATACTATAACCATAACCCACAATCTATCCCTAAGAAAAAAAAAAAAACCCTGGACAAAAAAAACTGTATTGTTCAGCCACACACACACAAACTATCTCTACATTGGCATGTAAATAACCTATGAACAACCATTCAGTAACTAAAGTAATGTAGATATCAAACTAATGTTCATTTCAAAGTGGACGTCAGTTCTGTGTCATCAGTGAGCCACATATTATTTAAAAAAGCTGCCTGATTTAATGAACCAGCGTTTCATTAGACTGATTTGTGAGTCTTTTTGAACAATTCATTAAAAGAACCATTAAAAACATCCCTTATTAAAAATGGAAATCGGTTGTTTCACTCTGAAGTTGCATTAAGTGAACAAAAATTACCTCAGATTCATAGTGAGTAATGACTTGGGCATCTTTAATGTACAATCTGTGTACAGTGTGTACAGAAAAAATGACATTGATAAACAAGGCGACACTTGAGTGCTCTTGAGTCTTTCATTTGAAGACGCAAAGGCAGATTCTGTGCAGCGAGACAGGTGGGTTTAATTGCGTGATGTCTAATTTGGGCCTGTTAGAGGAACGTGTGATGTGTCATTGCGTGTGCATGTATGCATGAGTGTGTGTGTGTAGTCCAGATTAACACGAGCAACGTTAACAGGTGTGCCAGTGATTTACGCTCAGCCTAATTAACCCGTTCCACCAAGGAGAGAGTGGGGAAAAATCTCATGATTACCATGCAATCAGAAATAGTCAATTTTTTCCCCCGCTCGCTCTTTTTGAGCAAATAAACAACCCGTCAGCTTAGAAAATGCAGGAGAATGTCACTGATTGCAACGTTTTATGTTGCGAACATCACTCTAGGACGAGTGTACAAACATATATGGCATGCTTACTTTCAAATACATTTAATTATAAAATACTAATTGCTAAAAATTGAATCGTAATATCCCAGCACGAAAGTAATAAAATCGAATTACATTTAATTACTTATAGATTAATTCAAAACATATGCATATGAAATTATACTGAATTCGCAAACAAGATGTGTCCAATTTTGAGATTTTGCGAATGATGCAGCAGACTAGGCAATATCAAATAGCGGATGTGGTGATTTAATTCAGTATGTACTTTTGGTTAAAAATTAAATGCGCTTTTGGTTAAATATACTGCTGTTTTCGGATTGAAGTGGGCTACTATATTTGATTATTGTGTGTACAGACACTATTTTATGCATAGCAAGACATCTGATGTACTGTACTGTAAATAAGACCTCCAGGAGGGGTTACCTCTCTGCGAGTCAGTCTACCTCAAGTGTTTTTAATGTGTTTTTTAGATTATACGTTGGTCAGAGGTTTAGTTATTCTGAATGGATCCATATAGTAGTACATTCAGTTAAAGGCAGAAGGTTTAGTGGTCCTTGATGTCTCCCTGCGGTCTTGTTTGGTATCACAGCATGACTCGTTCTTATTTGTATTAAAAATTGTAGAAAACACAGGCATGTGAACTCTGACACATTTCTTATTACGTTGATGTACAGGGGTTGGACAATGAAACCGAAACGCCTGGTTTTAGACCACAACTATTCATTAGTATGGTGTAGGGCCTCCTTTTGCGGCCAGTACAGCATCAATTTGTCTTGGGAATGACAGATACAAGTCCTGCACAGTGGCCAGAGGGGTTTTGAGCCATTCTTCTTGCAGAATAGTGGCCAGGTTGCTACGTGATGCTCGCTCTTCCAAAATACCCCAAAGTGGCCAAATAATATTTAGATCTGGTGACTTTGCAGGCCATGGGAGATGTTCATCTTAATTTTCATGTTCATCAAACTACTCTGTCACCAGCCTTGCTGTGTGTCTTCGTGCATTATCGTTCTGATACACGGCACGACCTTCAGGATACAATGGTCAAACCATTGGGTGCACATGGTCCTCCACAAATATTGGGCCTAGGGAATGCCATGATATTGCAGCCCAAACCATCACTGATCCACCACCTTGCTTCACTCTGGGCATGCAACAGTCTGGATGGTGTGGTTCTTTTGGGCTCCACACCGTAATGTGGGAAAGACAGTGACGGTGGACTCATCGGAGAACCGTACATGTTTCACATTGTCCACAGCCCAAGGTTTTCAGTGCTGGCACCATTAAAACTGATGTTTGGCACTGGCACGGCCATGTACATTGACCCTGTGGAGCTCTCGGTGAACAGTTTTGGTGGAAACAGGAGAGTTGACGTGCACATTTAGTTCTGCAGTGAGTTGGGCAGCTGTGTTTTTTCGGTACAATCAAGGTTAGCCCCCGAACATTCCTTTCAGACAGGTTCCTCTTGTGTCCACAGTTACTCGTGTTGGACAACTCCTTCTTGGTGGAAAGCTGACATTACCCTGGATACCTTGGCTCTTGATACATCACAAAGACTTGCTGTCTTGGTCACAGATGCACCAGTGAGACACGCACCAACAATTTGTCCTCTTTTGAACTCTGATATATCACCCATAATGTGTGCATTGTAATATTTTAATTGCTCTTACTGGTTGAATGTGCAGTAAATGAAGATTGTCCACCAGGCTGGTCAAATTTAGCCATGAAACTTCCAACACTAAATTGGCCAGTGTTTTAGTTTCATTGTCCAATCCCTGTAGGTACATATTGCTGTCTTTTTTATTACATTAAATATCCGTGGGCTGTTGTTAAAAGTTAATGCTCCATGCTGGAAATATGCCCTACACCAAGTCCGACCCTATCCAATAGTGTTAACCAATGCAAAACTGATATAAAAACGCATTTGTTAAAGGTGCCATAGAATGCATTGAGAGAATATTTGAAATTGTTCTCTGATATGTACATAGAAGGTATGTAG